>OY728164.1:206051861-206651861 GCA_963277665.1 Viscum album
TCTTCCCACGACCATACATCGCCCCTTAGGAGCAGTTCATGCAATATCCACCCCTTCAGCAACAACCTCCAAGATGTACCCTTATAGAGTACAGTCTTCCTTCAATCCACGGAGCTGATACGGGCATTGTCCGTCCCCTGATCCAGGATCCACACTTCGAGATCAAGCCTGCTATCATGTAGCTGATCTAGAACACAGTTCAATTTGGAGGCCTAGCCAGTGAGGACCTGAACGCTCATCTCTCCAACATTCTAGAGATCTGCGACACCTTTCGGTACACCAGTGTGTCCGAAGACGCCATTCGCCTTCGCATACTCCGATTTTCACTACGGGACATGGAAAAAGACTGGATCAAGGGGCTACCAGACCAATATATCCTCACCTGGGAGGAGCTAGACCAGGTGTTTCTATCCATGTACATTCCACCATCAAAGACGGTGACACTCCAGAATGAGATCCATAATTTCCAGCAGCACGACTCCGAGTCGTTGTATGAGTCTTGGTAACGTTTCAAAGAAATGTTACGAAAATGTCTCCACCACGGACTCCGACTCTGGATGCAAGTCCAAACCTTCTACAAAGGACTTACCACGAATACCAAATCCGTGGTGGATACTGCTGTTGGAAGCACGGTGATGCAGAAATCCCCCGAAGGACTAGTCGAACTACTGGAAGATATGTCTGCCAACAGCTTCCAGTGGCACCCTGAGCGGGGAAATCAAAAGCGAGGTATGCACAATATTGACGCTATCACTATGTTAGCTTCTCATTTGGAAATTGTGTCCATGAAAATCGATGCATTGAACCTCAATGGAGCCTCTCAAGTTCATGCGGTGCACCATCCAGCATGCAGCGACTGTGGTGATAACCACATCATGGGAGAATTCCCGGGTTCGACTGGAGGCCCTTCGACGAATGAGGTGAGTTATGTTGCCAAAACTCAGGGTCCAACCAGTACCAGCAGTACCAGAACCCGACAAGGCGAGATCAATAGAACAAAGGCTGGGGCCAACAATAGTAGAATCCTCCACCCCAGCGACTGCCCAGCTACAACCAGCCTCCATACCAAAACCAATACCAAAGGCTGCAACAACCCCAGTAGGGTCCATATCAGCAACAAGGGTAACAAAACCCTCATCCACAGCAGCCACAACAGCCACCTACTCCACCGGCTCAATAACCACCTCAGTAGGAGAACACATCAAGGTTAGAAGATCTAATGAATAAATTCATATATACTATTAAGATTCAATTCAAAATTGATGAAGCTTTGATTCGAGGCTTGAAGAATCAGATTGGCCAACTGGAAAACCAACTTTCACGGAGACAGCCCGGTACACAACTGGGGAACACCTAAAAGAGCCCAAGGGAGGAGGATAATGCTATCATGCTCTGGAGTGGAAAAGAGCTCATACAGAACCAATCAGCACAACAAGGAAAATCCACACCCATTGTTGATGAAAAATATACCAATATCGACCTCTCCTCATCCAAAATCCTGTAGAAGGTGGCTTTTCAGAATAAAGAAAAGGAATTAATCCAACCATTCAAACATGCCTTACCTTTTCTAGAATTATTGAAGCAGAGGATGCTGGACCACCAGTTCAACAAATTCATGGATGTGTTCAAGAATCTACGTATCAACATCCCATTTGCAGAGGCCCTGACTCAGATGCCCACCTACACAAAATTCATGAAGGAAATCTTCTCAAATAAGAGGAAGATGGAGGATTTGGGAATTATTGTACTAACAATGGAGTGCTCCGCGGTGGTTCAACATTCCATTCCTCCCAAACTCCATGATCTACATAGTTTCACCATTCCTTGTATGATTGGATCCTGCGAGTTTGGGAAGGACCTCTACGCCTTTTGGGCCAAGGTGAACCTCATGCCCCTCGGAGTTTTCAAGAAGATGGTACTCAACGAGCTCAAACCTACCCACGTAGCCCTTCAACTTGTTGATCGATCTATCAAACACCCGAATGGACTACTGGAGGACGTACTGGTAAAGGTGGGTCGGTTGATCCTTCCCTTTGATTTCATCATCCTAGACATGGGGGATGACCAGGAAGCACCTCTTATACATGGAAGACCTTTCTTGGAAACTGGCAAGGTACTGATTGATGTGCACCAAGGGGAGATTATTTTTCGAGTAGGTGATGAAAGAGTTTCCTATAACATCCTCAAAGTTGTCAAACATGCTTATTTATCAGAGCATGAGGACTGTTATACAGGGTCCACCATGGTTAATCATTTTAGCGAACATGGGGATGATTTGGGATGTTCTTTTATTTCAGAATAATTTAATTATTCTAGATATTCTATTAGAAGAAGTGCCAGAAGACATGCAATTCATAAAAGGCCTGGGCAGTCACTATTGGCAGTGTGCATTTGTTCCTGATAGTTTGGAACGGGAAGAGGTTCATCCAATTGTGCCTTTGATTTTAAAGGCGCCTGAACTCGAACTGAAGCCTCTACCATCTTCTCCCATGTATGGGTATTTAGGACCCAATCAATCATTGCATGTTATACATAATGCAAAACTATCACAGCAGTAGGAAGATGCACTTCTGCAGGTTCTCAAACAGTGGAAGCATGCTATTGGGTGGGCAGTCGCTGATCTAAAGGGCATCAACCCTACCATTTGCACTCACAAAGTGTTACTTGAAGAAGATGCCACGCAATCTCGGCAACCACAACGGCGCTTGAATCCTCCCATGAAGGATTTTTTTTCAAAAGGAGGTGATCAAATTATTGGATGCAGGCATCATCTATCCCATCTCGGATATTCCGTGGGTGAGTCCTCTCCATGTGGTACCCAAAAAAGGGGGTATCACTGTGATTTCAAATGAAAAGAATGAGCTCATTCTTACACACACTTTCACGGGCTGGCGAGTTTGTGTGGATTATCGGAAGATAAACGATGCCAAAAGAATGGATCACTTCCCCTTTCCATTCATGGATCAAATGATAGAGCGAATAGCAGTGCACAACTTCTATTTCTTCTTCGACGGTTTTTCCGGTTACGACCAAATCACCATTGCTTCGGAGGATTAGGAAAAGAGAACATTAACCTTCCCCTATGGCACATTTTCTTATCTAAGGATGTATTTTGGCATGGGTAATTCCCTCTCCACCTTCCAGCGTTGTATTCTGGCCATCTTCCACGACATGGCAGAACAAATCCTGTAGGTATTCATGGATGATTTTTCCGTTTACGGAAAATCATTCACCCTTTGTTTAAGAAACCTAGATCTTGTTTTGGAAATATGTGAGCACACTAACCTAGTCTTGAACTGGGAAATGTTTCATTTCATGGTGCACAGTGGCATAGTCCTTGTCCATAGAATTTCATCGAAGGGGATAGAGGTGGACCCAACGATGATCGAAGTCAGCTCACGACTACCTATACTGACTTCTATCTGAGCCATATGCAGTTTCCTCGGGCATGAATATTTTTACAAGAGGTTTGTCTGCGACTTCTCCAAAATAGCCTAGCCCCTCACCAATCTTCTAACCAAGGATTCCATGTTTGAGTTTGGTGCGACATGTGTCAGATCATCTGAGCATCTAAAGCAGTGCTTGGTGGAAGCTCCAGTTAAGATTTCTCCCAACTGGGAGGAACAATTTTAGGTGATGTGTGATGCGAGTGACTACGTCGTGGGAGAAGTCTTGGTACATAGACTTGACCAGATTTTCCGACCTATCTATTATGCCAGAAGGATGCTCAATGTGGCACAGATCAACTACACCACCACAGAAAAGGAGATACTTGAAGTGGTTTTCGCATTTGACAGGTTTCGTTCTTACTTAGTGTTGTTTAAAGTTATTGTGTATACTGATCATGAAGCACTAAAGTACCTACTCAACAAGAAAGATGTGAAGCCCAAATTGATCTGTTGGGTACTCCTCTTACAAGAATTCGATCGTGAGATCTGAGATAAGAAAGGGAGTGAGAACTTCATTGCTGACCATCTCTCCCACCTCGAGCTGCCTCATTTGGAGAAGGAAGAAGATCATGAGATCAAAGAGGATTTCACTAATGAGAACCTCTTTTCGATCAATGAAACACCTAGTCCATGGTATGCTGATATCGCTAATTTTATGGTTATAGGTTCCGTTCACCCCGACCTCTCCTTCCAGCAAAGGAAAAAGAATTTCTCTTATGTGAAAAGGTACTTCTGGGAGGATCCCCTACTATTCTGATCCTGTGCAGATGGAGTGATCTGTCGTTGCATCCCGGAGAATGAAGTTCACGGTGTCCTGGAGTTCTGTCATGCCTCGCTAGTAGGAGGACATCATGGGCTAGACGGTTCCATAGCTAAGATCATGTAGTCTGGATTTTTCTGGCCCACCTTGCACAAAGATGCCCGGGCCTTTGTTTCCTGTTGAGATTGGTGCCAGAGGACAGGTAATATGGTACGTAGAGACGAGATGCCCCAGCACCCCATCCTGGAGATCAAGATTTTCGGCGTCTGGGGCATAGATTTCATGGGTCCATTTCCCCCATCTTTTGGGAAGATTTACATCCTGGTATGCGTCGACTACGTCTCCAAATGGGTGGAAGCCACTACTACAGATCACGACACAACCAAGGTAGTCATAAATTTATTAAAGAAAAATATTTTTAGCAGGTTTGGAGTTCCACGAGTACTTATCAGTGATAGAGGGCCCCACTCCGACAACACACTGATGAGAGGAATACTGTCAAGGTATGGAGTAAAGCATCCAATGGGGACACCATATCATCCCCAGTCCAGTGGACATGTAGAGGTCTCCAATCGTGATCTCAAGAAGATCTTGTAGAATATAGTGAACAGTTCGCGGAAGGACTGGTCCAAGAATTTAGATGATTCATTGTGGGACTATCGAACTGCTTTCAAAACACCACTGGGAATGTCCCTATTCCGCCTTGACTATAGAAAAATTCTACCATTTCCCAGTAGAATTGGAACACAATGCCTACTATGATGTCAAAGCCCTAAATTATGATCTAAAGGTAGCTGAAAAAATGGATGTTCCAACTGTTGAAACTAGACGTGATCTGATTAGAGGCATACGAGAACTCCACATTGTACATGGAGAAGACAAGAGCCTTTCAAAACTAGATGATTTCATGAAAATCATTCCAACCTGGTGATCAGGTACTTCTCTTTAATTATCGTCATCGCTTTTTCCCAGGGAAGTTAATGTTACGATGTTCGGGACCATTCCACGTTGTACGCGTATTCCTTCATGGAGTGGTAGAAATTTCTGGAGAAGATGGTCAACCATTCGAGGTAAACGAGAAGTGGTCGAAAGCTTACCATCCTACAGACAACATGGTGGGAATGTTTTCCACCACACTCCTCAGGTAAGCAAGGTATGTAGGTCGAGCCAACGACCTAAAACAAGGCACTTTCTGGGAGGCAACCCAGAGGTTACACACCGTGTACCAGTTATATAAACGGCGTGTACTTATATTTTTAATTTGTAATCTTAATAGTATAAATCTCTAGAATAACAAATAAATAACCAGGGATGATGCTGGTGCCGATAGAAAAGTCACTAGAGTTTATTCGAGCCGTCCTCGGTTTGAATCCTCCTGACCTCCCTTCAGCACGGGGTTCCTCTCTTTATTTACACGGCGTGTGTGGTATTTTCCATATATGTATATATATAAATGTGTTTAATAAATCCCATGATGGGGATGGACCGGTTGGCTAGAATCGTAATCCGGTTTCACAAGACCCAATTTCGAATCCAGACAACCGTCCCATTTCCATCATTTGTTCTTTTAATAAAACCACATGATGTGTATCCCGATATATTCCTTGTGCACCGTAATTTTTAAAATATAAATTAAAAACATTTTAAAAATAAGAAATTACATGCAGGAGAGTTGGCAGATTGGCAGAGTCTCGACACCAGGTTCAAAAGACCTGGTTTCGCATCGTGATAATCTCCCCTATTCACACCATCCTTTCCTAACTAAAAACCACACGCAGTGCTTTTCTTTCTTTCCATGTGTATAGGATGTATAGAATAAATATATATATATATAATAAAAATGGATAGTAGAACAACCTTTTCTCCGGTGGGTGAGGGCGTCCGTTCGAATTGGTCGTTCGCTGGTTCGAATCCCTCCCCAAGCACCGGACCAAGTTTCTACTATTCTTTTTCTCATTTTAAAATACACGGCATGTATTTCCTGATATACGTTGTGTATCGGTTTATTTATAATAGAATTTGTAGATATATCTATTTTATTTTAAATATTATTAATTATTATATAGTTTAATATAATAATTATATTTATTTATATAATCTTAAAAATAATCGGGATACACAGAGTGTACCATACATACACGCCGTGTACCTCGGCTATGTAAGATGTGGACCAACCGGCTTGAGGTCATGTCGCACGGCCGCCCCATATTTCTCCTTTGTTCTCATTTATTCTCCTGAATGCCACCCGAACCCCCCTTTTACAGATTCGTCGATTTGGGGCGTTTCAAGTTCTGATTCCTCTCACATTGTGATCTTCGATCCAGGTACACCATTCTACACCCTCTGTTTCATGTTTTTAGACTCGTTTAAGGTGTTTTTAGGATCAGCCACCCGTTCTGATTTCGATAGCACATGGTCACGAAATGATGAACACATGTCGTGTACTTATGTACACTGCCACATAAATTTTTTTTCGAAATTTAAATATACATGGTGTGTATGTTCAGTACATGTCATGTCCTTTATATATTCAGTCGGCCGGTGTCTACCCTTTGCACACAGCCTCTCACTCCATGTTCCTATACAAGGCGTGTGTGTTCGGTACACTTCATGCCTTTATAGGTTCAGTCGGCCCGTGTCTCACCTTCTACACGGCCATGTTCTTCGTGTGCAGTACACGCCGTGTCCTGTACCTACACGACATGTATTGTTTTCTATGAACTGATAAAAACATGGCTGTTTCATTTGTACCACACGACCACCACCACTTTGAGTGAACACTGACTGTATGTTTGGTACACGCCGTGTACTTTTCCATGATATGTTATTCACCCTCGGCGTGTCTATCCAGAGAACACGGGATAGTCTCCATTTTTTACTACACGCTGTGTACTCTGGAATACACGTCGTGTACTTTTACTTTCCCGTTATCTCACATTTTTATTGTTTTGATTTATTTCGGCTTTCTTTTTCTATTGTTTTTTTCAATTTCTTTCTTTTTGAGGATATGGAAGATCACGATCGTTCGCTCGAGAAGCGGTTAGCCTCCGCAACTGAGGGTGAGGAGTCCAGTTATCATCGGATCCGACTCCAACCTCCTACGTAGCCATACCCAGATGCTCCGGTCATCGATCTCCCTCCATTGGCCATTCTGCCACCACTCACTCCCTCAGCAGAGGCCGGGACTACTTCTGCTGCTCTATCTACCACGTTCTATGCACTATCTTCATCAGCAGCTGGTCCCTCATTGAGCACACCTTCCACCAAGCAACCCTCCACTTCAGCCGATCTACTTATAGAGCCTACCACTGCTGTTGCACTGGGACCTGGGCCGGAACTTGCAGGAGCTCCTTATCCTTGCACGGTATTTCTGGCCACTGACCTTGCCTACGAAAAGGTCCGACGCTTCTCTCGTCAGTCGATCCCATTGAGTGGCCGGTACCTGGACAGCAGCGTTCCACAGCAGCTCGGTATTTGTGAGGAGTCGGAGGCAATTCTCACACAGAGCTCGCTCCTCGATATTTTCCAGGTCAGCACTCCTATGTTCCATGATTTATTTTTGGAGTTTGCGGCCTCATTTCAGTCTGATGGAGGAGAGTACCAGAAGACACCTGGCGATGCGGTACCCGTAGTTCGATTCAAGCTAGGCGGCTGACGATTTTCTCTTACCATGACAGATTTTGGCCAAGGGTGAGGCTTTTACCCCTTCCTATCCCCCACCCCCTATTTCTGCCTTGACCCAGAATGAGCGCTCTGAACTCATTGCTGTGTGGCGGGAGATCGCTAGGCATGACCATCGATACTCCCCCACTTCCCAGAAGAGCACTCTTATAGACGACCTCGTCCTTCTCTTCGACCACTGGTGCTTCATCACCATCCTATTCCCCCGACATGAAGATATGGGGGTCGTGACTAGCCGTGACATGGAGCTTCTTACCTGTGTCATTCGGCACGACTACCCGCACCTCCCATATCTCGCCACCTCCTATTTCCACTCCATGATTACCGGCCGTCAGGGAAACCTGACCGGTGGATTTTACACCCCCTATCTTTCCCCCCTAACCTAGGGGTATTCGATCACTCTTTACTTCATGAATTGTTAGGTTCACCTCAGTGGATGGACTTTATCATTCTCATTCACATGGGATTGGTCCGGAAGCAGGGTAGTGCCTACATCCTTGCTCAGGCTTGAGCCCCACCACCTGCTGCCCCTCCTGCCCCAGCTTCTGACCCTGTTCCTCCTTCCCCACCCCCTCCAGCTTCTCCACCTCACCCACCTCCAACTGACCCCTCTTCTTCTGACCTTCCTTCTTCCGTCCCATCCCCCATCCCACCTACCCCCGCACCCTCGGTCGATCCGACCCTTTCCCTCCGCCTAGACACGATGGAGAATTAGTTCGTTCGTATAATAGGCCACAAGGACACCATTTCATGCCATTTGATTCATCTGGACGGCCGCCAGGACCAGATGGAGCAGTTGTTGGCACTTATTTCTCATAATCATGGTGTTCCACTGCCTCCTCCGCCAGCCTCTGTCTCCGCTCCTAGCCCATCTGCTGCTGCTACCACTTCTGCCGAGCCAGGGCCTGCTACTGACCTCCCTTCGCCGAGTCCAGCACCTGCAGCTCCTACTTCTTCGGCTCCCCTTCTCGATGCAGAGTCTGGGCATCCCACTTCCACGCCTCCTGAGCCGTCATTACCGGCCAATTCTGTATAGGATGATGCCTCCCCTGAGGCGACCCCATGATAGTGACATTTTTCTTTATCTTATATATCTCTTCTCTCATTTACTGTGTTGTGATGTTGTGCATGTTTGCAGTTTTCTTTTTCCTCGCCGGTCACAGGTATCATGGAGCACCTTAGGCATCACTTTTTCAGAAGGTTATTATTTTTCCATTTCTATTTTCATACTTTTTGGATTTACATCTTCCACTCCATTCCACCATTTCTCCTCATTTCCCACCCTTTACCTTAATATTTCACATGGTGGACCATGAGTAGTACTATGTGTGGGGGAGAATCTATATCTTTCCCCTTAGTATTTTCCCTTAAACTAATCTAGGGGACATCATTATTATATTCTATATTAGAAAATGTAAAGCAATTGTGGTTAATCATTCTTTTAAATGCTATAGTTATCAGTAGGATCTTTTGGGAAGGTTGAATGAATATTTTAGTTATTAAGTATTTTAAAATGATTGCTGATATAGTTTCAATTGCAATTTTTCATCCCTGATTAAATTACATTGATTAGGATAATAATTTATATGCATGTCAAGAACTGAATGTCCCTTTATTATTTTTCCACTCTTGAGAGGTATTCTAAACCTTTTTTAGTATTTCTTTTCTAATACCCTCTTTCCTGAGTGATTCTTAGGATATGCATCACTACCTGAATTTGCAAGATTTATCTTCAAATCATGAAGAAATTTTTGAATTACATTAAAATGATTGAGGCATTAGATTGTTTCAACACCTTTATCTTGAGACCTACCCTACATTTAATCTTATTTAAGCCCATATAAGCCATGGACAACCTTTATAGGAAGCCACATTAGAAACCTATTTCCCTTCCTAACCTATTTATTTTTAAACTTTTCATGATTATTCATTTGATCTTTATAGAGGGAGTTGGCAATACATGGCATATTTTGTGCACAACCATGAAATAATGTGTGGGGTGTGCCCCTTGATTATTTGGGGCAGAATGGGTTCCAAACATCTGCTCATTTTATTCAGAAGTGTTTCCCTTATGTGTTGTTATATATATATAATTAAAAAAACAAACAAACAACAGAGGGAGATTATGCTTATTTTCCCCTGAACCCCACTTGCCTAAGGATGATGGTGTCGATTACAAAAGCATTTGTCTAAGATTGTGAAGGATGCATTTTTACTGAGCTTTACATTGAATATCATGCAATGTTGTTTAATGGAATTAGCCTTCCTTTTTCATGCCTCAGAATTTATTTTCACATCTGAACCTACCAACCCTTATCCAAAGAAACATCTGAACCTTATTGAGAAAGCCCTCAGGATTTTTTTTTAATTCAATTCTTCTGAATTAGAGAACAATATATCATTCAAACCTATGAATAGACTGTATATAACTAAGATTAAGCACAACTTTGATTAAAAACATCTTAAGTTTGAACTGTGATTTTAATTGGTAAGGTAAATCATCAAGTGGCATGCTTATTTTTGGAAGGATGAATTTTTTTTTAAAGAGGATGAGAGTAGTTAATTTCATTATATATGAGGCATGATTTTAATATTTTATGAATTGAATTTTTTTGTGCCTTTTATAAATCTTCCTCAGTAACTTTATCATTTATACATTTGATTACTTAAATGCCTTCCTTTTTAAAGAATTTGATCTTTTAATTAGATGTTGAGATTTTTCTTGAGGGAAATAAAATGAATAAGTGTGGGGGAATTTGATGAACCCAATTGGTGTATAAATTTCCATATATATATTTGAAGATAAAAACATGTTTTCAGGAAATATCTGTTGTTTTATGAACATATTCTGTGATTTAGGTGAATCTGTTTACTTTCAACAGTTTTCTGGCTAAATACATGAATCAAGGGAAGCCTGTGAAAATTTTAAAACTACATGGAATGTACTTTTATACACGTTGTGTACATCCAGACAAGGACACAGAACGAAGTAGGGAGTACATGCCCATGTCAGCAGGCAGAAGATACACATCGTGTGAGGTGGCGTTACACACCGTGTACCACATTCTAGATGCGGTGGTAGTTGAGAAAAGTCTACATGCCCTAGTGGTCGTTGAAGGAGACACGACGTGTTTGAATTTCTACACACTGTGTCTGCTATTCTAGAAGGGGATGGAGGCCAAACATATGACACTACACACCGTGAATGGCGGTGCTACACGCCGTGTACTCCCAACCACCAGGAGTCACTGTGTTCAACAGTCAATGACGGCGTGTTAGGCCACCTTCCAATGGAGAAATTGGAGAAATGTACAGGGTGTGTACATTCTATACACACCGTGTACATTATTTTTCAATAAAAAGAGGCCTTGGCATATGGATTTGGGAGTTCAATAACTATTGGAGGAGAGAAGAAGCTCTGTTGCTACCATTCCCGAGCCACTGTGGTTCCATAGTTCCACTATTCCACCTTCTGACACCCTACCTCATTGTAATTTGTCTTACTCTTCTTAAACCAATGTCTAATATAACTGAGAATTCATTGTTGGACCAAGGAAAGAGTTCTCAGTGATACAAAAGAAAAGTAACAGTGAAATAATCCATGACCATTGGAAGGATTTCACTGATTCAAATAAAGGATTGATCTTAATAAATAATTAATAACACTGACTACCAGACCATGGAGTCAACTGCCCTAATTCCAAAAAAGACGAACCATACCAAGGAAATCTTGTAACAAAACAAAATCTAGAATGATTGAATTATCATGAACGACACAACCATTTGAACAACCTGCAAAAATACTCCTAATCACCACAGCCCTGACATGTGTTTTTCTTCCTATTTTAAAATCTATAAATTTACCCGTTTTTTATTTAAAACTGTTAATCATTTCTTCAATGTAGGACAATTAAATTCAATTAAAAACAAAAATCAACTCAATCAACTCTAAATTCTGCATACTTCACCTAATTAAGTATTAACTCAATTGAATTTATGCACGCCATTGTTCCCTGTGGATCGACCCTGAACTTATGCTATACTAATGTTTTATGAACGGGTAATTAATTTGGTACACATATAACTTCAATCAACGATAAGCGTGACCATATATCATTTCCCATGGAATGTAATGTTTTAGAATAATTTCATAATATCATAACTTATAGAAAATGTACAGGGTTCATAGTAATTTTACCATTTCATCATAGCATATCCCAACAAAAAATAAGTGTAATTCACCATAATTTTATCATCTAATAATCTATGGATGAGAAATGGGTTTTATAAACATAATTTGATCATAAACCATTAAAATAAATAATAAAAATGGTAATATTTGTTAATATCCTCCTTAATCATATATTACATTAAAGTATGTCTTCTTAAATGGATATTTATTTGGAATTATAAATCAAATTGATCAGTTGTTATAGAAATAAACATTTTTCAGAAAATAATAATACAGTACTAAAATATCATGAAAAATTTAGAAATTGGTTTTTTTAATGATACACTTCATTAATTATAAAGGATGCTTCATAAAAAATAATGGCCGTGACGGAGAAAAAAATATATTCCTTTTATACATGATAAAACTATGTTTCCTTATCAATATTCAATAATATAACAATATTTATATATTGGAAAATGAAATGAATATTTTGATCAATAAAAACAGTAAAACAAACATACATTTCAAAAATAGTCTTAAAAATGTCAATACAATTATTTTAGAAACATTTTTAATTATTTTTTTATTAAATCATAGGGATGACAAAAATATTTCTTATGGATGTGAGATATAAAGTCAGATTTTTTACAAAAAAAAAATTTAATTATATTTTTTCCAATTAGTGGATAAATGTTTCCATTTTTTAAAAATTTCATAAACAACCAAAGGATAATGAAATTCATGAAAATATTTGAAATGATGTTCATAAAATCTCAACATTGGAGAATTAATCATAAAACCCCTGATAAATTTCAAGATTGTGACAAAAACCATTACAATTTAGGTTACCTTTGAAACATATTAAAAATAAAAAATAAAAAAATGAATTATAAAAAAAATATTTTTCATTATAATAATAATAAAAAACATTCATTTATAGTACATACATGAGATCAAATAAATAAGTGGTGAATATAGCTTGAGTCTGAGTGAAGAAACGTGAGATGGAGAACCCTTTCCACATGTGTATTTAATGATTTAGAACACAATCAAACATCCTTTATAATAAAAACACATTTATTATAAATCTATTAAATATTAATAAACATAAATATGATTTCATATATGATCCCATTATAATTCTTCAACACTAATTTATAGATAATTCCTTTTCAAAATCTATATATGTGGGTGTTAACTCTTATAATTTTAATTAAATAATGGTTTTTTGTAGTTTATGATAATGTGCAATTATTATTTTTAAAAATCTCCATTATGTTAAATATGATGTTAATATCAAATATATTCATTATATACATATTTTATTCCTTAAAAAAGATAAAAATAGAAATATGAAATGCAATATCCAAAGGGACGGTAGGTCGTACGAACTAATGAATGGTGATTTGAAATTTTAATGGTATAAATAGATAAAATTAAATAAATATTAACTTATAAATAACCATTAGGATATTACATATATCACATATATTAGTTATCATTTTTTAATATTACATGTAAATCATTTCTGAAAATGAATTACATCGATTAGGGAGGTGGTAGTCTTCCATACACATGAGGGACATTAGCGTATCTCCCATAGAATCAAAATTAAGAAAGGATATATGTGAGGATATATTTAAATAACTAAAATTATTTTTCAAATATCATATAAATTTACTAAATACTTCTATACACAAATCCATTATAGGTGGTTATTAATGTTGAATTATGTTGGTTTGTGAGGTGGATGTCTTCCATGAACATGATTGACATGTTTACTATCCATTATGTATAAATTCCAATGTATACATTTCATTAAATTAATCTAAAGACAAATAATAAAATGTATGATACAATGATTTTTATATTTTCAGGGTATAACAATAATTTAATGTGGTTTAATAAGAAATAATATGAATACTCATAGTTTATGAATATACCACTTCTCCATGTATCTCCATAATGTTTACAACTAAATCCTTCTAAGGGTATCTTCCTAATAATAATATGGAATCTAGTAAGATATTAAGAAATTTAGGAATTGGGTTTTTTAGTGCTTTTATGAACTAAGAAAATCAATCATTAAGGATTTAATAGGACATGATATTTCCTTTTATATGTCGGTAAAGGATCCCACTTGTAATTAATTGGTAATTTACCATGAAAATCTGAAATTCTAAATTATTTCCCTTTCCAAAAAAAACTAAATGAACTTATATTACATTCTAGGAAATATAATATTTAATCTTGGACATGAAAATATTAATTTGACACGATTTATAATAATTTTAACCCTTATCACTATAGGTTAACCCCTACCCATTCTTACACTACGAAGGTAACTACTATGAGGCAGCATCCTTAAACATTACATAATATTGAGTAAATTAAATAATTAACATTGATGTTCATTTCTGGTTAAGTGTCTTAGATAATTAAGCCACAATAATTACATCACATCTCAAATATTACAAAGAAGACACTTCTACTCTAACAAATATTTTTCACAAAAATAAAAATTCTTTATTAAAATAATAAATCTTTTGTTGGTAAAAATCTTCTTGAATTCATCCATTTTCTTTAAATTATTTATACCCTATAAGAAACATTCCAAAAACTTGGGATGATAATAAAAATCTCAATAAGAGTTATAAAAAAGAAATAAAACATGAGTCCATCAATACACACAAAACAATGATATCCTAATTTTCAATCATAAAACATAATCCCTTTAATATACCTCACAAAATAAAAAAATTTATAAATAACTTATAGAAATTGTAAATCATAAAGGAAACTCAATGAATCCATAACATAATTACATTTAATCATTCATAACTATATATGGTGTTAGCTTTGGAATACACATCCCAATATATTCGCTATATCCCTTATAAGAGACATTAACGTTTTCATCCATTAGGTTACCAAATTCATTATAGAGCTATCTCGAGCTAAACCACCATAGGTTTATCACAAAACCACCCACATATGCATATAATGGCCAAAAACCACAACATAATCATAGCACATAACAAATGCATAAAAGAAAGATAAAATTTCAACATTACAATCACAATATATCATATAAATATATTGACATAATTAATTCATTCTCAAAACCAATTTAAATTTAAAAATATTTAAAAAGAGTATATGAAATTTATTTTCAATTTTAAAAAATTATGGTTTGTATTGGAATCCAAATATTGAATAATACTTACTGTAGATGAAATTTCGTTGTCGTCACATATGTTAAAAAGAAACATTGATTGTATCATTTAGTAAATGATTCATAGAAAAAAGATTTCATTTGAAAACGGTTCAATTAAATTACAATAGGAATGTGTAACATTATACAATATATAAAATAGGGTCATGTATAAACCAAAATATGCCTCAATTAATTTAGATTGATATGATGACCCTTATGGATATTATGAAGCCTAACAACATCACATTAAAATTAATAATAAGAGTTGATGAGAGAGAAAATGGACTCTAATCACTTGAACATAAAATATAAAACAATAAGGATACATAACAACATATCACAATATAATAAAATGGAAATTAAAATACATAACCAAAAATAAGTCATTGACAAAATGAATAATGTGAAAGGTTCCCTTACCTTGAGCCTAACTCAACACGTATGATCCTTGTTCTTCCTAAATAATAAAGTTAAGTTAAATTATTTTTCCCTAAGATACTTTTTATTATTTATTATACATTTATATCACTTCTTAAATAGATATAACAAGTATATATGTATTCATGTTCATATCGGGTGTTTTGTCGATGTTCGGTACCTGAGATAAAAATGAACTTGTTATAATTACAAATTGTCTGGGTGGACAAAAGTCCATTATCTCTAGAATGATATTTACTATTTAGATATTATATATAATATCTATCTTTTATATAATTATTTATAATATTCCATAGCGTTTGGATATAAGAAATGAAATTCACCATTCATGGGGACAGTAAGTCGTACTTACACATGAACACTACATTATTTTTTTATCAAATATAATGGAAAAAATTAAATGATACCATGGTATATTATAATTCCAGTATAAAATCAATGATATATATGTTACAAAAGTAAATTATTTCCATCATTTATATGTTCTATGTATCTCATGAATGGGTCATATCACTTTGAGGTGGCGGTAGTGCGCACATACCCAAATGAAATTATCGTATTTACCTGTTATGGAAAGCATAAATGTATGCATTGAATGAAAAATCCCAAATCATAGTGAAATTATAAATATAATTTATAACATATATATATATATATAGTTCCATCATAATTTCCACCATGAGGGCTGGTAGGGGAAAATTGAACAATCATCGTTTCGTGAGGTATCAATTCGACGTACATAAGAACAAAATGTTTGTATCCATTAGATGAAGGTGTGCACAATTTTATGTAGAATACATATAATAAAAACATCCTATTATAATGAGGATACCCTTTTTTTAAAATTTAATTGAATACATATATTTTAGGGGGTTTGATAAGTAAAATAAATGCAAGAACCTTGAGAAAAGACAATACCTCAAATCATGTAACTCCATTTGATTTAAGCTAAAAGGCCTTCTTGAACTGCCTTATACCCAAGGTAAGAATTATATGAGAAAGATAGGAATATTGGGATTATATTTGGGTAGAGGTTGGAGGGTACAAGGGTCTTGAGAGGTGTGAGTAAGGGTTAGAGGTGTTGGCCTTTTATAAAATGGAGGAGTGCACTTTATGAGAGATTGAAGCATTATTATTTTTTAAACTGAATATCAATTTTCAGAAGGTACACAAAAAATTTAATTCAAATATAATATGATTATTTATCTAAATCCTCTCATCCAATTGTTCTTCGACCCGTTTTTATTCAGTCTAACCTAATCATTTCACATTAAACCATAGTTATCTTATATGACTCTTGTTATGTCTTCTTGTATATTTATATTATATGGTTAATATAGTTACTATAAAATTATAAATGGAATTGAAAATGATTAAATAATTACATGTTCAACCTTATATTATTCATTTGTTCAAATAATATATTTTTTTGAATAACATATCATTTAATAAAATAGTATTTGTTTTAAAAACACATTTATGTTAATTTATATACTATTCATATCATGACTTTTAATGAATCCATAAAAACATGATTCTTTAAAAAACCTTATTTGACTCAAATATAACAAGTCATTATTATCCCTATATTTCAAAAATGGAATAAAAATTTTCGAAATAAATTTATATTAATTTTTTTAATCTCATTTATTTAAAAAATTCATTAATAAGGTAATCACTGGATCATCATTGTGTCATAAATAGATAAATTTATTTATTGTATAAATATTATAATTAAAAAATCATGATGTATGAAATATTTAGCTATATAATGACTATGTATAGTCTAAGTGATCACTTATATTACCCCATATAAAAATTGACTTAGTAAAAGATATATGTTTATGTTATATTTTACTTAGCATTAAATTAAAAGTAATTCAATTTCATCTTCACACACAAGTGGATCCATGGGTTCCAAAAATACACACAAAGACGACCACGGTCAGATATATCTCATCCAATAGGGTTAGAAAATGTGTAAGAGTAATTAAATATTATTTTAATATTGTTTTTAACCCTTTTTTACCAGATTTAATTTTTTACCATGGTATATAAAATATTTATGGAAGTTACTATTAATAATTTCCAAAAATAAAAGGTACCTAATTACACAATTTAGATATCCTGATTAAAAATATGGAATCTATTGGTCAGAATTTAAAATGTATAAGTTGTATTAATTAATTTAAAAATAATTCCTATTATCAACTTCAAAATGCGTGTTTTTATGAATTAAAAACTACAAAAATATTGACAAGTGTTTGTTTCTAGTTTAAAATATAAATTACATACAATGTCTAACATTGGATTAAATTGTACAAATATAATCCAATTACACATTCAAACCAATTAAAATTAATATCAAACTATTATAATAAATTAGATTAAAATTCATTTTTGAATTAAAATGCTGTATTTTTCACTATTCTTTAAAAAATGAAAATTATTTGAGAAACAAAATGATTTCATCCAAAGTAAATTTGGATTCTTAATTCTAAAGGGTAATTTTATTTTTTTTAAATAGAACATATAAATGTTAAAAAAATATATTTAAAATGTGTTCAATATCAGAATGTTGTAAATAGACCTTTTATAGATCATTAGAGTATTTCATGATTAAAATCATATTCATTGTTTTTTATTTCTCTAAAATATATTTGATAAGTGCGAGTAAATTTTAAAAAACATATATAATCATCTGTTAGTTATCTATGTTCATTCCCTATAATACAAAAACTATTCATTAACTACCATTTAAAATATTAATATTATTGTTTTAATTTTTGGTATATCTCAATGCTATGAGAAACGTAAGATTTTGGAGAAACACCTTATTATGTGTCATGTAAGAAATCTATAAAAGCATCCCATTTAATGTAAAATTAAAATCTTATTCATAAGTATTAATATAAATTATAATTTATTATTCAATAAATACCTAGGTCATTACATCTTTCCCTCTTTTGGAAATTTTGTCCTCACAATTTTAAAATTGGGCTTGGAAACTTCATTGAAAGTCCCGCATTGGAAAAAGATTCTATAAAACAATCATTTTAAAAGAATGGAAGATGATTAAAAAGGTTATCCATGATAAGATATATTTGGATTCCTTGTAGGAAAACATGGATATGGAAGAGAAAACAGACCATCATGTTCTGACGTAGAGTGACAAAAAACATGATCAAGAGAAAGTTAACTACAAAAAATCCATAACTGTATCATGGGTTAAACAGTCATTTATTACCCAGTAGGGAGAGTAAATGGAAATCGTTTTTTTTTATGTTCATTTTTTAATGTTATGGAAATTTTCTGATATTGTATAATAATATAATGATATATAATTTCTTTTCAAGTATACTTTCTTCCTTTAATAAATTTCAACCATAAACTCATATTTTCTCCAAATGATGAGTATTAAAGATGACATGGTCACACCTGATGTGTAAGAATCACCTTCTAGAGAATCACATAATCCCTAAAAGGGAAACTAAATATTTTACATACCTTTATACATTATCCAAAATCAAATTGTTTAGTTCATGATTATTTGGTCCCCAAAAAGGTTAATCCTTTATAGAAACAAATACTACTCTTAATCACCAGAATTAATCAAACAATACCCAAAGTTCAAAAAAGTCCATTTAATAAATAATTGTCCCTAAAATTCATTAATATAATCCATACTATGTTTGAAACCCATCATTCAGAAGTATTTTATGACATACTATTATATAATAAATAATAAAAAAATTTAACAACTAACATTGACTACTCATAAAGACACATACTTAATTGTAATTAACATATTCATATATTCTCTATGATAGGGTAATCATTTCTATAAATAACCCAAATAGATATGTGTCAATAATAAAAACAGTGATTTTTCAAAAAAAAAATTATTGCACCATTACTCATAAAATGAAATCCCATAGTATTCTAATTTTCCTAGGCATATAGTGTTCCCAAATGGGAAAACGTATTCAAAAATAACATTTATCACTTATTAACCATATCATATTACTATACTATGTATATCTATTTGATAAATCAGAAGATCCGAAAATCAACACATTATTGATCCATAAAATCATTTACCTAAAAAATATTAGTCACACTGACTAGGGACTTCACATAGTCTTGTGGTAAGCAATAAATCCTAGTGACACATTGGTTAAGGGTTCGATTCCCATAACTTTGTCTGATGGGACGAGTTTTCACATGGTCTGTGTGTTGTCCTTTTTAAAAAATCATATAATTATAATAACATTAAAAAAATGTGAGAATATCCTTAAAAAAAATCCATAACATGTTTTAACATCAACGGTTATTTCATACCTCACATTTTCTATCCCAAAAACAAATAACCCATAATTTCATAAATAACAAAATATCACATGAACCCCTAATGTTATCCATTATTTGAACACAATAAAAGATAATTCCTCCTTGAATAACATTCTCGCATATCAAACATCAAGGTTACACATACTATTAAAAGTATTCCAAATTAATCCTACAATTAATTTATTTAAATATATCATTGTCCATAGATCCCACATAACTCTTCAATTCGTATAAATTTTAATCATCGAAGAATATTCATGATCCTTTATCCAAGTTTTTCCATCTTATTTTTTATAGTTACTTCCCACAAACAAAATCATTCATAATGTCTTATGATTTCTGTAATGTCAAAACATGAGCAATGGAGTAATCCATACCTTTATAAGTCATATTTAGGTTCCTAATAATTAATTGGAATAGAATTTGGAATCGGTATACATATATTTGTATTATCCTTCTCATATCATTTCGGAACCTTCTTCGTAGGATATATATTAGTATAATGACAATGCACACCAAATAAAAAAAATTCTATTGATCCTTTAGAAAAAACTTCTTTCCTTTAAATAGAGTCAACTAGATGATTCCTTTTTCCAAGGTAGCTTACTTATTTATGACCCTCATTTCCACATCTAAAATATCTTCTCTTCCCATTAAAGCATTTTCTGAGGGGTTTCTTTACATATCCTTGACACATAAGTTTCTGAATAAATGTACCTTTATGATTATAACATACAATTTCGTAGGGATATGTTTCTCTCATATATGATTCCTTATATTAAACCATAATGTTCAAATTGTTAGTCATGACTCTAGATAGTTGGTTAAGAATAACAACAAGAGTAATCATTGTATCTCCCATTTCAGTTGGTTGTTCATAATGAAAGCTATTATAGTTTTCTTCACATCCATTTCTATTTTGGTGCCTCTTAGATCAAACCATTTTATAAAACCAAAAACGCCAGTGTGAGTATTTCAGAAAAGTTATTATATAAACTTTTATGAAGAAGTTAAACAAAAATTTATACTTATTCATGTTATATAAATATCATTCAATATATCAAATATAATTATGACTCTTTCTAATATGCTACCCATTATTGTTATGTCACTTATGGTTAAATAACACCCTAACCTATGATGTTATCTAAAATGGCATCTAATACCAACTATAAGGCCCTAGCCATGAATATTCAATAATATTGTGTTATGTCAAAAATTCACATTGAGGATCTTTTGAGGTTTATATTTTCATAGAATTGGCCAATCACTATTACATTGCATCTCAAATATTAAATGTCAGACACTTCATATCTAGACAATATTTTTAACAAAGTAACTCTTCTTAAATAAAATAAGAATTATATTCTTGATAATAATCATCATGAATGATTTCATTCTCGTATCATTCCTTATACCCTTTGAAAAACATTTCAGAAACATGGGATGATCATTAAAAGCTATGTATGGGTTATAAAACAAGGGAAGAAAACATTAGTCCATCTATACATTCAAATCAATAAGATCATAGTTTTTAACCATGAATCACTAGATATTTATTATACCTCAAAAAAATATAATATTTTTTAATAAAAATAGAAATAATAAATCAAAAAAGTATCTTGGGGTATCTATAACATACTAACATTGTAGCTTTCATAGCTACATAGGGAGTTACGTTTGTAATACTCATCAGAGTATATTCACTAAATATCATAAGATATACATTAATGCTTATTCTCTTCATGTTACCTAATGCATTGTAGATATATCTCATGCTCAACCTCATTATTTTTATCATAGAACCACCAATATACATAAACAATGCCCTTGAACCGTAACATAATCATAAAAATAACACAAACATAAAGGAAATATAACATTTCCACATTAAAATTACATTATATAATTCTAATATATTGACATGATAAATCCATTCCTAGAAACTATTTCAATAAAAAATTATTTAAAAATATTATATGGTATTTCTTTTACTTTTAAAAACATTATGTCTTGTTACAGAATCCAAATATTGTATAATTCTTACGGTGGAAGAAAGGTCGTTGTCATCGTGTTACTAAATAAGAAACATTATTTTTTTATTTTACTAAAATGCCTTATAGAAAATAATATTCCTTTTGAAAATCATTCAATTAAATTAAAAGAAAAAGTGGTACAATTTTACATAGTATAAATTAATGTTGTGAATAAACAAAACTATACCTCAATGAATGGAGAATGGGACGAAGTCCCTTATGAAAATTCGGCAGCATAACAACATCACTTAAAAATTTAAAAAAAGGGTTGATGAGAGAGAACATGGTCTCTCATCACTTTTATATAAATATTATTTTAATTAGGATATATAAGAACATATCCCAACATAAGAAAATTGAAATTGAAATACATAACATAAAAGAAGGCTTTGACTAAAATAGGATGGTGAAAGGTTCCCTTACTTTTGAGTCTTACTCATCACATATATTACATGTTATTCCTGAATTATAAACATAAGTTAATTTATACTATAATAAGAACCTTTTCTTATTTATTATTATTTCTATATCACTTATTCCCTTTCTATAACAATCATATTATTATTCAAGTTCATAGTGCCCGTTTTGTCGATGTTCAGTAGTTGAGTCAAAATGATACACTAGTATATAATAATTCCAATATAATATATCTAATATATATGTTACATATGTTCACTAATTCAATACTTTATATGTTCCATGTATATAATTAATGATTCATATCACATTGACGGGGCAATAGTCTGCACTGCGTAAAATGAAATTGTCGTATTTACCCATTATGGAACGAATAAAGGTATGTTGTAAATGAAAAATAAAAAACCATAGAGAATTTATAAATATAATTTATATCAAATATAAATATTGTTCTATCATAATTCCCCTATGAGATGTGTGATGGGAATATTGAATAGTCATCGTTTCATGAGGTATGAGTTCATCGTACACAGAAACTATATGTCTGTATCAATTAGAAGGATGTGTGTGTAAGTGTAGGAAGTCTAATTATCATAATAACATTATAGAATACTGAATATATTTTTTTTGTTATAAAATAATTCAACAAATAGTGTTAGTTGGTTGGAGAATAAAAAATTATGGTAGAATCTTGAGAGAAGGCATTACCACAAATCGGATAAATCGTTCAAATTTTAGCTAAATGGACATCTTTAATTTTCTTATAAAAAATTTAAGGCTTCTAAGACTATGATATGTTTTAGTGGGGTTATATGGGCTGAGTTTCAATGAGCCGAGGGGGCTTTAGAGGTGTGGGAAAAGGTTATTGGTGGTGGCCTTTTATAAAAGGGAATAGGTGTACTATAAACACGTTTAAATGATTATTTTATTATATACTAAATTTTGAAATTTAAAAGGTCAAAATATCATTTAATTCAAAGATATGGTTAATACTGTTCAAAATCCTCTTATCCAATATTTATTAGACGTGTTTTGGTTTCAAATATAACCTTAAAATTTAGCTTTAACCATTAGTGAACTTATTTGAATCTTACCATGTCATATTGTATATTTATACTACATGTTTAATATAGATACTATAAAATGAAAATATAACTTCAAGTGGTTACTTATTGACACTTAAAACCTTATATTAGTCATTTGGAAAAATCTTAGATTTTTGGGACTATAAAATCATTTAATAAAATAGTATTTGGTTTAAATACACATTTAGGTAAATTTATATATTATTCATATCATGAATTTTTAATATTCCATAAAAAATTTATCCATTCAAAAAATCTTCCTTAATTCAAATATAAAATTTCATAATAATCCCTAAAATTAGTCAATGGAATAAAATATTTCACAGTGAATTTATTTTAATTTTTTTAATCTCGTTTATTTAAAACATTCATTAATAAAGAAATCACTACATCATCATTGTGTCATAAATAAATTTATTTATATGATGTATAAAAATTATAAATAAAATACAACAATGTAGTAAAATTAATTCATCTTTCTAATGAATATTTATTTCTTAAGAGATAAATTATATAATGACTATGCCTTAACTACCATTTAAAATAATAATAATAATAATATATTATTTGTTGGTATATCTCAATGTAGTGTGCAACGTACGATTTGGGAGAAACCCCATGTCGTGTATCGAGTATGCTATCAAAAAAGTGCCCCAGTAACATTAAATAAATAACTTATTCATAAAAAATAAAAGAAATTAAAAATTACTATTTTATAAATACACTGGACATTACAATTACATTTTACAGTTTTCACAAATCATTTTGTAAAAAAATAGTGTTTAATATATTGAATAGTATAATTTATTATGGATCCAAATAATTAATAAATTTTAATACACTCAATTTTAAAAAGTTTAAAAATTTATTTAAAAAATTAATCCAGAATATGGGAGGAGAAATTTTCTTGTCTTTGACAAGATGTTCAAAAGTTTACAATGTGTTTATATCAAAATTAAATATTTTAACGATTAAAACTATCTAAATTGTTTTAATATGTATATAATTAAACTAATATACCATTAAAAATAATTAAATATGAAATTTTTAATTTTAAATATTTCAAATAAAGTTGAAGTTTTCAATTAAAATTTATTATTTTTCAATATCCACAAAAAAATTAATAATTCCAGAAATCTATAAAAAAATATAACATAAGATAAATTTATACAATTATTAAATAATGATGATTATTTTCTAAAATAAAATTTCTAGTTGTTTTTATAAATAATGAAATTAATTTTTTTAAAAAAAATTAAAAAAATTATGAGAAAGTTGTATTTTAAATAAAATATGACCACTTTATTGTTAAATTTACTACTTTTTATATCAATGTGTTTGTTTTATATAATTATTTTTAAAGAATATATAAATATTTTATTTATTTGAATTCATAATGTTTTATTGTTAGGATTAAAAATTTATTTTTAAGTAATATTTGAAATATATCATGTTTTTGTTCAAACCAAATGTCACGGTTAACACAAGATAGTTCTACTATTGTGTGTAAAAACTTAATTCGGATATTCATGTAATGAATGATATCATATCGATTTAATTAATTCGAAAAAATAATTCATTAAAACATAGGGTAATATCAAGTTATACCCCTCCCTGGACCCCATCAATCCCTATTTTGTTGTGTCATGATCAATTATATTTATATTGATGGATTTATTAGTTAAATTTTGTGCATCATCTTTACCATATATCACACCACATCAAATTTTGTTAATTTTTCAATAGACTAAAAATTAAAATAATTCATTATAAATATATTAATATAGTTTTGAAATAGCAATGTGATTTCATATGAGGGATCTTATAAATATAATTTTAGAAATGGACAACCCTCAATTTGGGTGTTCAATTTCAATTTATCGTAATAAAATCCATCAATAGTGAAGGTGATATCAATAATTTTAGCTAACCTAATGAAAATAAATTAATTATTGTTATTATATAACATGAATAACAGTTACATCAAAAAAAATATCCACACAAACTGAAGAATAGATGTATTATTGAATTGGAAGATTTATCATGTAAATAAAAAACATTAAACCATTTATTAAAAATTCTTCATAACTTCTCAAATATGAATACTATTTCTAATAATATAATATATAATAATATTATTATTTTCTTATTAAAATAAAAAATATGAATTGGGTAATATCAGATTATCAATATGTGAAAATATATAAAAAACCTAAGATAATTGTTATAATCATGATATGTAAGAATATTACACCTAAAAAAATAGGTTGTCAAATATGCTATTGATATTTGAATAAAATATTCAATGATATAAAATATTAATGATAAAATGAGTTAATAAAAATTTTCCAAAATAGTATAGAGTAGAAATGAAAATATTTATAATAATGTGGAACAAACATTAATTTAAGAATCATTATATATAATTGCTACACAATTAGTTCCATTGCCCAACAGAATCCAAAATAGTAACTAAAATAGTTATATCATGATATTAATATTTAAAACATTTCATTGAAGTAAGATATAGGACCACACCAATAATAATCATAACATATGAGTGCCACTTAAATATAAATCACTTATTACATTATAAAAGAAACCATTAAATTTATTGGGGTTTCAAAAAAATTGAAGTGATCATCCATTAATTTTTTATAAAAAAAAAATATCTCACATAAATAAAAATAATATCATATAGTTTTAAAAATGATTCACATAAATAAATCATTATCAATTCAATCAATAATCAACCCAAGACAATGCATAGAAAATATATGTGTATCCAATGACATCATGTAACATTATTTGCAAGAAACAAATGATCAATATAATAAATCCTATGTTATTTAATAGTTATAATTAAGGGTTATAAATATAATAAGAATGTACGCCTAATAAATTTATGAATGGTACCTAATAGAACACTCATTTATCAATTAAATTGAAAATATTGTTTTCACAATGTTTTTGAATTGTAGTAAATATTCTGTCTATATAAGTGGATGGTCAGAAAAAGGATAATGAAATAATATAAAATACCATTGAATGAGAATAATGTTATATAATATATATATATATATATATATAAAAGAATTGGGATGATTTCAAAATAACATATACCAATTGTAACAAATAAATCTCAGAAGTATTTTGACATAGATGAAAAAAATCAGTAAAAATAATGCATCCAACCGTTTCATAAATGAATGTATCATTAATCACATTTTATGATATAAAAATTTGAATAACCAATGTTAATAAAATATCTATCATTTAACATATGTAATATTTTTATAAATCCTATTGAATATGAAAATTAAAATAACGTTGAAAACAAGAATGATTTTATATATTTTTTTAAAAATGATGTACAATTCAAAAGTACATATTCTATTCCCAAGTTAACATTGAAAAGGTGATGGGAAATATGTTAAGAACTATTTCATTAAATATTACCTCCAAAAATTGACCATTTAATATTAGATATTTTTTTATATAGTAACTATGGTTATAATGATAAAACATTTCATATTGAATGGATATAGCATTTTTAATAAAACAAATATTCTTTTGTTGAAAAACCATAATTTTTAAATATTAATAAACTATTATATTTATTAGAAGATAAATTTAAGTGATATGATTATGAAATACCATATTATAAAATTTTCACATGGTAGAACCCATTATTGAAAAATAATCAGAATGATAAGCATTTTAGCTCAATGATGGAAATTTGAGTTATCAATATCATTTATGAGAAACATACTCCCTAAATAAGAAACTTTTGAAATATATTTTTATGTATAATGACTATAAATCATTTTAGAATTAATTATTTCATTATTAAATAGAATATTTTACAAAAAGTATATGAAATTTGTATATGTGAATGATAAAAACATAGTGAATGAAAATTGATTTATGAAAACATCTTACAAATGATGTAACAGTTTAGTGAAATGAATATAAAATTAAAATATGTTATATTATAAGTTCATATGAATCATATGTAAATAAAATATCCAATGGAGTTTAGATAAAAAACACTATATAAACATTAGAAATAGTGAAAAACTGGTAATATTTCCCAATGAATAAGAATTGATAACAAGAAAACTCTTAGAGGCATTAAAAATATAAATACATTTAATTATGAGATGTAAAACATAATATTTAAAATTTAAAATTATAATATATAATTTAACCAATATAAAAAAAATAAAAATGGGGTAAATTAACCCCATTTTAATGAAATAATTGTGTTTTCTGTAATCATATCTCAAGGAATTGACATTTAAGACCAATATCAGTTACCTCAACTATTGATTAGTAAAAATGAAATAAAAAAATACCTTATAAAAACAATATATCTTAATAATCCATTTTAGAATAATTTTAATATCTATAACATATTATTAACCTCATTAATAATTATTCACTTCATTTTTATTATTCATTTATTTTCAATTATCTATATCGGTTGTCAATAATCATTATCGTTTTGAAATAGTTTCATAATTACAATATTATTATCTACTATTTTCTATTTTTAATTCTTTCACAGATCATAAAATGTAATAGAATTGATGATTTAAAAATATTTATAAATATATAATTTCTTTATGTGAGATATTTTTTGTTGTCATTAATGATAAATTTACTGATGATCGTGGTTCACTTATTTATAGCGATCAAAGCTTGTTTTGTAGAATTATTATTAAAAGTGTCATATAAAAATTAAAGAAGAGAAGTTATTTTTTATTGTTAATGAAATATTTGAAAACAAAAATTTTTTGTGCTAATCCGTGATATAAACAAAAAATAATGTTCTATTAGGTGCATAAACCATCCAAAACAAGTAAATACCACAATTAATAAATGTGTACAAAGTTAGTTTGTTACAATATAATAGAAATATAAAAATAATTATATTATTTAATTTTTATTAGTGTTTCATATCATATTATCAATGATTTATATGAATAATACAACATATATAAATTTATTTCATAGTATGATGAAATCAATTTTTCACATATAATATATTTTTCATGTAAGAATTTATAACATATTTAAATTAATATAATTTTTAATATGTAGACATGATTTTATTGAATTAAACATAAAATATAAATAAAAATCATATTAATAAACTAAACATATTCTTATTACCATACATATAAAAAAAATGAAGAAAACTATTACTGAAATTGATACATTGATGGGTGTGGTGGTCCAAAAAAAGGCCTGAATAATGATTTCAGTTACCATAAAATTAAAAAATAATGATAAGTGCATTATAGTTTTTGAATATAAAATATTTAAAAATCATACTTTATATAATAAAATCATTCTTATGAATATCCATATATGTAGATAATGTAAAATGAAACATGTTTTATTATGATGGTGGTATTCCATAGAACTCATGATTCAATTTTCATTTTTCATTATAAAAATTAAGGAATATGGTTAATAATTTTTCCATAATTAAAATAATATACCATTATAATAGTGATACCTATGATATAATATAATGACTGTGTAAGGGAATATTTTTTAGAATAACTGAAAAAAATAGACGCCAGAACGAGGTGGTTGGAAATTTATAGTACACTTCATGTATTCTATATTTGGGAATGCAGTTAATTTGATTATTTATAGTTCCTTACAATAAAGAAATAATTCTAAACGATTACTGGATTTTCACAAGAGGTTTTGGTGGATTTTAGTAAAATATCTGTGTAACAACCCAATGTTTTTCAATGATATTACCTTCTCATAATAATGTCATAAAATCACATGAAAACACGACATAATGAACTACTATGTTCAAAGTGACCTTTAAATATACGTCTGTCACTTCTGTGTTTGGATTTTCGAAAATTCGACAGACACAGTTGTAATCAGTATGTTATTAGGAGTCTGATGAGGAATACATATTTTTTGGCCAATATTAAGCTACCCTAATGAATAGTAACACACCCTTATGAATATTGATATACCTTAATGAATATTAACCTCACATATAAGAGTATAAAAATAACATTCAAGTTGGATGTATGATATACCTATATTTTAGAATAAGTTAATATATGTTTTTAAACAGGTTTTGATAATAAATTACTATTTTTATTTAAATATTAAAATAATCATATTTATTAAATTATTCTTTAAAAATGGAATTCATTTTGGGATTCTACATGTCGAAAAATGGTTAAGGTGAATTTTTTAATTTTTTTTGAAATACTTGAGTTTGTGATGAATAGTAAAATATGACAATTTATAATAAATGGTAAATAAGGGATTTATTGAGCCATTGATGATGTTCTTCTGTTGTAAGGCCACTTGGTTTTGTATGAAATGATAGAATTACTATTCTTGGTCATATAATACTTAAAATTCCTTTTCTTGTGAAGAAATAACAAATTAATGATTATAATATTATGAAATCCCTCTTCTCCTCCACTATAAAACCCCCACTTCACTCCCTCTTTTCTTCACTCCTCTCAAGCCTTGTGACTTGACAATATTCTGCCCATATCTATCCACAAAATCCTCCCACATGTCCAAAATCTCCTTGCTCTTCAAAATAACACAACCACTAACCTTAAGAGGTTTTCAATAGAGGAAGTCTAAAGAGGTAAATTATTCTTTTTAATTCCTTCAGTTCATTTATGTTCTCCTTCTTTTTTGTTTCATTCCTCACTTCCCTTCACCATAATAATATTATAAATCATGTAACAAACATGTACTATAAATTTTTCATTATAACATTATATTTCATTATCTTTTCTCCTTTCCCCACCCTTTTATTTGAATTAAATGAAATCACCGTTTGAGATGTGCTAATTTAGAAAATATAAGGACAAGGGATTATCAATTTCTATTATTATCATTAATTATAGTCATGAAATCATTAGTGTAATGGTTGAACGAGATTATTATATATGTAATATATCATATCTTTGGTTCTCCAATCCATTTCTACAAATGTTATTATGTTACAAATCAAAATATGTTTCTTGTAATCAAATCCATCGATTAATATAAACGCTTATCACTAAGGTTACATATAAAATAATTCAACATCAATCTAATAAACCTTATTAAAATTAAAACCATTTAATTTCATGTATTTTCACTAAAGAATATATCTTCAATCATGGACAACCACTCTCATCTTACATGTAATCCAAACGTGAATATATGTGAACCGATCTTTTAAAGCAAAGTAAACAAATGAGCCCGAACAAAGAAATTATACCTTATAACTAAAAAAATAGTCCTTGAATGAACTAAAAGGGTGATAGTAAATAAATTTCATATAGAAGAGGTTCTGGAATTATTATTTAATAATCCTAATTAGTTTATTCAGGGCTTTAATAACATGTGGAGAACACCAACGTATTTAAGGTAAGTGATACTCTAATTTTCACTCTTAATCAATATTATCCTCTATGATATGGCTTTTATACATACTCCTAAATGGTTTGGTATGTTTTTACACCTCCACCATACTACCCCCATGCTATATAAGTGATGAAAACCCACTTATCTCTCTCGTCAAGCCCTATTTGGCACACCTTACACCATACCGATAAAACTATAACGAATTATACCTGATCCTTTTTGTTCTTTCAGGTTTCCTTATCTTGCTTTAAAAATGGTGTAATCTTATCTATTATAGAGAATATTATGAGTTCTGGTTATTTCATGGTACGCCTTTGGCATTTTCATGAACATTGAAAGCAATGTGGATTGCTTCTTTAGTGGACTAAAGCTGAGTCTACAAAAATCATTTGAAATTCGAGACTTCTATAGTTATGAGAAGATTGTCCATTGTTCCCTCACGGTTGAAATGGAGATTGGAGTCTCTCAGTAGTCTCGTGGGCCCTGTGACAAGAAGCAGAAAATGGAGAACAACATAGGTGGTTCATCAATCTAATCCCATGATGTAAAGAAGCCTCACTTTCCCCTTTGAGAAAATTGTGGGAAGAAGCATCATGGTGACTGTCTCGGGGGAACCAATAATTGCTTAAAATAATGAATGTTTGGTCATCTGGCCAAGAATAGCTCAAGGGATATGAAAAACCCTTCTAATGTAGAAAAATAATGGTAGGTTCAGATCAACACTCAGCCTATAGTGTATGGTTACAAATGCAAGGAGTATGGGCATTAAGCAAACAATTTCCATAAGTTGAGGGTTGTCAGAGGCAATCATCACAAACCACCAAGGCAACAAGGAAGGTCTTATGATATCACTAATGCTAAGGTGGAGCCAGAAAATGATGTGGTGACAGGTACTCTTTTTATTCATTCATGAATAGAGAATGTACTATTGGATTCTGGTTCTATGCATTATTTCATATCTTGAAATATTAGTTGAACAATTCAATGACCACCTAAAAATTTGGAGGAAAATTTATTTGTGAAAATAGAGAATGGGGAACTTATTATGGCCATTGTATATAACTCATCCCCAATTAATGTTTGTGGACTAAACCTCCCAGAAAATCTCGTCATACTTTCTTTAGTGGAGTTCCATTCTATCTTGTGCATGGATTGGCTATCATTGTACATGGATAACATAAATTGTTGGGAAAGGGAGACTGCTTTTCACATCCCAAAGCATTCCCCAATTCATTACAAGTGTAAGGGGGAACATGAGTCTCTTTTAGAATCTTCGTATCAAGTTTGGATTATGCTTCCTTGTGAGAAATCATATTAAGCTCAAATGATTGGGACAAAGGATAAAATCATTCTTAAAGACATGCCCACCATGAGGGATTAAATTAATGTATTTCATGCAGATTTTCATGGTCTTCCTCATGACCAATAGATTGATTTATCAATTCAACTTATCCCTGGATCTCTACCAATCTCAAAGACCCCTTACAGAATGGCCACCATAGAGTTGGAAGAGATGAAGAAGCAGTTACATGAGAATATAGAGAAGGGAATTATACGCCCGAGTGCCTCACCATGGGGTGATCTAGTACTCTTCATCAAGAAGAAGGATGTATCAATTTTACTATGCATTGATTATCTTGATATCAATAAAATAATGATAAAGAACATGTATCCCCTTCCACAGATAGATGAATTATTTGATCACCTTCGTGGGGTAGTTGTTTATATATATTTTACCTTCGGTCGGGTTTTCACCAACTAATGGTGAGGAAGGAAGATATTACAAAGACTACCATTCGAATGAGGTATATACACTATGAGTTCATAGTGATTCCTTTCAGACTCACTAATTCTCTAAAAATATTCATTGAATTAATGAATAGATATTTAGAGATTACCTCGAAAAATCTGTGGTGGGATTTATTTATAATATTCTAATATACTCCAAGAGCATGGAAGAACATGAGGATCATTTGAAAACTGTGTTAAAGACTATGTGGAGGGATATTTTGTATGAAATGTGTGATAAATGTGAGTTCTGGATGGAGGAAGAATCATTCCTGGGGAATGTTATCACCATTAAAGGGATATCTTTGGACCCTTCCAAGTTGAAGGCAATTGATGAGTGGTCGAGGCCATCTTTAGTAATGGACATCCATAGCTTTTTGGGTCTAGTTGGTATTATTGATGATTAATGAATAACTTTTCACAATTTTCAAACCCAATTACCAAGGTGACATGGAAGGGAGTAATGTTTTTCTGGACACAATAATGTCAAGATTGTTTCAAGGAGTTGAAAAAGAGGCTTATCACTGCACTATTACTCACACTTCTTTTAAGTGGAGAACTCTCTGTGGTGTATAATGATGATTAAATGAATATATTAGGTTGTTTGCTAATAAAAAAAACGATAATGTGATTAAATATGCCTAGAAAAAACTGAAAATCCATGAACAAAACTATCCTACACATGATCTGTAGTTGGCAGATGTGATATTTGCGTTGAAAATCTGGCAGCATTAACTCTATGGGAAAAATTTGAGATCTATACCGACCACAAGAGTCACAAAAATATATTCACATAGAAATAGATTAACATGCACTAGTGAATATGGATATAGATCATCAAATATTAAGACTACTCAATCCACTACCATCCCGGTAAGGCAAACAAGGTGGCAGATTCTCTATGTAGAAAGGATCATGCATCTTTATCAATGATGAGAATTGTAACAGATCTCATTTTTATAGATTTTCAAAGGATGTAAATGGGAATCATTAAGGGAGGAACACTATCAATCCTTTAACCAATTATTTCTAAACCATCCCTCTTAGAGAACATAATGGACTCTCAAAAAAAGGATGTGAAAATTCCGAAAAGGATGGAATCTGTTAAAAATGGGAAATCCTCCGAACTCAAAATTGATGAAGAAGGAGTTGTAGGATTTCATACACGATTATATGTAAAATCTGATCCAATTATAAATAATGTTCCATTTAATGATGCATATAGTTCAACCTTCTCTATCCACCTAGGGAGCACAAATATGTATCAATATCTCCTAGAAAACTTTTGGTGGGACTATAGGAAAAGGGATATTACGGAATATACATCGAAGTGCCTCTTATTTTAGAAAGTGAAGGTTTAGAGAGAAAATTATAAGGGGATTATGAAACCACTACCCGTACCTACATTGAAGTGGGATAAGATTACCATGGACATTGTCACTAGAATTCTAATGACATCTAGAGCAAACAATGTTATATGGGATGTTGTGGATCGTCTTACGAAGATATCTCACTTTATCAGGGTTTGAGAGGACATCTCATTTGATCAACTTGCACAGATTTAAATCCAAGAATTGGTAAGGCTGAATGGATTACCACTATCTATTGTATCTAATCATGATATGAGGTTCACCTCGAAGTTCTAGAAAAGTCTCCAACAAGCTTTATGCACTGAACTGAACTTCAGTAAGGCTTTCATCCTCAAACAGATGGCCAATCATAGAGAACTATTCATACATTAAATGAAATGTTGAGAGTGTTTTTGATGGAATTCAAAGGAGGATGGAACCAATATCTTCTAGGGGTGTAATTCTCATACAACAATAGTTTCCAGTCGAGCATTTGAATGGAACCATATAAATTCCTTTATGGGAAAAGGTGCAAAACACTGGCGTGTTTGGATGTAGTCGGTGAGAATAAGATGCTAGGACTTAAAATGGTTGAATAAATTGTGGAGAAGGTGAAAAGAATTCAAAAATATATCAAGTCAGCCCAAAGTTGAAAGAAGAGTTATGCAGATAACCATCTATGAGACCATGAGTTCAAATATGGAGACATGTTATTTCAACTCATATCCCCATGGAAGAATGTCATGAGATTTGGGAAGAAAGGGAATTCAAGTCCCTGGTACATTGGCCCCTTCGAGATCCATGATCAAGTCAGAGTTGTGGACTATAAAATAACAGTTCCACCTCCCATATTGGATGTACATAATGCCTTTTATCTATCCATCTTAAGGATGTAGATACCAGATGATTCACATTTACTCTCTTTAGAGGTGGTACAGTTTGAGGATGATCTCTCTTACGAGGAGCATCCAATGAAGATCTTAGATTGTAGAGACAATATTCAATGCAAAAAGACTATGCATCTGGTCAAGTTACTATAGAGAAACTATATGTATGAAGAGGTAACACGGGAACTGGAGGAATCAATGATGGAAAAGTACCCACACCCTTTTTTACCTTATAATTTAAACAGAAATTTCTAGGGAAAAATTTCATAAGGGGGAGGAATGTAAATACCCAATGTTTTTTAATGGAAAATATTCTAATAATTATGTCATAATGTCACACGATAACACAACATAATGAATTACTAATTTCTAAGTTAGCTTTAAACATATGTTTTTCTCTTCTGTGGCGATAATATTGAAAATCTGGTATACACGGTGGTAATCTGTATGTTATTTGGATTCCATAAAGAAAACATAATTTTTGGTGAATAGCTACCTACCCTAATTAATAGTCACATAACCTTATGAATAGTGATACATCCTAATGAATAGTAACCTCACCTATAATATTATTAAAATAATATTCAAGTTGGAAGTAAGATATACATATATTTTAGAATAAGTTAATGAACGTTTTAAAACTGGTTTTATAATAAATTATTATTTTACTAAAATATTAAAATAATAATATTTATAAAATTATTTGTGAAAAATGGACTTCATTTTTGGATTTTACACGTTGATAAATGGTTAGGGTGTATTTTTGGGATTTTTCTAAAATACTTGAATTTTTTATGAATTGTGAAATACCATAATTTATAATAAATGCTAAATAAGGAATTTATTGCGTCATTGATGATGTTCTACTGATGTAGGCCCACTTGGTTCAGGATCACATTATAAAATTACTATTATTTTCCATGGAATAATTTATATTCAATATCGTGTGATAAAATAATAAATTAATGATTTCAATATTTTGAAATCCCTCCTCTCCTCCACTATAAAAACCCCCCTTCACTCCTTCTTCTCTTATCTTTTATCAAGCCTTGTGCCTTGACAATATGCTCACAAAATATCTCCCCAATATCCACACCCATGTACAAAATCTTCTAGCCTCTTCAAAATACCAAAACCTCTCCCCATAAAATGTTATAAAAGGAGGAAGTCTCAAGAGGTAAATTCCTCTTTCCAGTTCCATCATTTCATTTTAGTTATCTTTCTTTTTGTTTCATTCCTCAACTCCCTTCACCATAATAGTGTGATAAATCATGTAACACACATGTAATTTAATTTTTTCATTCTAATGTTATATTTCATTATCTTCTATCCTTTCCCCACCATTTTATTTGAAATAAATTAAAGCACCGTTTGAGATGTTCTTACATAGCACATACAAGGACAACAATTTATCAATTTATTTTATTATCAGTAATTTTTGTCACGAAACCATTTCTATTATGATTGATCCAGATTATTATAATGTAATATATCCTATATTGGGTTCTGTAGTACATTTGAACAATTGGTATTAAGTTACAAATCAGAACATGTTCTTTGTAATCAAATCCAATGATTAACAAAACGGTAATCACTAAAGATATATATATATATATATATATAATATTTATACATCACTATAAGTAACCTAATTAAAATTAAAACCTTGTAATATCCTGAATTTTCACTGAATAATATAAATTTATTTCTGGACAACCACTTTCATCTTATATATAATCCAAACATGAATATAATTGAACTGATCTTTTTAAAGTCATGTAAACAAACTAGCCCGAATAATGAAATTAAATCTTATAACTAATCAAAAATGATTTGAATGAACTAAAAAGGGTTATAATAAATAAATTAAATATATAAGGTTTTATGGAATTATTAATTAATATGCATAATTTGATTATTCTGGTCATTAATATCTAGTGGAGAACACCAACTTATTTAAGTGATGGGATCCCCTCTTTTTCACACTTAACCCAGATTGTCCTCTATGCTATGACTTTTTATCGGTAATAATAAATTGTGTGGTATGTTTTTTACATCTACAATACTACCCTCATGTTTTATAAGTGATTAGAACTCCTTCTCTCTCTCTCATAAAGCCCTCTTGGGTACACCCGACCCCATGCCGATAAAAATGTAACGAATTCCACACGAACATTCATTATTATTTTGACATTCCTTATAATTATTTAATAATGGTGCTATATTATCTATTTATGTGAATATTCTAAATTATAGATAGTTCTACAAGATTATAACATCAATACCCTATCATCACTTTCATTCGTGAATATACATGTTTTTAAACGAATCCCTCCTTAGAACATTCTGATAAACAAACCCATTTTAAGGGAACTTCCGGAATGGTTACCCAATTTCAATATCCCTATATCCTATATTTTAAGACATAATTTTATTTAAAAAATATCTCTTTTATTATGAAAACCCTATTGGTAAAATTATTGTTATATATTAATGCTTCTCCTGTTTTCTATTTGAAAATTCCTATAGTATTTTCATTAAAACCGCACAAAAATGTTTTAAAGCTATTGTTTCTAAAATACATTTCTCATATATTGTCACATATGTTTGACACCACTTAACTTGTTATATGCCTATTTTACCCTATGAACTTCCTTGTATTTTCTAACTCGTTCTTTACATGGACTCTTTCATGATACACTCATTGGTTATGATTTATGTCTTGGTTGTGGTATCCAATTTTTTCCATGGGTACCCTTTTGTTTATATATGGTTGATTAATTATGATTGTATATTTAGTAAGAATATCTATTGGGAAAGAATATTCATTAAAATTATGAGATGGCTGCGCCCAGATAGAGCTCCAATGCATTGGGTATGGTTAAGTCTCATAAGATGCGATGTGAAACGGGATTGGCGGTTAGCCTTGAACCGTACTAAAGAGATGTTTTATGATTCTCCCAAAACTATATGATTCCATTTTTATATGATCCCATGGTTATACGATATTATTACATATGTTCCATGCTTTTTATATCATTATATCATGCCTCCCAACTCATGTGCTTAAGATGTATCCTTATGATAATTCCCTTACTTGGATTTTTATCTCATCCCATTGTTCATGTATTCCCCTGGGTACCCTATGCAGATGTAAGGGCTCAAAGGAAGTTAGGAGCTCATTATGGATATTAAATATAGAAGTGTTTTATAATCCCATGTTTCATGTTTAATGTACCTAGTCTTCCAAGACACTAGACCTAACGATCCTTGACTTGTACTCTGATTATTAATTATGCTTAAAATCTTGAAATGTTATATGTAAAAGGCTCAGGCCGTTATACATTGTATATTTTTGTTTGAGAGGAATTGAGGAATGGAGGACCCCATTTATATGTGTAAAAAGAATATTTTTAAAAACATTACCAATTCATTTGAATAATTTGAATTCTAAATCAGGGATATTGGACCCAAAATTGAAAAAAATGGATATTGGAAGAGATAAATTTGATATATTCCATAATAAATTATTCAATAATATGTTTTAAAAAAAATAAAATGCATTACCGTTAGAATAAAAAAACGTACCCATGAAATTTTTTCTATCACATGCATTTTTAAATAAGGTATCTCCTCATTATTGAAAAAATTAAAATGGCCCGTATTTAAAAAAACAGATATATTGACGTACAATATTAAATTTAGATTTTCTAAATAAATTTAAAAAAGTGATGATAATAAATTTTAAATACTAATTCTATAACATATAATTTTTTTTATAAAATGTAGTCATGTTATGAAATAGTAATTATTGGTTTATAAAAAATATAAATATTTTGAAACATAAATTATAATTTTTTTAAATTTTATTTATTTGGGAAAATATTTTAATAAATTTCGAAATTATAAATCTAATATAATAATTCCATAAAATTCATGAATTTTGTGAAATAAATATTACCTTAATTACCATAATATCAAAATTTATTGATAAATAACCACACATTATCTAAAAAATATTTTTACAAAAAATCTAAAAAATGATGTCTATTTTTACCATATTAAATACTAAAATATATAAAAAATTATAATTTTTTTAAATATTATAGTGAAAAACATTTATAGAAAATTACATTTTAAATTAAAAGTTATTCATATTCTTCATTTCTATAAAATCAGAATGATATTTAAAATAATCAGTTAATAATATATATTACTATATTCATCATTTCTAAATAATATAACTTTTTTTCTTTATTTTAATGTATAATTTATACAAACATAGATTCAAAACAACAATAATGTATTAGGTAAATATCAAAAAAATAACCTTTGTATAAATACAAATATTAAAAAAAATTAATTTATTTATCTTATTCGCACATTCAATTGAATAGATAACATTTGTAGACATATTTCATATTTAAAATATAGATATATAACTATTTCATTTTTTTAGAAAAACTTAGTAGTCATATATGACATAAATTTATGACAACTTATATAAAAAAATTTCCATTACATCTAACAACACAAAACATAAAATTGCATCACTTCAGGAGATATATAATGTTGAATTCATGGGATAGTGAACCTATATTTTGTTTTCCTTAATGCTTTATATTATATCACTCATTTATAAAGATAACTGACTTCCATGATTCATGTTATATAGATATTTATCTTAGGAACACCATTTTAACACTTCATAACGTCAATATGAGTATCTTGAGTAGTGTTGAGTAATCGTTCAATAATTATCTATGTGTTGATTCCGCATCACTCGCATTTAATGATATAATGGAGGCCAAAATATTTGTTAAAATGTATTAGTCTATTCCACTCCATTGGAACATCCCTATTGAATTATTATCCCACATCACACAATATCAAGTTATTTATTGTTCAATATCCTTAGGTTTGTACACCATTTTCCATTTCAAGGTAACACGTATTCTATATGAAAGGGGATTATCAAAATCAAATATTTAAAATAATTTGTAAAAATCATCATGAGATAAAAAATATGGTATTAGAGAAGACCATACTATTATCATATTCTCGATATTCTCTAGTCCTAGACACACATTCAATTTGGATTCCCTATACATAATTGTAATACTATATTAGTTAAATCCTTAAATTAAGATATCCAATATTTTATTCACAGGACCCTCATCAATTATTTTTTAGTAGTTTATTATTGTCTTCACATTCAAATGTAAATATTCTTGTATCTTACGTTATTATCTAATTAAAATAAAATATGTTTTTCCGACATTCTTTCGACTGGATCACTTTTTTTGGTATTGTTTCTCACCTTTATGATGTTATATGACATTCTATGAACCCTAGTCCTCTTTTACCTGACCCATATCATTTTAGAATTAATATCGGATGCTCAAAAAATGTTATCAATGTGGAGGAGCCTAATCATTTCATGAATAGTGAATATTATTTTTTAGAAATTTCGATAATGGAAAGGATGATATAGAATCTTATACAGATATAAATAATTGGTCCCTAAACCATTCCCAATTCATGTTCCCTCAATGAGGTACAATACACAAATCATTACGAACCTCTATTTTCAACTTCAAATACTTTTAATATTCTATTAGAAATTAGAGGCATCATTCAGATCAACCAAATTAGTATGATTAAGAGTGTTAAGGGATAGTTGGCAGTTAATTCTACATCTAGTAGAGTCCTCACTGTGTCTAATTATATATCTCTTTATGATGGAGTTCTATTTTATTAAAAAATTCCTATTGATAACTGGTTCATACCACTTCTATTTCATAATAATACATTATGGTTTTATTTGGAAAACTTGGAGAATCATGTTCTCCCATATGTATTTACATTATTTTTAAATCCAAGATTTATAATTTTACTATAATTTCAATCCATGATCCCTAGTACAATGCAAATATATTTGATCTATTTCCCCAAGAAATCATGTCAATAAATTGTGACTTACCTATCATAGTAATCAGTACATATTTTTCCTTTTTCTGAACAATATCCTTGTGTAGTTTGTCTCCTCAGCTTCTCAAAGTATAGAAATATAATAAACATATATTGTATAGTATATGTTTTAATCTATTTGTTTATCCTTTGTTAGATGAATGATATCATGATGGACTTCTGGGTGAACATTCTTATTTAGTCTAACATCATTATATTATTTGATTACTTGTTATTTCTACAATACAGAATGTCAGTTAGAGAAAATTTGTTATTTCTAGTACTCAATAAGGGTTATGATGAAACACAAACATTATTAGCCAAAAAAAATTTGTTATACCTATGGTATTAATGTGACTATATCCTTTTGTGAAACAATTACAACAATTTTCATAACACTTATACTCAAATAAATAGGTGTATGTCAAAATTTTAATGTATCTATTACATCCAAATGTCCTTATAATCACATTTAGAAATGTGTTTATCTAATCAATTATTTTTAATTTATTTTTTAAGGTTCATGGTTTGATATTTAGTGATTTTTTTCATGGAAACTAAATGTTTATTTGAAAACTACTATGAAACTCTCATAGGACAACCATATAAATAGAAAACCCTGGGACATAATATTGATGAAACAGAAAAATCATAATGGATTTATGAAATTAGTGTCCATTAATATTGTCTTTAATGATTTTGATCATGAAATAATATTGCATGATAAAAATTTACTACATAACTAGAATGTCATTATTTTTCCACCTCTAATATGAATGTCAATTGTTATTCAAAATAGATTTTTTCAGATTGAAATAGATTATCATAAAAGATATGATGGATGTTTTATAATATAATGATATTGACAGACAATATATTTTTAAGTGTATTTCAAATAAAGAATTATTTTTCATATTATGAACATGAAATTTGAGTATGGTTCATTCACAATTGATATTATTATATAGTTGACATTAATAGTTCCTCATTTTGAAAATAATCAATCTGGGAATGTGTTTATTACATAGGGAGGAAATCCTGTGAATGATATTGATTTGTTTTTTAGTTTCATGTGATTTTCAAGGATTATCAGAATCCTTTACATCTCATTTCAAAACCTTGTGAAAATTTAATTCTTTAATGTCTAAAATCTGTGATTCAAGAAATATCATACAGTCTGGATGTTTAGTATATCATTTTATTACCATTTATAATAGTATAAAAACAAATTCAAATATTTGGTGGAGATTATTATTCTATATTTACATTACGTAGTGCCTCTTCTATAATCACCACTTTTCTTGATATGGTTATGAAATATCCTTCTTTCAGTGATTAATATCACCATGTTTGTTTTTCAAAATTATTATACATTATTTTTGTATAAATCATCAATGAAATTAATTCAAATTCTCAAACTAATATGTTTCAATGAAGTCATATTGTTTTGAGAAATATTTAAATATTCAATGATATACATATATACTCTATGAAATTATTAATGATATAAATATGAAGGTTGTTAGATATAATATTTCAGTTAATTTAGTTCAAAAAAACATATTCGTATATTCCATAAAATTTCATCTGTGAAATCATTTTACATCATCATTTTTCTAATTGGTTTTGTGATACATAATTTAATATATTCCATAGTTCATAGTGATATTTTTCATAAATGGGAATTAATTATTAATTCTTGAAAACCTCTATAAGAGTTTTCTTAAGTAGCATATCCAATCAAGCCCAGTTTTTATTCACATAATACTATATTCAAATTTCTTAGTAGTTCACCATCCTCAAATAAGATCCTTCCTTTCATATGTATGTACGAATCCCATGGGTTCTCATGTTATTTATTACACATAATATAATATTTTTTATTAATGGAATATAAATCTCAATACATAGTTTCTAATATATTTTTTAAATCTCATAAAAATGTATAGTGTTCAACGGTTGAGTTGGTGGAATATTTCTGATTACAAACCCTCCTCATTTTTTCCTCATTGTGTCACTCATATTAAGAGAAACATTGGATTTTTATGATAGTTATTTCTATATTATGCATCTTTTAACTCATTTTTCCACATGATAATAATGTATTCAACATTATCATTTGGTTTTAATGAATTCTTGTATAATTAATAACTGGAAGAAAAGGTTACTCAACTTCGTTAGACATATCACCCTAATTTTTTATGATATTTAATTTAAACACATGAACTATTTATTAGTTATTTGATTTCATAAAATTATAACTTATATTATTTAAATAATAATAATTTTGTTGGGACTCATTTCATGATGGTATATTGCATTGGTCGTATTTTAGATAACCTTTTAATCCCATAGATTAAGGTGGTATTAACATGATGAGACTCAATAGATAAATGAATAAAATGGATGTCATACATACATGGTTTATGATAGTTATACTTTCCTTCTTCCATAGTTTTAGAATCAAATATTTTTCCCAGTTGTTTCTTCCATTACATTGAATGTTTCACCTTTATCATATATGATACGGTGAAGTGTTCAATGATATGCACAAGTTCATCATGAGACATCATTTTTGTTTGTTAGATGTGGTGATTTCCATTTCCTGAAGAGAATTTGCATATATATTTCTTTATGCTACCATTTTTTTCACACAATGATTATAACATTTATAGAGTCCATGGATATCTCGTTCTTTACTAATAATTATCTTTTTGAATGTCACAATGTACCTTTTAAAATCATCCCATTATTTGATAAAGGGGACTATTTCAACATCATTTCATTATAAAAGGATATATTTAAACAAAAATTCTACCTATAATCCTCTTCACTCCCATAATGGTGATTTTCCTTAAATAATTATTTATTGGTACATATTGAAACTTATGAAATTTTTATTCCAAACATACAATGGTTCTCTTTAGGCTCCATCTAGAAAAAATGATTAATGACATAGTGTAGGCAACCTTTATTTTGATATTATTTTGTGGAGATAACATGAATATAGAGACTAAGTAACACCAATTTTTACATATTGACCTGATGTATTATTTTTGTCCACTACTAAGAGCATCCTTAGTATAAATTGTTATCAAGTCTCATTTAATGAATTTATATCACTGTTATTCATATGTTTTGGTAATCCATTTTAAATTATATATATTAATATACTATTATTTTTATAAGGATTAGGATTTTAGCATCTTGATATTTTAAGAAATATTAATTTTCAAATTATTTGAACTTTTTCGATATCCATCCTTACATGAATGAAAAAGTATCTTCACAAGTATAAATTACACGAAACATTGAGTTTTAGTAAACCATCTAATAGTATTATTTTAAATATGAACATTATAACGAAGAATTAAAATAATGGGATTCAGTTGTATTTAAAACATTATAATCCTTACCTAAAAATTTTCTTATAAATATAAATTTATTTGTATACTCTTACTGAATAATAAATATCTTTTTAGTAATGTAAACATATTCATAAAATTTATGGTTTTCTCAATAAATAATTATTTGATTTTTATGAGAATATATTTTGAGTATATTTTTTTATATTTTAATAACATATTTTGTAAAATTAAATTAATTTTTAGGGTGATCAGATTGATACTAAAATATGGGTGAATTTTTAATTTTTTCAGAAATATTGAATTTTCAGTGAAGAGTTAGATTCTAATTTAGATAAAAATATCATTCCATTTCCAAAAATTATGTATTTTAAATTCCAAAATATGTTAAAAATATACATATGTGTTAATTATTTTAATTTATTTGACATATCTAATTGTTAATAAACTCAAAAATTTATTTTAGTATTGGTTTTTTTGGGATTAAAAGGGTTGTTTTCATAAAGCTATCATAATTTTAATAATGATCATAATGTTTTGCCATTATATTTAATAAAAAATAATGAGAAAAAAATTAAATTAAAATTATAAATTATATATCCATATGTTTTAATATTTAAAAAAATTTACAACTAGATTTAATATATAATAATCAACTTTCTAGAAAAATAAATTTTCCAAATACCTCAATATTCCTCTCCTTGGAAGGTATTTTTAAATTTTCTTCTTTTTAATTTCGGAATTTTGTTTAAAAAAATTTATATATAATTATTTAATTAAGAATAATTTTTTTAATGGTTAAATTTTGATAATATTCAGAAAATGCGTATTTTTTTAATGAACAACGAAAAATATTGGATTTTAATTTATTTATGTATTCATATTTATATTATTTATAATGGTAGATATTATTTTTTATTGTTTTTAATGTAATAATAATTAAATAATAGATCCATTAATACTACATAGGTAATTTTAATCAATTTGACACTTAGTATTTATATAAAATCATTTAAAACTAATTATCATTTTATTTTTAAAACCACACTTTCTCATCATGCCTATGGAATAATTTTAAATTATAATAAACCACATTTGTGATTTTTATTTTGAAAAATTTATTACTTATTTGTAATTAGAAAATATTATATTATATATTATGTTCATATTCATTTTTTACAAAATTTATATTAAAAATTGTAATAATTATTTTGTTTTATTAATGTAAATGTTGGTTTACTGAGGGGTTAATATAAAATATATTAGGGTAAAATTTACCATTAAACCTATATAAAATATATTTTATATGAATTTATCAACCTTATCATGTCTAAGGATATATCTTCATCCATTTTGAACCCTTTTTAAAAAAACATCAGAACATAATTTTCTTTCAAATATTTACATGTCACCCACTCAACTCAATTATAAAAGGCCACACCCTCTCCATTATTTATCAAGAATTAAAAACATTTAGTATAAGAACATATCATTGAAAATACATTAATAAATCCCTCTTCATATACTATATTCCTTATATTGGATAGAATTCTACCTTTGGATGGATTTTGTTGCAAACCTAATGGGTATACACAAATTCAATGTTACATTCACCATAAAATGTTTTTTTATTTAATCATCTAGATAGTTTAATAAATAATTTACCATGATCATAATATATAAACAAAATATTTGATATAAATATATTATTTTATTTTATGAAAATTACCTACAACCATATCCACTTCAATCAAATGGGTTACAAAATCATCATTTGTATGTACAAGAGACTACATTCTTCTGATACAATTTCATTAAATTTTATATTTCCACATATTTAGGACGTAAATAATTTTGGTTATATTTTTTTATATCTTATATTTATGATATTATTATTCTTATATAATAATTATATCAATCATAAAATAATGATTTAAATTTTGAAAAATATTGCGATGTCACTCATTTGTACAATGGACTACCACCTCATGAAACGATGTGATTTATTAAGGCTTTACATTATTGGTAATTATGATACATTTAATGAAATAAAAGTTATATATATGATAGAAAAATTATTATATAATTAGATATATCATTTAACATTATTTCAATTAGCACTAATATAAAATGGAAACTATATTGATGTGTTTGTACATACAGTTGTCTCAATTATTGATGTATTTCATTTTCTATCACTGAATCAATGGATTCCTATAAAAACACACGCATACATAGAAACACACTCACAAATACATATATATGTTTTACATATTGGATATTATGGTAATATGACCAAATTAATAGGTAAAAACTTATCCAATCAAAAAATATTTTATGAACAATGTTTTTATTACCAGAAACATAACTTTAACATTGAAATGTAATAAAATGAGTAATAAAAAAAATAATAATTTTAATTATAGATATATATATTAATATTTTTTATATATATTTATAAAAAAATTATGTTTTTATATAGGAATTTTGAATGTGTATGACGAAGGTCAATTATTAAGGTAAGGGAATTTATTCAATCATTGTATTTTGTTATAGATACAAGCCTTATTCATCATGTGTTTCTATGATGTGTTCTATATAATTACAATAAATGTATTTTATGATAATTATCATTAAAATTTTGAGTATTTTCATATATATTTTTGGATTTATGTTTTCATGAGGTTTATAGTTAAAAATTTCTGATTGCTGTTATAGATTTTTGTCTCAATTCGCCTTCTTTGAGACATGTTGTTATGTTATGCACCGATATTATTTTTTGAGTTTAATATTCAAAAACATTGAAATTTAACTACCGGAATTCTATTTTCCTTGTCATATATTATGTTTTGTTTAAATATATTCCTTATAATTCTTATGTTATAATGTTACCAATGATGAAATTATTTTAGTTCACAATATAATCATTTATCGGGTTAATTTATAACTATGTTTCCAATGATAAAACATTACAATCCTTCTATAAAGTTAATAATGAAACATTATTATCTTATGTTTATTTCATGATAATATAAATTTCTACTTTTTTTTCTCTATTTATCTAAATCACTTTTCCAATTGATGTTTCTAATGATAACATTCTTTATATCTGTCTTTAATCAAAAAAATAAATTACATTTTAAATTTTTTTAAAAATAAAAATAAAAAATTTAAAAAATTTAAAATTAATTTTTAAAATAACATTTCAACCATGTTGTATTTTTTAATATTTTTAAAAACTCAATCTATATTTCACTAAAAAATCAAGTTACTCTTTTACAAAGAAAATACCTAAACAATCATTATTTTTTATTAAGCATGACATGAATAGTTGTGCACGTTATCTTGAAATATCAATGATATCTTTATTTACTTAAATGGTTTAAAACCTCATTTTAAAAATAATTTCACAAATACTTAGTAAATAATAATTTATACGATAAATAAATGATTTCAACGTGAAAAGGATTTTGAAAATTTGTTTTGATTGAAAACATTTTATTTTAATGAGGAAATGACATTATCCTAAAGATTTTTTTAAACAATTAATAAATATTACATTATATGTTTTCATGAATAATGTGAATGAAAAGTATTTCAAAAATTTTTTATATTTTAAATTGTAATTTCCAATGAAATTTTAACCTCCCCAAAAAATGTTCCATGAAATATTTTAAAATAATTCATAGATAAGATGACATCATTTGATGTTACTTATGACTTATTGGGGATAATATCTACGTATTTCATTATAAATAATTCTTTGATTGGTTTGTTTTTAAGATGAAATCACCTTTAAGAAACTCATTTCTCTTCCATGTGTTATACCATTTTAAAATGCTTATGAATCCATGTTCATTAATGTGTTTTTCTTTGATGATATGATTAAATTATTATGAAGAAAAATTTTATTTTGTATGTTATGATATTATTAAATACACATGAGACCCATTTTACATTATTGATTTTGTTATATTGAATTTTTATGATCTTTTGGATCCCATAAAAGATTTTTTCATTATCAGACTCGTGGGACCTATATGTCACATTCATGTAATGGGTAATAATTTATATATCTTGAGTTATGCATGCCTTGAACTATGATTGACCATGTTTTAGTAAGTGAATTTGTATCCAATGATGGTACTAGGACTAGACATTGACTAAAATTATTTTTTATGTGATCCCACTCAAATAGTATACGCAAGGATGTGAGCCTTGACTACTAGGGAAATGATTTCTTAATAATTTCTGTAAGATTAACATATATGTGTAATGAAAAAGTTAACCACTTGAGGATCATGATATTTCATTTTCATATGATTCGTGTCTTGGTTAGTTCTAATATTTATTCCCTAGATCATGATTCCAATCATTTCGTTGTAGGGTTCAATTTCCAAATGTTATGTGCATGTACTGGTACACTAATTTTCATTTTATTATTATATATTTCTATGTTTACACTTACCGAGAATCTGATATAACCATTTATTATTTTTCCATTCCAAGGATATGAATAATGGTTATATGTATTGTATTTATATGAAGAGTACATATTGGTAAGATAACTATGGGAGACATTGAAGACTATTTAATGAAATAAATTTATGGTCTTCCGATTCTCCAAAGAAGATAATCAATTATGGTCCTCTGTCTTATGTTTCTATAATGTAATTAATATTCATCTAAAAATATTTCATATCCATGTATAATAATAATGGGTTTTTGTTGTTAGTATCTGATGAATAGTTTTTATTACATTTTGAAACATGGATTAAAATACATTATTGATATAACTATTGGCATTTCATAGGATGTATGTATAAATGAATCTAGGAAAAAGTCTAAGGATGAGTTGAAGTATACGTTACTGTTTTAATTTTGGTAAGAGACAGAGTGAGGGGTGTCCATGAACTCACCACCCTTTATTGATACTATATGTGGATTAGTATCTTGAACAATGCTTTATCGTGGTTGAAACACTGAAAAGGGTGCATTAATCTAGACTCTATCATAACCTGGTCCATGATAGTTTTTTATTCTCCACACCTATATTGATAGTCATGGGGGAAATTATTTAGACAACAAGAAACATGTTATGAACCATCATGAAGGATTTCAATAAGATATTAATTATCAATGAATTGGGATAAACATAAGGTGTCATTTATTGATATTATGGTTTTCTGATTTAGACATCCTATAAGTGATGTATCATGATATATGGTTCTATGGTAATATTATCATTCCTCGTACTATGAATTTTCATTTTATTCAATGGATTGAACCAAAAGTAACTATGTTAACAATGAATCTGATTTAGAATTTAGTTATTACACACATCCATATTTGATGATGACTATATATAAAAATATTTTGATTATTCTTAAAAATATATCACACGATATAATTAACACTATGATCATCAGTGAGATTCATAACACCACAAATACGAGTAAGATTGAAATTTATTGATGTTCATGTTGTAATGAATATAGAGTTATAAATATTCAACTTCATAAATATCTTTATGTTGGGAATAATATCTCAATATAATATCTAAAATAGAGTGGAATGTATTTCTAACGTTGAAAATAATGGTATAAAGTGAACATATTTTAAATAGTTCAATGGGGAAAAGGTAGATTACCCAAATCATTTTACTAACCAAAAAATTAACGTCTTGGAAAATGAAGGACCTAGTAATTCCAATCATTTAAAATGATTGATTTAAGTATTTATATATTTTTTATTTATGAACATTGATATAGTAATTGTGGAATATAATAGTATTATTCCATTTATATTTTTCATTACAGGTTTTAAAGAATATTTTTAATGATATTGATTATCTAGAATAGTTATTTTATGGAAATTTGATATTAATGTAAAAACAAATAATAAGGGATATATAAACTTGAATAAGTTTCTACTTATAAGATAATTTTTTTGAGATAATTATATGATTGATTTAGTTAATTTAAAATGGATTGTATTGAGGACCATGGAACTGATTAATGGATTTTGGAAAAGGGTTTTATGTTATCATTGATGGAGTTTCCAAAATTAATTGTTCTATGGAATATATTAAATAATTTATTATTTTTTTAAAGCAATAAAGAACCATGAATGTTTTCATTGAGGTTATATGTTACTTATGGTTATTAACATGTTTCAAGAGAATATATGATGATGGTATTCACATTTTTGGTAAGTGAATACAGGGATCTACATTATGATATATGGGGGGATAATTTAAAATTTCCTTTGATAGATTTAGATAAATTCATAATAAAATAATAATTTTGGATGAGTTATAAGGTTAATTACTCGTGTAATGGATAATGTTAAGCAGTGTATGAGGTTATATAGTTTACTATATTACATAATTATATATCGATCTATACATATCTGAAAACCACCGGATATAGTTTTTTAACTAGATATAGAAGTAATGAATTATCATTCATTTATAGATTTTATTTAGTGACATAGACATGAAAAAGTTTTATCCAATATAGTAATATATAATGTTAAAATTGATCAAGTCACAAAAAAAGATGAAATTACGTCTTTGAAATTAAAATATAACAAGTAATTAAATTTTTATATTTTATCCAACTAGACAGAAAAAGAATTTATAAAAATTTGAAAAATGATATTTCAAATATTGTTTTCTGGAAATCATTATTTTTATGACATCAATGACCTTTTTCACATATAATTTGTTTATGGTTTTTTGTGTTGATTTTATAATTCTCATTCAGTTTCAAGTGATCAATAATCTCTATCACTTCCCATCATTGTTTTGACATTATAATTTTCATCCATGTATAGATAATCATTTTCAACATATTTTTTTCCAGTTTGGAATTCTAGTTTTGTGTTAATTTTCATAACATTTATGCATCAAATTTCCCATTTTGAAGGATGATTTACTATTCATTTGTGTATGAAAAGTGTTTCTTTAAATTAATTTTAATATGATGAACCATCGATGACTGAGATGAATTTTTAGGTGGAAATTAGTTCTAAATGGGTTATAATATTACAGACATTAATTTTATGGAAATTGAATTTTCAAAACTAATTTAAATTATTTCATATAATTAGTTACACACAGGAATATGTTTCTTCATTATCATGTAAAAAATTGGTGGTTGAGTTTCATAGAACCACGATATAATATTATGTAAAATATTATCATTATATTATTGTTGTTAAATAGTTGATTATGAATAGTATTAATGAATTTATGATATTTAAAAATAAATTTTTCACTAATTTGGATTTTTTTATAAACTCACAGTGAATAATCAACCAGTATTTAGTAATGTTATTATATTCATAAAAATGTATTCTAATAGAAAATTATTATAATTTACTTTTATGAAAAAATATTATAATTAATTTATAGATATATGATATTTATTGATAAAAGTAATTTCATTTTAGGTCCATCATATCAAAATAATTTATATTGAAATCCTGGCGTTTCTTCTTAAAATATTTATTTTTCATTGAATACTAAATACAAAATTATTTATAAATCTACAATATCATTTTAAAAAAAATTAATTTTAAATTATTTTGTTTTTTTTAATGTGACATAAGTGTTATATATATATATATATATATCATAAAAATTTTACTTACAAATATATGATATATTGGATTTTAGAAAATATTTATTATTGGGTTTACAAATGTGTTTTTTAATATAAATTTTTTGAAGTGACTAAGAATTGTCAATTAAAATTAATAAAATTATTCAATAATTTGTAATGTTTTACATGAAATTTATATTTCATATATCCATAAATTTTGATTCAGATTCGAAAAATTTTTATAATATAACATAGTGATAATGTAACATTATATTTTTCTAGAAATATACACTTATCAAGAACCCTAATTTTCCTCAAATATATGTGTTTTTTCAATTTTATTATGTCAATATTTTTAAAATATTTTTTAAAAAATATTTTTTATTAAACATCATGAAAAGATTATAAAATGGTTATTTTTTGATTTTCTAAAAAGATTCATCTTTAAATGAAATCTGAAAATTACTCGATTTTGATTAAATACTGCCAATTCGATTAAATTATTTATATAATTAGATTATATTTTAAATTGTTCTTAATGAAATATTTTTTCAATTTTAAATAACTTAATCTTATATAGCTAGATTTATTCAATTTGATATTGTATTTTAAAAAATATAATTAATAGCTTTTGAACATTTTCTCTATAAAAACATCCTTCTTATCCTATATGTGGGATTAATTTTATATTTTATGGTTCCACATATCTGAATGTTGTTTATAAAAATTGATTCCATATCTATAATCAAAAAGTATATATATTTTAAATTAACTTAAAAAAACTTTTCGAAATGGAATACTAAAATAATAAAAATTATATTGTGCAGTTATGGTAAAGAATGGTCTAAAGGATAGGTTATATTAAAATAGTATCGGTTAAATTTATCTTTAAAATAAATTCAAAATATAATTTAGGGAAATATATATACCTTATCATGTCTATGTATCGAATATTTTCTGTTTTGGACAATTTGTGGCATGTGAATTTACATGGGTACCCTTTTTTGAAAAAATTACAACTGTACCACTAACCACACTTATAAAAGGAACCCCTTATCATATCTTCTTATCTCCTTCATAAAATTTTCATCATCATCATCATATCTTATTACCTCCTTCATACAATTTTCATCTTCGTATCTCTTTCATGTGGTTGTATTCTACCGTCCACATGAGTGAAGATATAGTTTCCTCCACAAAACATTGAGTATGAAAAAATATATGATATTATAAATATATAAGTATAATAATATAAAAAAAATTATTCAAATATGTTAAATCCACGATTATATATTTCTTGTAATGGTGGTAATGGAAAATGAATTACATCTGTATGGTAGGAGGTAGTCTGTCGTACACACGATCAGTTGTTTCATGTCCCATTCTATTAAAAGGGATTTTGATAAGGATTTTTTAATTATCATTAAAAAATATTTCTATATAAGATATATTTTATTAATTCATTTTAATGTTTTACTTATTTTCAAATGAGGTGAATGAATATATTAAATGAATACCAGTGTTTAAAAATATTACCTCTTTTTCGAGGATCATTTTTTGGGTTATACCAAATGACATAAAAGGAGGCATTCCTAATTAAACTAACACCTCTAGGATGTATTTAAGTAATAATAGATTTTTTTAGTATTTTTTCAACTAAATGTTTTTTCTTAATTTTTAATATGTGAGGAGAGGATATGGTCTTTAATAAGTAGGGGATAAGACATGTATGTAATTTTTTATAAGATAATGGAATACCAATTTTTTTTCTACAATAATCCTTCCAAAATATCTAATTTATGATATTTTGAATTTATAAAGTTTAATTATGTTAATAGATTTTGGTTTTGAAATGATATAGTATATTTTGACCCCTTATCTTCATACATTAACCCCTAGTAACAACATTTGTAACTAAATTGTTCCATTTAAATTTTTCATTGTTCATTATTCATTAAAGTCAAAAAGAATTTTAACCATATTATATTGAATTAATTTTTCTGATTCAAAATATGGAATACTTTATACTAAATTAAATACACTGAACTATTATAATTAAATTTAAAAATAAACTGAACATGTGATGAAAGATTGTGTTTCAAATGTGAAAAATTCTCATAAGTATACAATGTATTTTTCTTCAAATTTTATTATTAAATAGATCCCAAAATCAAAATTTAGTAAAATAATAATATAATTTAAAAAATTTAACATAAAAAAATTTAAAATATATTTATTTTTACAATTATTCTCTGAAAATGAAATTCTAAATAATAATATGTATTCATCGAAAATGAATTTTTTTAGAAAATTATAAAAAATTCACCCTGTGGTGAATTTGATATTCTATATTTAAAAAATTAATAAAATTTCAGAAAATAATTATTAATAAAGATGAAAATTTTAATTTAAAATTTTCCTCCAAAGCACAAGTAAACTACATTTTAAAAAAATAAAGGTTTTCTCAAAACAAGTATTTTCATAAATCATTCAAATTTTTACTTAATAAATAAATCCATATTTAATTTATATTATAGATCGATAAAAAATATAATTTTAATAACTTTGATAGTAAATTCAATAATCTATATCTCAATGTCTCTGTTATAATGGTCATGTTTTAAAAATATTATTTTAATACCGTATAATGTTTCATTCCAATTTGGTGATGTGCGCATCAGAAGACATCAATGAGTTGGAATTTATTTAAAATATAACATATTTTCAAGTCAAAGGTCATTACATTATCTTATAATATTGATGTTTCATGTATTATTTTCTATTTTTTAATGTTTCCCATTTAACACATTAGGGTGTTGCTTCCAGTCACTAATTTTTAAATTACCTCCTCACTATTTTATATTGATATACTTAATTATGGTTTTGTTATTCAAAAAGATATTTCTTGACTCCCCACATCATATTATGGGTTAATAAAATATGCACCTGATAAGAGATAATAGTAAGTATGATGTTAATTTTCAAGAATAAAAAAATAGGTTCCCATGTTAGAGGACATAGTTGGGAGTTGTATATTTAAATATGGAAGAAAGTCATAAATAATTATTGAGAGTGAACTATATAATAGATCATAATAATTTTGATAATCCATAAAATTTTAACTATAAAAAACTATTAAATTTAAAAATTGTATTAATACCATTTTTTCATCATAAATTATTGGATGAGGACAAAATTTCTACATCAAGATAAATTTAATTGTGTTGAGAAATTCTTTTACAATATTTGAATATAAAGAAGTATACATGATATATTAATATTTGATAATAAAAATATCATACTTGGGTTGTTCTTTAATCAATTTATACATCATAACCCACTACAAAAAATGAATATCCTGCAAAAAATTATGTATCCCTAAAGCACTGAAATTAAGTTTTAATTAAACATATGTTACATAAAAGTGAACCAACATATTCATACATTTATTTCTAAAACAATACTAGTTAGAAAAACTAATATAATGACACAAAATGTTCAAACTAATCAATTCCATAAATTGTTATCTTGGTGACTTACCAAAAATATGTCTGACTAAATTTAGATGGATAGTCACTGTATCAAAATTATATTATCAGAAAAGATAAATTTGTTCTTAATGTCACATCACAAATATTTAAATACCATTACAAAAATAATCTTCTTAAAAAGATGCATACTTTCAAAAATTAATTCTTAGTCTATAAGTTGTGTTCTAAAAATAATTACATATAGTAACTTATGACGAGGGATAAATAACCCATAAAATCACTTACCAATCTAAGGGAAAGAATAATAACCCAAAAATATATCTCTATCTTTTTTTTCTCAACATAAGAACATGATAATGTTTGTCTACAATCAATCATGTGTATATAAAAATTATCTAATTTCTACTTATTAAAATTTTCTCTTCATTAGTACCATAAGCGATATTCACTAAAAGAGTAAATGAAAATGTATTACTGTAAAATACTTAAACATTTTATTATTACTATAACAATGATTTCATTAATAATATACTATGATAAAATTATTCTTGAATCTAAAAAAAATCACATTTATCATTACACTTCCTTTTAAATCCATCATATGATATTCAACATCTCATTCATTATTACCATAAATAGTTTTATTATCATTTTTAGTCTCTTTGTCATAAGAAATATTACCATTACTCATAAATCATTTTTTATTATATTAATGATATTTCCCCCTAGAACAAATATTTTCATAATACCCATACATTTAAAATTCAATAGATATAAATAATGATAATATTATAGGAATACAATTATTATAATCAATAATGTGAACCAATAATTTCATTTTTCATTTACAAATTCAATCATTATTCCCATATTTCCCACACATAAAACATTTCCATATTCTTTTGAGACACTCTACTATGTATCTCCTTTAACATTTCTTAATTGAATGAAATCAAGCCTTTATTCCTCCATGGTCTTCACTATTAAATCAATATATAGACTTAATCATTACCATCATTGATGATACTAAGAGTTAGTTATGGTTCATGAATTTATTTATATATATTGATAAATGATTTGGAATAATAAAAATATACTTTAGCACATTCATGATACAATATATTTTCTCATGGAAAATATTTTTGTCAAATGAAATGTTAAATCAGCACCTTCTTATTCCATCCATTTATAAGTAACAAAAATCATTATATGATAAAAATCAATCATAGTGGGAAATCACATAGTCCTGAAAAATAAATTATAGGAAGTATAAATATAGATAGATTCTTTCAATCTATGTAACTATAGAAATAACCAAGTTTAATTATGTATATAATATATTTAAATCCTTTATTATAGTTTATAAAAAATGTTATCTAACACAACAATATTCAATTAGTGTTTACACAACGTTTATAGTAATCCTCATTGTCATTTACCAAGTAATTCCTGATTCAATACCAAAACACAATTACAAGGGTTATTGTCTCAATTGGCATTTTAAATTATTTCATTTTATTCTTTTCTTGGATATGGGAATTGTTTTAAGGTTTAGGATAATCCTTGACATTATTTTTTATGTTTTGAAAGTATCTGGTGAATGTTGGATTTTTCATTCTTACCAAATAGTTTGGGGAAACCATTTCATTTTTTCCACGAAAACATGTGTCTTGTTCTGGTGTAAAAGGGTAAGATAAAAGGGTTGTAAACATTTTAATAAATAGTGTAAAAACTGCGTTGTTCATTATTTGAATGTGGAATTTGTGATTTTCGTAGTTGAAGTTTTTTTTAGAAACATTGTGGCCAATCCTGGTGATATGTCCCTTTTAGAAATGTGATGGGTTCATGGTTGGAACACTGTTTAAAAAACTATGCATCCAAACTATGTGTGTTGTCCATGTCATTAAAATAGTGGAATTTCATAATATACCCACCCCTATAATTAACCCAAATTGATCCCATCCCTCTAGATTTTTTATACATGATGTGGTCCCAACACCCCCCCCCCCTCCTTGGTTCTTCCTCCCCAATGGGTGTTTATCAAATTTCTTTGGGGGTATTCATCGGGGTGAGGGAAACATCACTCAAATAATATCTTTTCCCACTTCATTTCATGGTATCCCACTGTGAGGTTTCCTTTTTTTCCAACACCCAACTATTAAGGTTGATGTGTGGATTGATTTTTTTATTAGGGTGTGTTCGGGTAATCTCTTGTGTTGTTTTATTTTTCCTTTATAAGTTTCAGCACAGCCATACGACATTGAGGTATCTGATTTTAATATTTTTCATTCACATAGTTCCATTGATGGTTGGGGATTTTTAATTAGTATAATCATGTTTTTTATATATTTTGGAATGATTAATTCACATGTTGTGTTGTTTTCATATTGGTAAAATTTTTTGGGTGTGGTATAAATTGTGGTTTCAATAAATTCATTATATAGTTATGCAGATGAACTATTTTTTAAAATGATAAATATATTTTAAAGTGAATTTGAGCACTTTTGGTGTTATTTAGACTTGGGTATGCCTTTATGTCTTGCTTTAAATAATAAATTATGATCAATGTGTTATTGGGTGACTCTATATGATACAGAGGTTTATGGTGAAATGTTTTGGAATGATTTTTGGGGTTTAGACTGCTTATTGTTAATGATGAATTGTGTGACTTTTTGTGTTGTTCCATAGGGATGTGATCTTTTTTAAATATTTTTTTTGATGATTTCATGGAAAATTAATGTGTTTCATTGGATTTTTTCATTACTTGGATTAATATAGTGCACCCATGGTTGTCTAATAAAATGAAGATGACATTTTAAATTAATATTTTCCTAGAACCACATTCTCACAAATATTCTCCTAATTTCTAAATTGTGTATTTATATGTTAGGTGGTTTTGAAATTGGTTTCAAATTTTATCATCAATAATTGCCTCTTTAGGTATTCTGGAACATGGGTGCTTAATAAATTGGTTAAAGGATTGTTTACCTTTGTGAACTTGAATGTGAAGTTTTATGTTATTTTGGAAATGGTTATGAAATATTTTTTATATTTTGTTGGAATTGAAAATGTCAAAGGATTGTTTTGGACAATTATAATTTTTTGAAAATTAAATGTGGTTTTGGAAGAATAAATACCTAGTATTATTCCTTATATATCTTATGGAAAAATATTTATAGATATTCTGATGAAACAACCTAGCTTCAACTTGTGAATAAATTATTTTATAATGGGGACACCTATGGAGGATTTATGTATATGGGTTGTCACGTGATTATATGTGTGGGAACCCCTTTACATTATTCAGATTCGTGAGACATTTCTCGGCAGTGTCTAATTTAGAGAGGCCAATTTATTATAATCTATAGAGAAACACCATATAACTAATGTTGATTTGGACTAGAGTACATATAGTTTTCACTTTAGGTATATTTATAAAATGAACATGGTTTACACTATGTATGTTTTCACTATATTTTCTTACAATAGGTTTCTTGATAACATTGCTTGTTTAATTTAATAATAACTTTTTTTGGACTTCGGTTTGGGTTTTGGTATTAGAATAGAAATCGTTTTATAAAAAGGTACTGTTGTGTGTGTATTTAAGAAAAAATGGAATGATTTATTTTTTTATTAAAATATTAATGAATTATTTCTGAATATTGTAATTTAAAATTAGTGTTTGTGGACCGTTTTGGGAATGTAAATTTAAGTTGTATCCGGTTGTAACCAACTAAGAAGATATTCTCACACCCCTCGTGTATCATTAAATGTCAGTAGACTCGAGATATTTTGTGGTTTTCGGTTTTAGTTTCAAATTTCTATTTTAGTGGGTCAGTTGGTGAATGGTGGTGACTATAAGGTCACGTTAATATTTCATTGGTGGTGTTTTTTGTTTTATGTGACATTCATTTTTCTTCAATTTTATTTTTATTAGTTTCTCTTTGTATATTTATTTAGATTTAGTTATTGTTAGTTAATTTTATTTTTCTATTTATTAATTTGATCCTAGTTATTTATATGGAAAAAATTGTCCCTCTGGAGTATCTTTAATTCCAAACACTAGTTTACAATATGTTGGGTTAGGGAAGACCCATCAATCCATTACTCAGGCCAGGTCAGATGTCAGGTTGGATGGGACCCCTGCCTGGTTTATGAAAAAATATAATTAGAGATGCCCATTTTTTATTCGGGTATTTAGTTAAATTGAACACCAGGACATTCAGGAATTGGGAGGTTAGAGTTTTAAGGAATTCATGAACCCTTTATTATTCTAATCACTGAGTTTGTAGGGGTGGTCCTGGTTTTTAGTAATTTTATTGTTGGATTTTTTTATAAATAATGAAAATAGTGTAAAGAAACTATTATGTCATGATATAACATCGATAAGGGACCCATAGAGATTCCATGTTCATAATTCATCATTTTATATGTTTTTAATGCCTACATATGGTATGTCCCACTACCCAAGTCACTGAGATAATTATGGACACTAGTTTCTTATTTTGGTATGTTGGTGTGAGTTATGTTTTATAGAGGCATTGTATTAAGTGAAAAAGATAATATATTTTAAAAATTATATTTATATTCTTTCTATGATTTTGGTATTGGAAATAATGTGGTTTAAAAGATAATGAAATTGGAGTTAATAATTTTATAAATTCTTGTTCTTGATGATGGGATGGTTTGTGTGGCCCTTGGTTTCCCAAATTAATTTCAGATATGAAATAGTATTTATGGTAGGTTCATTTTGTCATTTCTACATTGAAGAAGAGGAAATGGGATGAAGAAATGTGTGATGTTTCATTAGATTCCATTGGAGAGTGTTCAACATTAACTACTGAATTTTTTTTCTAAAAAGGATTTGAATGAGAAAATAATGTCATAAATTTTCTTTCTTTGATAAGTAGGATTTGATTTTAAAATGGGGTGTTTTTCTTTGGAAATAGAAATATCAAAATGGGGGTTTTGAAATTGAAATGAAAAGGGTGGTTTTATTAAATGGATTTTTTGGTTGTTCGTATACATGATTGGATTTTGGGCCTTTTTCTTTTCATCGAGATGTTATTTCTGAGATTTTTTATGATTGTGTGTTATTTCTATAATATATTTATATATTTATTTTAAATATTCTTTTATAAAGGACCCAGTGGATTCTAGTGGGTCACATCAGATTTTTGGTTCTTCTTAGTTGTTTCCTTTCCATCATTGTGATCAAGGTCTAATTGAAGACATGGAATGACATTATCAAGTCATGTGTATTTACACATTGTTAGTAACTATATAATATGTTAGTGTTTGAGCAATATTGGGTTTGATCAATAGTTCATCCATGGCTCTATGGAAGTTGTTTTCTACATAATTGAGCAAGTTGGGGTGACATTGTTGGTTTTTATGAAATTAATACTGGAATGGATTATACCTGAGGAGGTGAAGATGAACGAAGTAAAAGAAATAATGAGTGTTTGACATGGACAATAGATATTGTTTCCCATTGGTTATAATTTCCATGATATGGTTCAATTATCCTCTAAGATAAATTCACATGATCAATCAACAGAATATTTTTCATCATGGGTCTTTATCTAGAGAGCAAGGAGTGAGCCCTCTCTACCAAGGACCATCATTTCATGAAGATGGTAGATGATTCCTTTTTAGATGTGTTCATTCTTGGAATGTATTAAGTTTTTAAAGGCTCTCATTATGGTTACACATCTAGGAGAGGATTTTTCAAGAGGAACCTATTTTGCAATAGCCATTTTTTTGAGTTCGAGCATCTAATTTTCACACCACCCTCTGGTGCTTATTCAATGTATACAATTTGGGAATTAAAATCCATTATGTTGTTGTCCTCCAAATATACATTCTCATTTTGGCCATTTGGCTCATCTATATATATTTCATAGGAATCATTTCATGATGAATAAGTATTGATGAGAAGATGTTAGTTAGTAAATATATGGAATCTGATGCTTTAAACATCATGGCTCTATCCAGAAGTCCAAAATTGGTGATTTTTAATGTAATCATGAAATCGTTAAGGGTGTAGGGAGACATGTCTATGTGGTTGTATATATTGTTTTTGTGGAGGCGGTTTAAATTTCATGTCGTAGTTTCTTTTTTGTTGTGTGTTATTTTTAAGGGACTTGGTTTTCCTTTTTCTTATAATAACTATTTAGTGCCTTGAATACCGATCTTTAAAAAGATTACATTTTTTACTCGGTTTTTTTTTCCAATTATAACTTGATTGTTTTTTATTTTGGTTGAAACAAGATCCTTAAATGGCGTTCCTATTATGTTGGGGTATGATTTATTTGAGAATTTCTGGATCAAAATTTCAATGGGAATATTGCTTAGATGGCATGGAGATGGTTGTGTCAGATCCCTCATTCTTATATAGGTATTTTAATTATGATTCCATAGGGTATAAATTTTAAATTTTAGGATGTCAGTTAGGTTTTTTCGGTGGGTAGAACCATCTCATGTTCTCCAAATATTCATAATACTATGGGTCCCCTCAATAATTTGTTAGTTGTGACGTGTGGTGTAATGTGTCACCATGATGATCACATTTTTTGTTTGGATTATTTTTTATTGGTGAAAAAATTTTATTTAACATTTAACTGCGTGATGTTTTGGGGGAAGAAAGTGTTTATAGTGAGGAAAATTTTCACACCCATACAATTGATGCACATGTATTTAATTCATTTTATGTATTTGAAGATTATTTGGTTGACGTTGGTGTTGACATATAAATAACATTTTAAATTGTGGAAGTTTCAGGTGATGTTAGAATTGTACACGGTTTGTGCATGATTAGGGGAAACTATGTGGCCTTTCCTAGAAAAATTTTCATCTTATTATGGTGTCAAAGGGTAAAGAGTACATGATACACATGGATTGGTGAATCGTGTAGCAACCATATGGCGAGGTTATAGAATAATATATGGATTTTAGAATGATTGGTTATTTGTTTTTATATTGACTTAGAAACATTATAAGGTGCCTCTTTTGATACAGTGAGGTGCGCACAATCAACACATGGTTTGGAAAACCATGCTTTCAAACTGATAACGTATAAAAGGTCATTAAAAATTATATATTCTATAAACAAATCCCCTATTTTTATCCCAAATTGACCCCCATCCATCATGCTCGTTTTTTGGAAATGAAGGGGTCCAAAATCCCCTATTTTCTTATCTCATCCATCCCTATGGATTCTTCTACATTGATCAACGATGTGTTTCTTAGGGGTTTCAACAAATTTTATCCTCTCATATATTCCCCATTAGGAGTTATTACTTCCCTTGTCGGGGTTTCTTTATTTGAATAACCCTTAGGGTTATGGTTGTTGTGTGGCTTGATTTCTTTAATTTTAGAGTGTGAAGACCATATCATGGGGTGTATTATTCCTCATCATGATATTTCATCAAATATTCAATCTATTTTTGTATATGTTTCCATTTTTTTCGTCATGATTCCATCCCTTGATGCTTTTGGACTGTTAAATAGTATTACAAATTAGTTTTCATGCTTGTGTTATGATCACATAATTTTTTACTATTACTTCAATTTGGTAAAAATTTTAGGGTATTTTTTAAAATGGAGTTTCATTCAATTCATTATATAATTTTGTAGATAAATTAATTTTAATATGGTAATTATGTTTTGATGTAATGTTGAGATCATGTGGTTTTTATTTTCCCTTAATTTTTATTTGATTGCTTGGGTGAAATATTAAATTGGGATTGATGTGTTATTTTGGTGTATCCTTATTGTATAGTGGATTTTGGTAATATGTTATTGAATTATTATCCATGATTTATAGTGCTTATTGTTCAAATTTTAATTGTATAACCTTTTGTGTTGGTTTAAAGGAAATTTATGTTTCTCTAAAATGGGTTTTGGATTCTTTCGTCGACAGTCCATGTGTTTTATTGAATATTGGAACATCTAGGGGTTCATGGAGTAGACTTCTGTGTGGGAATTCAAATTAATATGGAACATTAAAACAATTCTTTCCCTGAACATTGAAATATCAAATTCATTATTTATTTTTAAATAATTTGAAAGTATGTTATGTGGTTTTGAAAATTGTTTCAAATTTTCTAATTAACACATGAAATGTATGGTATTTAGTCACATGGTTGGGTAATAAATTCTTTTATGCACATTTTTCATTGTGAACAGAAAATTGGTGTTTTATGTTGTTTTCTAAATGGGTATGAAACATTTTATTTTAATGTGTTAGAATTTAAAATGTTGAAGGAATAATTGGATCTTGTCTTTGGATTACTGAAGAATGGGTAGAATAATGAGATATTTTCCTATAGGTTTATTTACTAGGTGGTATGACTGTTTTTGGTTGGTAGGTTTTGTGGTTGCATGTATGGTGAGTAACACAAGCGAGGGCCTCCTACTTACAAAGTGTACTATTACGATGGGACTGCTGTGATACTTTTATAAAGATGACTGATGGTTTTTTGTTGACCACGATTAGACATGTGTGATCCAAATTGACATTTTAAATCAAGGTGGTGTGTGCTATTGCATTGTATAGCATAGAGTGGATAGTTGTTTATATATTATGATGCTTCATCATATGACGGAAGGTCAGTCCAGCCCTATAATTTCAATTTTCTACTCTAGGTAAATTTATGAAATGGCCATAGTAAACTAACTATATGTTATTTTTTACTTCTATTTCACTAATTATCTTCTATACACTACCTATTTATTATTATTATTACTTTTTTTGGACTTGGGTTTGGGTTTTGTTCTTAAAATTTTAATCCATTCTAAAAATGGAAATGTAGTGTGTAATATTTTGAAAACCTGAAATCAGTGTTTGATTATCATAATAAAAAATAAATGATTCTATATATTTGTATTTAAAATATATTTTGGGTACTATTTTGGGATTTGAAACATATTGATTCTGTGGTGGTTACCTATTGAGTTTCAATGACAACAACCTACTTGTATAATTTAGTGTAGGTAGACTTGAGATTTTTTGTAGGTGGAAGAATCTGGTTTCACTTTTATTTATAACTAGTATGTTGGTGGATGGTGATGACCTTGAGGTTAATAAGAGATTATATTGGTAATGGTTTGGGTTTTTATTAAGATTCGGCATTTTTTAGTTTTATTGGTACCAGAATCTATTTCTATATTTATATAGATTTTGTTATTATTTTTTATTCCTCTTGTTCAGTTTATTTAATTGATCATGGGTACTTATTGGGAAAAATTGTTCCCTCTAGGATTTCATTGATTCTAGAATCTAGTTTGAAGACCATAAGTATAAGTAATTGCCTTCAGAGGATGTCTCAGATTAGGTTGGATATTAAGTTCGATAGCACCCCCAACCATGTTCTTGACCTTTATAACCTGAAGGTATATTTGTGGTATAACCAAATTAATATGTAGTATCAACACAGAGATCTATTTCTATGAAATGTCCCCAAATATATAACCTACCAAAATATTATTATTCTCTTATATATTTATCCTTATTACATATCATATATTTATGTTTCATAATAAATGTTTTCCAAAATAATGGATCCAACAGTTCAACACGAAATCCTCTAATACCAACTAAAATGCCCCTGACCCCTATAGCACTTAAATGATTGTTAATTTATTATATTGTAATATGGTAGAAGTAATCTTCTATTAAAGGTCAAAATAGTTTATTATTCATTGTGAAAAAGAAACATTTTAGAAATTCAAATTTTAAATAAATACATAAATTACTAAAAGTGTTCTCTGTGAGAATTTGATATTTCCCATTGTCATATCTAATCATATTAATCAAAAAATACATCTTTGTATCCTATATAATTAAAACATAATAATTGGGATATCATATATGATAATATAGGTCTGAAAAATGTGCAATCTATAGTCAATAAATATTCATAATCACTAACGAATGGTAAATAACTAGAAAACATGGAAATTTAATACATACATGAGAATAATATGGTAGAAAGAAATGATAATCAAATAACTTTAAACAAAAAATAATATAAAAATAAATCATATCAATTGATATTATTACTAATCAATTAAAAAAAATAGAAATCAATAAATTTTCACATTATTAGGGAATTGAATTTTTTATTAATTTGAAATTGTCATGACCATTAATGTTAATGTATAATTTATTTGGTGAACCCCATCTTATTTTGTTAACTAATTTGTCTCAAGAGACATATGGATGCATTGCGGGGTATCTAATATCTTGAACCCACACATCATGCACCATGTCAAACTTATTTATCATATGAAAGGGGTGAAACATAATCATCATAACAATTCATAATGAAAAACATACATAAAATATTTTAATACTAACCACTATAAAATAAAAATAATCCTAAAAAATCATGATTAATATAGGGAATGGAAATAAAACTAACCTTCTTCATTCAATTTTATTATTAATCATAAAATGAGATATAATGGATGTATTTATAAATAATTTCCCATGTGGTTAATAATCACAATAAATGGATGTTGTAATTAATGAATAGAAATATTATAAAAACGTTATTAGTAATATATTCGAGGAAAATAGACTTCCACTTTGAACATTACCATTTAAGAAGATAAGTTCAAAAAATTTTAAAATAATTTTTTTGATAATAAAAATAGATAAATTTTAATATAATTGTTAAAACAATGAGTATTCTGAAAATGGAAAACAAATTTCATGTTGTACATGATAACTTAAAGATTCAATTTATATTTTTATTAAAATCAAAACAAGATTTGTTTTGAAAAAGACACTATGGTTCAATTGAATTATTTATATAATTTTTTTTAAAATGATTATATATAATATCATTTTTAAAATTTAAATACATTTTTTAAACATTTTTAGTAAACATAGACTTTGATGAAAAACAATTTTTGACTGAATAGAGAAATAAATTTAAATATTCATAAAAACAAAATTATCCATAATTTTATGTAAAAAGTGTTGGAACATGGAAATAATCATTAAAAAAATCTTGAATAATAATAGTATAGTAATATATATTTATTTATTTTATAATTATCATTTAATTCCTCTATGTGATACATACACAAAAACAATAAGGAATAATGATGTGATTGTGAAATAAACCCATACAACATTGGAAACAGCTACACTATATGAAGAATAAAAAGAATAAAATAAAATTAATAATTAAATACTTGTATGATAATTACATTACTAATATATCTATAAATGTTTACCTCAATATGAAACATAGATAAAATTAGTTTCGAGTAATGAAAAGTATCATCAAAGCAATAGTAAGATGAGAACCCCATACATCATGTTTGAATTACATCATAAATGTATGAACCATATATATATTATATATAATTTTGTTAAAAATATTATATACAACCATAATCATACAAATTATTCCATATATTATTTACTTATACACTATTACCACCTAGTTATTAAATTTTCCTTTTTAAAATAAATATTTTTTTGATAAATGTTTTGTTTTTCATATGTGATTTTGTTCAATAAATAGTTTCCTTATAATTTTATAATTAAAAAATAATTTATATATTTTTATCCATGATATAAATATCATATATATTAAATATATAAGTATATTTTTTAATATAATAAATTTATATGTAGAAAAAGGATTACACTGTTCATGGGAATGGTTGGTCATACCTACACATGAACAATATTCCTATTATTTCTCAATAGAGGGAATACAATGAAAATAAATATGAATTAATATTTAAATAATCATTTTTATTTCATATATACCATGTTATAATTCATATACATGTTTACTACAGTCTATGAATAATTAAAAAGCAAAACATCTCACATCGCTATGAGGAGATAGTAGTCCACAGGTATGCACTAACTACATTATTCTTCTCCAAAGGATTGGTGTTAGGAATTTATATGCGATATAATTTTATCAGTGAATGTTTTGATAAATAATATAACAAAAAAATATTAATTTTAACATTACTACATTTAATGTAATACATCTGTGAAAAATGAATTTCAATGCTTTACAAGGTGATAGACCACTGTATACATGAGCGACGTATCATATCCCACACAAAATTAAATGTAAGAAGTTATATGTGATATAAAAATTAAATAAGAATAAGAATTTAAAAATTATCATCCAAATATATTAAATCCATCATTATATATATCCTTCAATGGTGGGGATGGGAAACGAATTACATCGTTTCAGATGGCTGAATTCCTCCATACACACTTTAGAAATTTTGGTTCTCCATTTGATGGAAGGGGCCATTGATGAGGTTATATATTTAAAATAATAACATATAATTATATATTTTATATAGGTGTTATTATAAGATGTCTGTTTTATAATTTTTTATAGTGGATGATGAATGAATATAATATATACACACATTTTAGAAATTTATATATTCTGAGATCCATTTTAGGTTATATATAACGTATTAATTGAATGTTATTTATAATAATATTTAGAAATATAGGTTGTGTATTGTTATGTAATTAATTAATTATTGTAGGTATTGACCAATCCAAAGGGTTTTTGGGCGACAAATGGAAGGATTTGGGGTGAAAATATTTAGTGATGGGGGGACACAAAAATTATTTTTTAAAAGATAATTGGGTATTGTGATGTAATTAATTTATTATGGTAGGTATTGACCTATCCAAATGGGTTTTTGGGGATATATGGACGGATATGGGGTGTCTAATTTAAGTTATGGGGGAGAACAAATATTTTATTTAAAAGATAATGGGGTACCCACATTTTTCAAGGGAATAGCCCCAAAAATAGGACATAGTACAGTCTTGGATTATATAATGTCAAACAGTTTCATGAAATAATGATGTTATAAATCATTAGGCTTAATTTTATCCTTTATCTTCATATTATAACCCCTAGTAAACTCATTTTTACATTAATAGTGTTACATAATATTTTTTATTTTTAGAAGTCATTATGGTATAAAATTATGTTGAAATAATGAAAAAAATATGAATTATTTCAATTCTAAAAATTGAATAAAATTTTCCAAAATCAACTATCATAGTTAGAAAAAATCTATTTAAAATTAAATCACATACTCGATGAAAGATTAATTTTTGAAATAGATATTTTCATAACGTTTGTAGGTTTCAATATCCAATTTCAATATGAAATTTAATATAATGACCTACTGTAGTCAAATTTTAATATACTTGTACTAATTGTACAGAAAAACCCATTTAAAATATAATCTAACACTGTAAATAATTTAAAAACTCATATTTCATTAATAAAACGAATTTATAACTTATCATCAAAAAATGTGTCATAAAAAATACCAAATATCACCCCATTAATATATTGATATGCTACATTAAGAAATTAATATCATCTACCAAATATATTTTTGAAATAAAATATAAATTAACATTAAATTATGTCTGCAAAATATAACAAACCAAAAATTAATTAAAATATAATTAAAAATACATTTCATTTTTCAAAATGATTGATATATTATGTTCAAAAAATAAGAAATTAATTTAAATAATTTATAAATATATAGAAAATATAATTTTCATATATATTTTAGTATGTTTAATAAATTCAAACATAATGTATATTTAATAATGGTCCTTTTTAAATATTATGAATTTTATATATTGTCATGTTTCTTTCAAAATAATGGTCGCAACCATCCCAAGAATTCCACGAGATTGAATTTATTTAAAATGAATAATATTTTAAATTAAGTCGGTGTTTCATTCTCTTTTATATGTAATGTTGTGAGTCATATAAAAAACCAAATATGTTTTTATCATTTTTATCTACTATTGTTAGAGTAATGGTCCACTAAAAAATCATTTGTAAGAAAAAAGAATAATAGGTATAAAAGATACATTCCAAATAATTTCTCAAATCAATATTCCCCTATCTCCAATACTATAGGAATGTTTGTGAATGATTAATGAAATTCTTAACCAATAATCCTTGAAAATCAAATGAATACATATATAAAGGTGAATACATTAAATTAGTAAATTTGAATTACATTGTCATCGTTATTACCATGCAGGGTGTCAGTATAAATTATCAGATAGAATCAAAATTTTCTTTATAACAAAATAATGTATGAATAGGTGTTTCACTAAAGATGACTCTTTAATTAAATAAATACTTTTAAATTTATTTTCATAGATAATTAAAAAAAGAAAATTAGGAGTAAGAATTAATCATAAATTGAATATTATCCAATAATATTATATTCCTATATAATGAGGGTCCATACCTATAATACATGCTTTGATCACCATATCAGAACAGTAAATGTATTTCTATTACCATTCTAAATCGAATCTTATTTTGAAACCAATATATATTTCTGATTTGTATATATATCCCATTGTATTTCTGTAAAGTATTTTCTATATAAACACATGGCATATTTCCCAAACCATTAATGGGAATGAGAACTATGAATATAAAACATATTAAACATTACACTCTATATCTATATGAATATAGGATGTTGTTGACAAGTTTTAGGGAACTGTGTACCTATACCATTCATCATTTTCATAAAAACATGGGTATATATAAAATATATTTAATAATAAAATATAAATTATAGTACAATCATCTTCTTTCATGTATGTATCCATGATTAATATGTTCTGAGGAAAATTAATAAATATTATAATTAAAATAAATCATACAAATGCACCAAAATACAATATTATATTTGAAATAATCATTAGGATATTCAAAATTATATAGACTCATGATATAAATCATATGTGAGTTCAGTGAAACTATATTATAATAAATAAAATAGGAATAAAATAATTATGTTGAAAATATCATAAATCATGAAATAAAATATCATTTATATATGTCATGTGTAACATCATGAAAAACATAAGTCCCAATGTTGGTAAAAACACCATTATTTTTAATTCCATGAGACATCACAACCCAGGTGCCACTAAATGGTGCCTCGAGTCGATTGGACACATGAACTCATGTGCACCTCCCCATATGCCAGAGTCTGACAACTAGTAGTGAGTTTATCATATGTTAGTATTGGGAGACCATATTTTAATTTTTTAGGAATAAAACTCCATCAGTATCAAACAATAATAACCAAGAGCGAAAGTGTATAAATAACCATAAAAATACTAAGTCATATGATATTAATGAAAATAATATATAATTATTAACTGAATGTTAAAACATTATACGAAAATGAAAATTTCAAGTGTCTAAAATGCTATTAAATGCAAAGACACAACGACACTCAAGCAGGTCTCAAACAAAATTTCCTTCCATCTCCCATGTTCCAATCCCAAATAGAAACCTATACCAAGGCCTTTCCCTTATCATATCCAAAAAAACATATCTCCTCGTGTTATGATCAGGCAGCCTGAATAGGTTGTCAGTACAACTCAGTAGCCACCACCAATACTTCATAAAATAAATCCACTAAAGGTATAGTGTATCCATTTTTATGAAGAAATAAATAACATTCATAATTAAACAATTATTAAATTGTAATTTAATATTTAATTATCACATTAAGCCCAATTAAACTCATGTTTAAAAATTTATTCAATAATTATTATATTTTATTCAATGTTAAATGTCCTGACATGAACCCCAAATCTCAATTAATGTAGTTCTCCATGCCTATCACTCCATATATCATTCTATATATACTGTCATGCCTTGAACCCCAAAATCTCAAGCATGGATTACTATTGTCAAGGAACACCATTTCCATGTCCCAACATCTAATTGGCCTAGAATACCAAGTCTATCACCCTAAAAATCTAATACATTTAATCAATAAATAAATAACATGAATTAGCCACATCATTCCAATACTAATACAAAGATTAGATAAACATTTCAAAGGACATTACTTTACTCAAAAACTGACTAAGAACATAATAATTAATTAATTTATCAATTAATTAGTCAATAAACCCCATTCACATTCCATAATTAATTCTACACAATCAATTATTCATATCAAATCTCAAAGTAGAATAATTAATTCTCAGAGTTAATTATCTTCGATCAACATCATTGCACATTATTAATTCTCAAAATTAATTATCTTACATATCCAAAAACCATTTCATAATTAGTCATCCCCAATTAATTATTGTAACCAAAATCAATTCAATATCTCAATTACAATATCATAACCCATAACTATTCTCCAAAACAAATATGTAATTTGGAAACCCCTTTGTTTGTTCTATGTTTCAATTATGAATTAATTAATGAGGGATTAATTGTCAATTCCTCATTCATAATTACCCAAATATAAGAAATTAATTACCATGGGAAGATATAAAATCCATAAACTCCTATTCACACATCAAATCCATGACTGTGGGAGTTCTATTTAGACCACCTAACTCAGTTTAGTGACATATGTTTTCCCAATTGAAATCCGAAAACATCGAGCTACAAGACGTCGTCAATTAATCTTCGGATCTATATCCCTAAACCGAAATTAAGATCAAATGCATCAATATCATTCAAATATAGATCTACATACACAATCCAAGATCTAGATCTCGACTCATAGGTTTATAACCATGGAAACGGTGGAGATCATCCATGAATATATAAAGGAATGAAAGAGTAATGAAAGAGAGAATCAACAAGATGAAATTCACTTACTAGGAAGAGAGAAGATCTTCAATTCGAGATTTTGACTGCAAAGAACATTGTTAAAATCTCCATGGAATCCCTTAAAAATGATATCAGTTCACCTATAATTTGTCAAACCTGATCCATGGTTGAAATATGGGAGTCTAGGGGGTTTTGGTTATTTCAAGATAGATTTTTGAATAATTATTAATGTGTGCACGGTTTCATTGGTAGGGGAACACAGTTAGGGCTTCCCATGTGTGGAGTGTGTATACCATTCTATACATGATTTTATTGTAGTCATGGTTTAGTCACATGGTTTTGCATCTATGTGCAAACCATGTACACCTCTCTGCCTAGGTTTTCATGGTTGGCCTAGTTTATTCGAACAGTTTGTCAAACCATGCGATAAACGTTCCCAACCTACTCTACGTTAGTTTCTCAAAATTATTCTCCCAAACTCTCCCAAATCCACTACTCCAAAAAAAGTTACATAAAACCTCAAATAGTACATGATAACATGCCCAATATGACTTTATAAATAAACAATATCATAAAATCTCCCCACCTTTTAATAGCTCATACTCAAGCTACACTACCGAAACTCTCTAATATTACAAGCTTAAAATAAATTTTCCATTGAGCCCTCATGTCTGTTTACCATTCCCAAGTATCCTCTTAAACTAATCCATAATTCCAAAACACATGAACTTACATCCCATTATTTCTCTTTAACAATTTATCACTATAACCCAACACACGTATTAGATTCTCCTAAAATGACGCATCTCTATCGATGTCAAATTATTCATCATCAATAAAATTATAACAGTCAGGGGGATATCATTGTAGTTTTGACAAACAGAAAAAATCATTCATTCCTACGAATTCATGTGGAATGGATAATTGGTATGCAACTAGGAAGATTCTCTCCATCCCCTCAAATGATCTTACAAACCTGCCAACATTTCAAGACTTTGTATCCTATTGTGACCCAATATATGTGACACATAATGGAATACATGATCATCTTTTTTCAACACTGGGGTTTCTCTCTTTCTATCATTAAATGACTTTTTCCAACATTGATTCATAGCAATATGTTTCTGAATCAATTGTACCTCCTCTAATATCTCTTGAAAGAGACTCAAACCTAAAAACTCCAACTCACCCACCTCTAACCTACATAGAGGTGATCTACAAGGTATAACATAAATTTCCTCATATAGTTCCATCATTGTAGTTTCCTGGTAGCCTTTTTTATAATCAAACTCCCCTATAGCCAAGTGATTCTCCCAAGAACCTCTAAATTCATGCATAAATAATCTTTTCATATTCTTTAACACATATATGGTATGCTCCTATTTCCCTTATATCTATGGGTGGAGGTTCATAGTTAACAAAACATTTGTAAAATGTACCTTCTGTAATCCCTTACAGAACTGTGAAGTTAAGCATGAATAATGATCTAAAACTATATTCTGTGGCACCGCATGAAATTGAACTATCTCTGATATGTACAATTCTCCCAACTGTTCTACTATAAAGGATTCCCTAATATGAAATGACTTTTCTACCTTCATTATTCAATCCACAAAAACCAAAAGAGAATCATTTTTCTTAAGAGTCTTAGGATTACATACCTTGAAATTAATAGTTACATCATCCCACATCCATTCTGGAATATACAACGGTGGTAATTGGCCTCTTGGACATTTATACTTTTCCTTCACCTGTAAACAGGTGAAACATCTTGTTATAAACCCTACTATCTCCTTTTTCATGAATAGCCACCAAAAAATTCATCGTAGGTCACTGTATATTTATTTCAAAGTATAATGTACCGCGCGGATTGAGGTATGAAATTATCGTATGATTTACTCTGACATACACATAGGAAAAACAACCCAATTTTTCATATAGATGATATAATCCTCATATATTATCCAATCGGAAGGTGTTGCCCCACATTCAAGGATTTCCCTTATGTCAAAAAATTTTTTATCCTCAAATTTCTTATCTTTAATCCTTTTCAAGAGTGAAGACTCCACTACTACAAAAACATTTTTCATCCTCTCCTGACTCTCATGGACTACAAAATGAACATTCGCCAACTAAAGTTGTCGTCTTCCACTATGCAGTCAACTCATATTAAAGAAGTGTTTTTGTTTTCCTTTTCAAGGCCCCAACAAAACTATTCCCATTTCTAGGTGTACATTCCATTTCAATGTCAAAGAACTACATACACTCTACCCATCATCATAGTAGTTTATTCAAGTAAAACTGTGAAAATATATTCTTTAATATTTTTTTATCTTTACAAATTATAAACCATTCATCCATAAGATAATGTCTCCAACACTTAAGATAATAAACCACTGCTGCCATCTCGGGGTCATGCATATGGTAATTTTGTTCCTGTGGCCTTAACTACAATGACTAGTATGCAAGTACTCGATCCCCTTACATCAACATAGCTCTATGTACCATCCCAGATGCATCACAATACAACTTGTACCCCTCACTAAACTTAGGTAACTAAAAATTGGTACATATATAATGAGATTCTTCAACTCCTAGAATGTATTCTCGCATGATTCTGTACAATGAATCATTATCCCTTTCTTTGTAAAACCTGAATTCAATGCTTCCAATTGGAAAAATTCATGGATGAACCACCTATAACAACCAGCCAATCCCAAAAATCATCAGATATAAAAAACATTCTTCTGCTGCTCCCAAGAAATCACTACATGCACATTTTCTAAGTCCACTAGCACAACATAATCTGATTTGATATCCCCAAAAAGTGTACCATGTCAATCTAAAACAGACATTTATATATATTTGAAGATATTTGATTCTCTATAAGTGTACCCAGGAAAATGTCATGATGTTGGGCATGATCGTCAGAAGTTTGTGGGTACACAATCATTTCGTCCAAAAACAAAAACAAAAAAATATCAATGTATGAATGGAATAAACTATTTATCCGGGCCATAAATACATTATGATCATTTATCAACCGAAATGGAATTATGAAAAACTAAATTTATCCCATACCTACTTCTGAAAGCAGTTCTGGGTATATTAGAGGTCTGAACTCTCACATGATAATGTCCTGATGTCAGATTAGTCTTTGAGAACACACAATCCCCCTTAATCTGGTCAAATAGATTGTGATACAAGGAATAGGGTATTGGTTCTTCACAATCATTTAACTCGACATTCATTAATAAACACACAACTATAAACTCCAATCAGCCTTCTTTGAAAACAAAATAGGTGATCCCAAAGGCGACATTATAGGATCGATAAACCCATTATACTCCAAATCCTCTAACTATATATTGATCTCTTGATGTTCAGTATGTGACACTTTGTAAGGTGGAATAGTTAAATGCTCAGCCCCTGGCCTATGCCCAACAATGAATTTCACATTTCTCTTAGGTAGAGACCCTATAAATTCATGAAGAAAGACATCATAAAACAGTTCCACTGCTAGTTGAAGGATGTATTTTTTACCACCCCAATCATCCAATAAATGACTAGCAACGTGGGTTGTGTGGTCTCCTAGCTTCTTTATAAATGTCCAAGCTTAGCCTGCATGGATATCCAATTCTCCAAGATGAACATACTGGTCATCTTAAAGATATACAAAGGTAATTATTTTATGGGTACAATCTATGTGGGATTTATATATGACTAGTGACCCCATACCCATAATCAGCATGAAGCCAAATATATAGATAACATAGATATACCAATGAAAAAATACTATCTGATCTCTAATGGAAAACCCTTACATAAATATATATCTTTAGACCGTGTTCCTAATGGTGTATCGATATTCATCACCCCTGTTAAAGACTCATCATCTAGGATCAAACCATTAACTATATATTCATATATAGAGGAATGAGAGTAACTAGTATCAAAAAAGGAATTATCTAAAGTATAGGAAGCTATAATAGTACCTCTCACTTTTGATGGACTGCCCTCACACTCCACAGGCGATTGTTTGAGTGCAATTAACTATCATGAACCTCTTGAATATGGTGAAAAATGAATCCATTTAGTAGTACCACTCTTATTATATAGGTATTCATACCCAAAATCACCTCATCCACCACCACTACTGACTCTTCATGTAGAACTCATACTGCCAGACCAATATAGTGTATAAGTCCACATTCCCACATTATGACTCTGAGCATCTACTCCCTCAGCACCAGCCGGACACTGCTTCCGGCAAAACTTCTGTAGGTTCCCCATATTACCAGAAATCTGGAACACCACTGGTGGTTGACGATAATGTTTACCATAGTGTCCATGCCCACCTCACTGGTGGAAATGCGCCTGAGTAACGTCTTTTTCAAGTTTTCCTCTTGGCTATCTAGCTTTCTTTACAATGTCCTAACTAAGTTTCTCTTAACAGCAGTTCCTACTCTTGGAAGGAACTCTTTTTGAAATTCTAGTGATACCTACATGTATAATACTATAATCATTCTTTAGGATCCCCTCTAAAACAAGAGCTTGATTAACTAGTTATATGAATTTCTTTAGCCTAATTATATTTTTCTAGGACATAATTTTACACCCATGTCCATCTGTAAATATTTTTGGGGAAGATTCCACATATGCAACCAAAGATGTAGAAAAATATTGTAAATCTATGAATTGTTCAGCATAATAAATTATAGACATCCTTCTTTGGGGAATATACATAAACTCTAAAGAATTCTATTTTCTTAGCTACTCTAGATATATGTTCTCTAAGAACATCTCTAGAATATCCTTCCATAACATATCATCATTCTGTCCAAATCACACCTAAATGTAACACCAGCGCTTCATTGAACCATGTAAAATACAAGCATGCAACATGACCCTTATCCTTGCTGGAGTATCCAAATGATCATGTATAATATCAAAGGATTAAATCCATAATTCATCTCAATTAGGTCCACGTTCTCTAGTAAAAATAGGAAGATGTTGTAGTTGAAACTCCATTTTCATCTCAGACATGTTTTTTAGAACTCACCATAGTTCTATATCCCTAAATTACAAGAAACAAGAAAAGTTCCCTTGGGTTTTCCCCTTCATTATCGCCTTACATCAATGGTTCCTCAATTTCCCTATCGAGAAGTTAGTTTTGAGACATAACCCTCTGTCTCTACATTAACAATGATCATGGAGGCATAACTCTACCAATCCAATCACACTACTTTGGTCTCAATATGAAACCTTATAACATTTACATAAGAGGAGAAAAAAACACAACATGTTTCAACATGTAATTTTCCTCATTTTCGAACCACATGGTCAACACAGAGGCATTATCGCTATGCTTAACTATCCTACTCCTAGGTCTTAGTTAACACGGGTACATAAATTGTCATTAATTTATTCAACCATTAATTAATCAAATTATCTCAAATTAATTAATTCAATAATTAATTAATTATTCATAAACTTTTGATCAATAAAGTGTCTCATTAGACATGCATTTATTTTCATTTTTCATCATTATTTAAATCTCAAAACAAGGAAAAAAAATCAATGTTTAATAAGATACCACTAACCAATATTCCCTTGACTTCCAAGAATGATGCATGTCACAAAAAACCTGAGTTCCTTGAATGATGCATACAGTCTCAAGTATCATGCCTATTTAGACCACGAATCAAAATTCAAAAATAAAAAAAACAAATATAACATCCCACCACATGTGCATCACCCATGGTGAAATAATAACAGGATGTAACAAAAAATAGCAATCACAACAATCTCTCCATGAGAACATAGATTCCCCACCGTACATGGGTTTGTAACTCCTATGAACCAGATCATTACCATGCCTCGATTCTTCCTATCATCATTTATAACTTTCCCAAAGAAGTAATAAAAAATATTAAAAAAGAGAAAAAAACAAAGATGATACCACATTGTGATGTCCCGACCCAGGTGCCACTAAACGATGCCCCAAGTCGATTGTCCACATGCACCCAAGCATGCCTCCCCATATGACAGAGGGTTCTGACAAGTATTGAGGGTTTGGTTAGTCTTAAATTTGGATACTATATGCCCTTTTATCACAAAAAAAAACCGATAGAAGTAAAGACAAATAAATATATGATGAAGCATAAGAATATAAAAAACAATACCAAGTCATAAGACATTCAAAAAATGAAAATAAAATAGTCAATTGAATGTAAAAAAATTTTATGACTATTTTAGTGTCATGTGTCTAAAATGTAAATAAATGTAAAGACACAAAAACTCCAAAGAGTGTCTTGAACCATGTATGGTTCCCTCTCCCATGATCCAATCCCAAACAATAACCTATCCCAATGTCATTCCCTTGTCCTATCCTGCAACAATAATGTATACTCGTGTACCGATCAGGCAGCCCAAATAGGGTGTGAGTAAAACTAATTCGGCCACCTCCAACATTGTTTAATACAAGTAAAATCAAGAGATAATGTCTGTAGTTTTATGAAAAAATAAATACAATGCATAAATAAATATTTTTTACATTGTCTTTTAGTCATTATTCATAACATTCGTCCCAGTTTCAATTCATTTTATAAAGTGGAATAATATTTCATTATTATCATTCATTTGGTGTTGAAACTCATGAAAAGATCCACAAATATCATTGAGAAGAGGTTTCCATTCATATCACCCCGTATATCATTCGGTGTAGGTCATGATTCCTAGCACCACAAAATCTCAAGCTTCAATAACTATTGGGGAGGAATGCCATATCTATGTTCAAACATCTAATTGGTCTAGAACCCCATGTGTATCACCACAATAATATTATCCATTTAATCATTCTTTAAATCAAAGGAATTATAAACATCATTCCATTACTAAGAAAAAAATTAGATAAACATTTCAAATGCCATTACATAACTCAACAATTAACTAATAACATAACCTATTAGTTAACCCATCGATTTTTTAATCAATAAACCTAATTATAATTCCATAATTAATTATCCACAATTAATTATCTATATCAAATATAAACTTGTCATAATTAATTCTGAAAATTAATTATCTTTGATCAACATCATGGAACATAATTAATTGTCACAATTAATTATCATACATATCCAAACACCATTTAAGAAAAAATTTCCCTGAATTATTTATTTTGTCAAAATATAATCAATATCTCAATTACAATATCATAACCATAACAAATAACCATAACAAATATCTAGTTGGGAAACCCCATTCACTTGATATATGATTTAATAGTAGATTAATCACCAGGGAAATCACAATTCAATTCCATATTCCTAATTACACGAGTTTAAGAAATAAATTATCAAGGGAATATATAAAATTTATAAATTAACATTCACATATAAAATCCACAACTATGGGAATTTGATTTAGACCACCTACATAGGTTTTATTAATGGATTTTATCGCAATTGATATCCACAAAATCTAAGGGGGATAAAGTCAATGATCAAGCTATTAATCTATATCCTTAAACCAAAATTACAATTCAAGGCCTCATGATCATTCAAATGTCGATTTTCATCCACTATCTATGATCTATAACCCATCCCATAGGTTTAGTTCCATGGAATCAGTGGAGATATTACATAAAAAAGTCAAGGATATATAGAATAATGAAATAGATAATAAAAGGCATAAAATTCACATAAAATAACAATATATGAATTGTTTTGGAATACCTTAGGAAGGCTCTACGAGGACATAGAAATTTTCATGCCCAAGACAAGGTCTAAATTTAAGAGTCATGGGGGGGAGGGGTAGGGTGGTTTTAAAATAGATTTTTGGATAATTAATCCCGCGCATACGGTTTCCTAGGAAGGGGCACACCATTAGGGAAATATGTGAACCAATCGTGAAGACCTTTATATCCATGTTTTCATGGTTGTAATGGTTTATTCGCTCTATTTTTCATATTGTTCACAAATTGTACATGCCTCTCTACCTAGGTTTTCATGGTTGGAACGGTTTAGTCAAACCGTTTTTCGTGGAAACCATGCACATCCCACCATCCATTAGTTTTTCTTAAAAATTATCCCAAATTCACCCCAAGACACTACTCTAAATCAATGGTATATAAAAACCTAAAAAAATAACATGAAAACATGCATGATATGACACTAGAAAAGTCCAAGGTCTTACATTCCCAGATGATAAGAGACTTACAAGATCTCGAATTCCATTAAAATGTATGTTCATGATTATGTTTCTATTTTAGTCTCCTTTTTTCGTAAATTAATTATTTTAATAATTATTTAAGAATGTTAGGGTAGTGTTTCGTGGGTTCAGGACACAAAGAAGGGAAAATGGGGGTTTTTGAGAAATCTACACGATTTTTGAAGGTTCAAGAAAACCGTAGGAGGGATGACTGTACGGGCATTGGAAATCCACACAGTTCGCACATGGTATAAAAACCATGTGAGAAAACGGTGTTCTAGAATATGGATCCACATATTTTTTCCATGGCATGGAAAACTATTCGTGTAAACCGTGTGGCCGGGAAACTTTTGAAAATTTAATAAATTATATTAAGAGGAAATAAGGGTCACTTAGGATTATCTGCTTTTCTTACTACACCATCCCATATGTTTCCCCAAAAGCTCCATGAGATTTCAATGATCAATATCACTCATCTTAGGGATATCTCGAGTTCCATTGTCTGAAAATTTATGATAATGGTAAAGAAAATCCATCTCTTGCTTATCTTTTTTTATTAGGGTTTCAATTTCCTCCCCATCTCCATCATAATCTCTCAAACCCTTATATTTTGGTGAGGATTAGGATAAATAATAAAGGGGTGTTTTAATCATGATATAAAGCTTAATTTGAGAGGGTTTTCACCCATAGATTCTTGGTAAGGTTTTTATAAGTTATATCCATATGTTTTATGTATAGATTTGTGTGTGTAAGGATTTTATCTTTCCCTCTGTTGATTAGTTCATGGTCATTTGTAATGATGTGATGTATTGGGTGTCTAAAAAACATAATGAGATCCTCGTTATCCTTATGGGTTTCTTGGAGGATGACGTGACCTATTTTAGGGCCATCTGAATGGTGCCCTGACCATCCCAAATGGAAAATAGAAACATATGGTTTGAAATGGAATCATATTTATATAGAGAATTAGTATATGTGTTAATTAGTTCAGTAAATGGGTTATATGGGTTTTTGATAGTTGCGTCTAATGTGGTTAAAGGATAATGAATTTTTTTACTGGTATTTAAATCAGATCAGTGGGAATAATGGGAATATGAAAAGGAATTACGGTCACCCATGAATATTCTTAGTTTGTTAGATATTCGAAAAGTGAAATGGAACTGAAGGGGTATGTAATATAAATGATGAATGTGTTAATATATAGAGGCATAATGTTAATTTCAAATTTAATGAAATTTTTTTGTTGTGGTGAATGTTATTGGAAATGTTTTTTGATATATGTTAGATTTTGGTGAATGATAATGAAGCATATTCACATGGATTGGTTGAGTGGGGTATCGATATGAGGTTCTACACCCATGGGTTGAGTTGGACAAAGATTGTAGCTCATCGACTAAATGAATGGGATAGTTATGGGGATAGATTTAAATTACACTAATGGTTTCATTCCACCTAGACTGAGGCATTGTGGTGATGTTTATGATATTGTTATAAATTGATTCCTAGGGAGATAGAACATGATTCAATTACAATATTCATGAGAACATTGAACATGCTTAAATAATTAGACACATGAAAATGGTAGATTAAATATTGAAATGCCTATGTAGTGAACCTGGAATCAATAGTAGTATTATTAAAAGTAACATAGTCTAGAGTGTCTTATTGTACTGTTTATCTTTACATGACATAATTTATCATTTTCATGAACTATATAATTTTCTAGATATTTTGTAGACACTTCTTGTGGTGGCCTAATGAGTTTTAATAACACCCTAGTTCGGCAACTACTGGGTACCCTGGCAGATTTCTTGCTTGTATGGCAGGATAAGGGCAGGGGACTTATTATAGGGAGTTTAGTTTTACATGGGACACATGTGGGTGAGGTTTCAGACATAGGAGTCTTGAACATTCGGGGAATTTTATTGTTTTTCTTCTTTTGGGGGTTTTTATCACTTGGATCTATAGAATGAGATGGCATATTTACTATTTTATATTGGTGTACCATGTTTTAGTAATTTGTTATGTATGCATGTTATCAATTGTTTTCTATTTTTTAATTATTTAAATTATTATATGTTTTGGATTATTCATGTAATGAAGGTATAGTCTCCCCACATGACCTATTAGACCCTATATAATAATCAATAACCACTTATATATGGGGTGGCACGCTTGAGGTCATGTGATGACCCTTCTTGGGGAACCTGCTTACTATCTTACGGGTTAGGGATGTTACATCATGGTAATTGAGGAGTTATTTTCTCTTATATAAAAATTATTGATGGTAGAGAGGAGGTTAGGAAGTGTCGGGCCATGGAAATGATCCCATTATTGGGAGTAGCTGACCCATGTATGGAGAAAACACCATGTTACACTGGTAAAGGATTGTAGTTCGTGATGTGTGTTGTTACATTTGAGGATATTTCACCATTGTTTGATGAATTTATTGTGTGGTTTCATTATATTGTGATATAAATCTTGTGGTAAAAATTGTACGAGGTTGTGAATTCATGCATCATTATATATACCTATGTAGGTAAGTGACATGCATCATGATAGGGACACACACGAGATTTGTGTTTAGGATATAGAGGATAGAATGAATATGTTTTATTAATATAAATGAAATTGCACCTAAAGGGATGATATAAATGGGTAAAAGGGGTGTGTAGTAATTAGAAAAAGGTTCTTAAGAAGTAAAATATTTTTTAATCAACTGGTATGAGTAAATTAGAATAGAGATACTATTTTAATTGGGTAAAAGATAAGGCTTGTGACCATGTGAATAATAAAGCATGTTATCCATGGCCCGAGGAGAGACATCTAAGGGTAGTGATCCAGATGCAAGTGGGTTTTTTAGTAGTGTATTATATCTTCTTCAGTTATGGAAGGTGATGAGAATACCTATATTTCAATCCTTCTCATAAAACATTATAGGTGCGTTCTAAAGCTCATGTTTTGAATTATAGAGAAATGAAGCCTCGAAGACGTGTGACAGTTGGAAGACATGAGGAAGTTGGTAAGAATTATCATCCAGTGGTGGAGTAGGATAATTTGGTGATCCAAAAAAATAGGAAAGATAATTTCCATGTTATCCTTGGTCCTTTTCTGCTGATGGTGGAACGGGAAACATGGCGGGATGCACCGAGTATGTTTTAGATGAATAGAGAGTTTCTGCTATGTCACCCTCTGACCGTTACCAGATATGGTTGGACAGATGTAGTAGAGTTATGGATAGATTCCATACAAAAAATTATTGGACATCTATAAACTCTTCTTGGGAAGCGATTAAAGATAGTGGCCTATATGATGTTGGGTAAGGTAAAACGTTTGTGTGGCATCATGCTCCAGATGGAGTATGCTGAAGGAATGATGTGGAATGAATTTCCAGAGATGTTCCATCAGCACTTATACCTAGAAAACCTAAGGCAAGAGAAGGATGAAAATATCATGAGGTTCACTCAGGGGGAAATGCTGGTGATGGACTATGCTTGTCATTTCACCAATTTAAGATACATTGTTCCGATGTTGACAGGATATGAAGCTGCAATGGAAAATGCATCTTGGAAGGGATGAGACACAGGATCAGACCTCAACTGAATACCTTTAATCTAAAGAGGTTTTCAAAAGTTGTGGTTAAAGACATTAAGTCATTGGTGAACATTAATTAATATTTAGTAAGATAACTTGTTTTTCTAGTTGGGCATGAATGTAGTGCATCTTCTGATAGAAGTAACTGTCATTTTGGAATCACTCTGTAAGGTGGAAGAACACATAGCAATTATAAGAGAGGGTCATCTTCTTATTGTGGTGAATAAGGATTCTATTATCAATGTGGTCATCTAGTACATAATAATGACTCGTGTCCCCACCCACCATTTGAGTGCCCAGTGTGTGGTAGCTTAGGCCATGTGCAGAGGTTATCCCAGAACCCATGATAGACAGGGAATGATGGAGTTCAAATGCAGATGCCGAGTGCAGGCAGGGGTGATTACCCTATATCATTAAGGCAGTTGGAGCACCACATGTCGCACTGATAGATGAGGTGGACGTTGAACTATGGAGTGAGATCATTCTTACCAAAAGAGCAGTGTAGTCCAGGGTACTCATGTTGGAGAGCATGGTATAGGTGCAGGTCTTCACCATGTAGTTCATACTTCACCTGAAGGTGGTGAGGCATGTCGTTATGCTATTGGAGGTATGATTCTAGTTTCATTTTCTTTTTCTAGAGATTTATTTTATAGAGGTGAAACACATTAATTATTTTTGACAATTGGTAGTTCTGTTGGTTTTATCTGAAGACACTTTATGTGGGGAAATGTTTCTTGATACAGCTCTATGGGTACGAGTTAAGAACATTAGGCAATATAAGGGTGGTGCTCTGTAGATTGGGGGTATCATTTTATGTGGGGTCAGTTTTCTATGGAGATGTTAGGTGTTAATATAATCTTGGGGATATATTGTTTGGTGTTATATCAAGCCCATATTGACTATTAACAATGTCAGGTAACGGTCAAATCTCACATTGTGAGCAATTATATCCTTTTTGTGACTGGGATACTCGATCTTGACGCATAGGGTAATTATGCCAGTAGTTGGGGGAACTTATAACCCAAGTGGCATGGCTTCTGATAGATAATAGAGATTAAGGACAACTAGTTGTCCCATTAGCTGCGGACCAGTTAAAAGATGATTTTCTTAAGGACTTACTAGGCATACCACTAGAGAGATATGTTGGGTATATGATCGAATTGTTTCTAGGAGAGGAGAATGTTTTTAATTCACCCTATCGAATAGTGCCATTAGAGAACCATGAAATGAATGCTCAGTTATAGGAATTGGAGAGTATGTGATTTATACATCCTTGTACATCCCCTTGGGGATTTAAAATGTTGTTTTCTAGGAAGGGTAATATATCATTGAGTATATGTGTTAATTACAAGTGGTAGAACCAGATGATAGTTAAGAATTGATACCCTCTTCCTAGAATCGATGACATGTTTGATCTCGTCAGAGGGTTCTTAGTGTTTACTATGATATATTTTTGTTTTGAATACACTCAATTGAAGGTGAGATCTTCTGACATACCCAGGAAAAATTTCCAAAGAAGGCACGAGCTGTATGAATTTTTTGTAATGTCATTTGGTCTAACCAATGCAACAGATATGTTAAGGGACCTGATGAACCAGATATTATACCCATATCCAGATCAGTTTGAATATGTATTCATTGATGTCGTCTTAATGTACTCTAGAACTCAGCATGATAATGCTAATCATCTAGACATCGTCTTTAGTACACTAAGAGAGCATTGTAATAATGATAAGATATCAAAATGTACGTTTTGGTATGGTGAGGTTCAATTTCTGGGAAACATAATTTCTAGGTCAGGTGTGTCAGTGGATCCAGAAAAGTTGTAGGCTGTGATGTCTTGGCATAGCCCAAGAACATCTCTAATATTTGTAGTTTACTGGGGTATGCTGGTTATTAATGAAGGTTTATTAGAGATTTCACTCATTTTTAAGCTTGATAAAAGCCCTAACTAAGAAGGCAGTTATGTTTTATTGGTTAGAGGCATTTCATAATGATTGTGAGGAACTGAAGTAGCATTTAACTATAACGCTGATTTTGATATTACTCTAACTAGGTAAGAGGTAAACCATTTTCTGTGATGCATCTAGTTTTGGCCTTGGGGAAGTGTTGAGGAAGAATAACTGAGTTGTAGTTTATGGGTCGATAGAGATAATGCCACATGAAAAGAATTATCTTACTCATGAATTTGATCATGTTGTGCTGGATCATGCCATGAAGTGTTGGAGGAACTACTTTTTGGGAGAACCTTTCACAGTTTTCAATAAACATAAAAGTCACAAATACATCTTCTCTCAGTGGGATTTGAATCTTTGATAGTGATAGTGGGTCAAGTACCTATAATATTTTCATTCTATGATGGTGAAAATAAAATGGAATGGGAATAGTTTCATCAATGCAATGAGACAGAAGACTCAGAATCTAGTAGTTCAAGTATCTAGTTCAGAGTGAGTGACGATGGACTTATTTGCGGAGAAGAGTTTGGTGGTAAAGTATGGGCACGAGTATATGACCCTTTCATGTATAGAGAATTAATACACATTTCTAATCCATTTTATAGAATGTAAGTTGGTGTATCTGGAGTGTTTGTCTATGAAGGAATGTCTTAAATGTTGGGTGTCACATTCTAGTTGGACTTTTGGTAGTGATGGTGTTGCTTAAGTTCATGGTTGTGTTGTGGTACTGGCAGATGTATGAGAGGATTTGATGCAAGAGTCATACACGTTAAAGTTGGTAGTTCATCAGGGATTGACTAAGATTCACCATAAACTTTTTAATTTTTTGGTATCCCGGATAGAAGAAATAAGTTGTGAGTTTTGTGCAGCAATTCCTTACCTAGCAACAAATTAAGGATGAGCACTAGCATCCATGTGGTTTGTTGCAATCATTTCCTATTCTAGAGTGGATGTGGAATGACGTCACGATGGACATTGTAGTGTTTCTTCAAAGGATGCATCAAAAGAATTATATAATTTTGGTGGTGGTAGATAGGCTGACCAGAGTGGCCCATTTCATGTCGATTCAAGAGACCTATAATATGGACAAGTTGGGGGAACCTTATGTTTCTGAAATAGTATAGTTGCATGGAGTGCCAAGAACCATAGTTTGATATCATGATTCATGTTTCATGTTATTCTTTTGTAATGGGATATAGAAGTCACATGGTATCCATGTGTTTTTGAGTATGAATTACCACCCACAGACTGATGGGTAGTCAGAGCGTACAATTCATGTAGTAGAGGACATGTTGAGAGACCATATCCTAGATTTTGGTTGTCCATGGTGGAAACACTTGTCACTTTTTGAATTTTATTACAAAAATAGATTTCAAGATATAGTTTATATTGTAACTTTGGAGGCACTTAATGGGATATCGTGTAGATCTCTTATGTTTTGATAAGAGGCCAAAGAGCCTGAGCGGTTTGGTCCAAGTCTTGTAATGGAAATGTCAAAGAAGGTTTGTTTGATTCAAAATCATATAAAAATGGCTCAGAGTAGGTTGATGTCATGTGAAGATCATAATTTTATTCCGATGAATTTCATCATGGGTGATAGTGTGTTTATTCAGATGTCACAAAGGTTGGATCACCATCGAATTCCGAAGCTGTGAATGTTTTCACCTAGATATGTGGGGCCATATTAGATTGTGGAGTGGATCTGACTGGTGGCATACCAATTAGCTCTTCCACAATTATATAGTGGTATGAATGATGTATTCTATGTTTGAAAACTCTGACAGTATCATCCTAATTTGTCTCATGTGATAACCTCTAATGATGTCATGCTTTAGGCTGATGTGTGCTTTGAGGATCAGCAAGTTAGTATTCTATATCATAGTGATATTTTTTTTTTGAGGAAAGTTTTTCCTTCTTCTTCATGTTCCATTGCATCCCGTAAATTTTCTAGAAGATACTTGTGAGAGGGAATAAGAGATTCTGTCCAAGTAGAACAATATTTTTTCTTTGGGAACTCAATGATGCTCAGAAAGAGTTCCTCTAGGATGAGCCATTATAAGGTAGGGAGGACTTAAGATCCAGGATTACTCAATATGGTATGTTCTTCTTTATTTCTCATTTTTTACTCCCATTTCATGGTAAATTAAATATTTTTCCTTTACCTTACGAGGTCTCAGGTGGTGTTCCATGTGTATAGGTCCTGAAGAATGGAAAATGGGGTTTTCTAGGAAATCATCATGGTTTGCACACGGTCGACAAAACCCTCCAAGGGAATACCATGTAGGTTGTAGAAATCCGCAAAGTTGGCACATAGTCTGGAAAACATTGTCAATTTAGGGTGTGTGGGTAGTTCCCTCGGAACAGTTTGCGCACTGTATGGAAAACTGTGGGGCCTATGAACATTTATAAATAAAAAATGAAATTACGAGGAAATAAGGGTCACATGAGATTTCCCTCTTTCCTCCTCCAACCCTAGTGATTCCCCAAAAGAACCATGATCATCCAAGGATCAATATCCCTCATCATAGGGCCATTTTGAGCATCGTCGGTTATAGATTGAATATCCTAGAAAGGCTAATCTCACTCATGCTTTTATTTTTTGGTTTAGAGATTCTATTTCTTCCTCATATACATCTAAATCTCTTAAACCATTTTTTCAGTGAGGTTTAGGGTAAAGCTTAAAGGGTTGTTTGAATCAAGATCTAAAGCTTTAATTGACATCATGTTCACCAACTACTTCAAGGGAGGTGGTATACTAGTTATATATCTAGATTTTTTGTATATTTGTGTATGTATAGTTTTTTTTCATGCCCAATTTTGATTAATTATTGGTGGAATTGTCACTATGTGATGTATTGGGTGACTAATAAACCTAATGAGAACCTCATGATTCCCGTGGGATGCATGGAGGAATATGTGACCTATTTTTTTTCGCTTCCCTAGGGGTGTGCTAACCCTCTCAAATGTGTAATAGAATAATAGGGTGTGAAATATATTCATATTAGTATAGACCTTTAGAGAATGTGTTAATTGGTTAATGTGATGAGCTAGTAGGGTTGAGGATAGTTGGGACAAACGTGGATAAAGGATATGGAATTGTTATATAGGAATTTAATGGGTTAAGAGGGAAAAAAGGAAATTTGATATGGAAATATGTTTAAACATGAATATTCATAATGATATAGGCATGGGAAATAGGAATCCGAACTAAGGGGGGAAGTATTATAAATGATGAATGTGTTAATGGATTGAGGAATAATGTTAATTTTATATTTAATGATATTTATTTTATGTGTTAAATGATATTGGCTATGTTTCCTGTGATATAGATTTTTACGGTGAATGAAAACTTTATGTGTGTGCATGGAATGTTTGAGTGGTAAACTTGAGGTTTTACGCCCATACGATGAGTTGTACCTAGGTATTATATCCACCCCAAAATGCATGGGTTAGGGACATAGAAAGAGTTTTATCCCCCAAATAGTTTCCTTCTACCTAAACTAAGGCATCGAGGTGGGATTCAAGGATTGTTAAAATGTTATTTCCAGTGATATTGGACTTGATTATATTCCCATATGTTTGAGAACATTTACCATGACCAATACATTAATAACATGAGAAGGTTATATTAAATAATGATATGCCTATGTAGTGAAACCGTATTCAATGGTAGAATAATTAATATAAACATAGTCTAGAGTAGACTACTAAAATGATTATCTTCAAATTCTATTATTTATCATTTCCTTTAACTATATACTTTGTTGTATCTTTTGTAGAAACTATTGGTGGTTTCCAACTGAGTTATACTCAAACACTGATAGGGCTTCTATTGGGTACCTGGGAAGAATTCATTATTTCTAGTCAGGACAAGGGGGTGGGCCCTATAATAGGTAGTTGAGTTGGAAATGGGGTATATGTGGGTGAGGTTCTTAACATGAGAGTCTTAAAAATTTTTGGAATTCTGTTGTTTTTCTACTTTAGGGTGTTTCATTCACTTGGCACTGTAGCATGAAATGGATTATTTACTATTTCATGTGGTTGTACCCATTTTTTGGAATTTTTATTTATTAATGTAATCGATTTTTGTCGATTGTTTCTGTTATTTATATAATTATCTATTGAGGATTACTCTGGTAATTATAGTATAATCTCACCACATGACCAATTTGACTCTCACTTCTAGTTGGCGACATCCGGAATACAGGGGGAAGCGCGCTTGATGTCATGTTATGACCAGGATTGGGGCACCATAATAGTGGCTTCCAGGATGGTGATGTTACAAAACATTATACAGATCAAATATCAACTGGAGTTTAATAGTGGTAATGTATTAATGAGATTTAATATAGTATTATATATAACTAATGTATACAATTAATTACCTAAATAATGTGTAAAATGGTATATAAATTTTACTTTACACAATAATGTAAAAAAAAGTTCACTCTCAAATAATGTTTTCTATATTTATGAATAACTATTAATGTATTTAAAATAATGGAATATTGTTTATTAGTAATTATATTTTTACACTTCATACATTTACATTAATATTTAATTACACATAGTTTACCATAAAAAAATATTCAATTAAAATATATTATGGAGTACATTTATTAAAATTATTTGTTTCATTGAATCAATTTGAAAATTAAAGGCACATTGTAAATCCAAAACAAAGCCTAAAACAATTTTTAATAACTAAATGTAAATTTCATATGAATGAAATTTTCTCTCACTAACAACATAATTAATGAAAAATATGTGTTCACTTCACATATCATCCCTTATAATTTTGAATAACCTAGACAATATCTCTCATTTCAATAATTGTTATAATTAGTGTTTATATAAGAACAATTCCTTATAAATCATGTATCATAGTATTGAATGGAATAATTTCCTTCTTAAATCAATATAATATAATATAAATAGTATTATTTTTATATGTATCATTTCACTATATAATAATTAGTTTAAAAAAATATCATCATGTGTTTTAGGAAACAATTAACCCAAAACCGTTAATTTTATATTTTTTTGGGAAAAAAATTTATTTCAAAACATATCTGGAATTTATATTCTATAAATTAAATAATTTACCTATAAATGGGGAAAATACCCACACAAATGATTATTGAAGATATTAATTTAAATCTTGATTATTATTTTAAATAAAATTTAATACGTCGATAATGTTTAATGATTGATTAACTATTAAATCATTAACAAATAAATAAATCACGAGGTGCTAAAAATATTAATAAAAAATGAATTTTTTTATATAATATTTCCATAAGATATCTACTTGAAATATGGAATATTTCTTTATATAAAATATTTAAATTAATGAAAATATTATTGTTAAAGTGCCTCAATTAATAATGTCTTGAATTTTTTATATAATAAAGGTATTAGAAAAAAAATAATTTCATATAAAATTTTCTTTGATATTCCATTATAGTTTGGATAAAAATATCATTGAAAAATTCCCATGAATTTTTTCCAAAAATAGATTAATAAAAAAATTATTATATTTAAATACATTAAATTTTATTCAACAAAAATATCAAAAAAACATACACTAATATATTACACCTCTAATAATAACCATTTAATGTATTTCAAAATTCTATAAATCATACTGAATCACCTAACAACAATAAATTAATTTATATCATCTAAAAAAATTTATTAAAATAAAATTGTATATTTAGAACTAATAAAGCAAAAAAAAACGTAATTGAAAAACACTAATGGACCATCAGAAATCATAATGGCCACAAGAACCGTATAATACATCCAAATAATCATCCAAATATATCCTGAAACGAAATATATTCAATATTTTAAATTTCATAATCCCCATTAGATTTAGAGTTTTAATAATATTGCAGAATACTTTTTACGACTAGTTGTATCTCTGAATAGAAAAGGATATATCATATTATTATAATTTGACATTGAGTTTTTTTAATTCATTATCAGTACCTAATATATAAGTGCATAAACTATATGGAAAAGTGTAATAAAGGTAAACTAGAGACTAACATTCATTAATTAATCCTCCAAATCCTCCTTAAATCACCTTATCACCTAGAGTTAAAATAATTAGTGTATTATGGAAAAGAGGATCTTTAGTGGGAGCTCGTATATGGATACGTAAAATTACATTATAATTAACCATAAAAGGATATGAAAGGGTTTTGTATATAAATGGGAAAAAATACCTAAATTTAAAACATAGTACATGAGTATTTTGGATCATAAGTATGGTCGAATGATTAATTTGTTTTACCCTTGAGAAACTAGGACTCCATATTAACTAAAATAAGAACATCTTCAATCCCACCATGTACTAAAAGTTATATTCAAATCTAAACTATAGGTGACACCTCGAACTAGGAACTTATGAAATTTTAACCTCCTACATGACCTCAAACTATCTTTAATAAATTATACATATTTTTCATCCAAATCTAGAATGAAATGTTTCATCATGGAATGATAAAAAGAACTATTATAAAACTTATAATTAAAATGGTCCTTTTTTTTGACAATTCACATTTTAAAAATAATATTATCTTCTATTTAAATTTATACACCAATAGAATGTGTCATTACACATGATAAAATTCATTGATGATATGGTGTAAAATAATCATTATCATTAAATTAATGAATATAAGAATATATTATTAAAAATAATTAAGAGTAATCTGCTACCATTTGGATGACACATATAGTTAATTAATCTACAAATAAATGAATCCATTCTTTACCACATGTTACTACTTAATTCATTAATGTACTAAATGATGAGAGAAAATGAGACCCTTTTCATAAATAAAGTCATGTAAATGGTTTAATAAATAAACTAATAATGAATTAATAATGTTAAATCATGTAAGAACAATGATATTGCACACATAAAGGGAAATTTATTCCAATAGTTATATAGAAAAGAATTTCTAGAATCTAGGATCAATTATATATGAGAATCTAAATGAATAATAACACAACAATTCAAAAAAAATCATCAAAGCGGCATTGAAGTTACTCCAAATAATAACTTTACTTCAATTTTAATTTGTTAATGGATAATAGATATTTAATTTGTTAACAATCTGATGCACGAAAGTGAGGATTAATTATGATAAATAAATTATTCAAAAAGATATATTTACCCTAAAGAGATTAATTAGACAATATTATAGAATAGACATAATTACATGAAAGAATAACAAAAAACTTTTATTTATAGATCAAATTTTCATAAAAAGATTAGGATTTTTTAGATTATATATATTTTAGCCATAAATTATTTAAATGGTTTTAGAGAACTAATTGAAATTACCATCAAATGTCTATATTATTCACATTTTATCATCAAATGATTTTTAAATGGTTAATGTACCATGAATATCCTAGAGGTGAAAAAAATATATATTTCACAAAATGTGAAACCCCATGATGTAAATATATATTCCATATTAGTTAATTTCATTATCCATGATATCTTGTGATACACCCAAACCTAAGACACTGTAATACTAACTGATATTTATTTTATTCTGAAAAACATTAATGCATTGTAGATATTCTTTTATTCTAAAAATAAAATAATAATATTATTAGATGAATATAAATATTGTTCGTAATTCATAAGAATAATCCCATTATTATGTATTATTATTTCTCTTGAAAATATTATTTAATGATTAATGAACAACGTAGTATTTGTGTAATTACCCAACAACTCTACCACTAGTTAGGTGCCCTAAACCGATTCAACGCCTTGAATCTGGCCCACCTCTCTATAAACTAGAGTCTATAGACAACTATGGATGATCTAATCAATTATTTTGTGGAAAATACGAACGCAATACCATTTTTTGCTGGAACAATTTAAATAATAAAATATTGAACAATGAATTAGATAACCATCCACCTATAAAATAATTTCCGAAAATATGATACATAACTATAACAAAAAATTAATTAATAAATTATATGTCATCCAGTGACAAGATTAAATGAAAAACACAAAATCATGACACCCAAATGAATCCACAAAACGAGTTTGTACCATAGGTTCAGTCCCCTCATCCATGACATCCCCAATACCGATATCCTTCATCGTGAATATGGAATTTTATTATCTCCTTAACTATAACTCTGAAGTCCAATCAAGGAATCTATGGATGTCTGAATAAGGTGTGAGTAAAAATCAACAATACAACACCATTAGTGTATAAAAAATATCCATTTAAATGTATTTTTTAAAAAATTAAAGATAATAATGAAAATATCACAAAAAATAGGTTCCATCATAGAAAATTATTTTGATCAATTACATTTATTCATAGATCTATGTTTTTTATAATTCATAAAACACTATTTGAAACATGTCAGTCATTTGAACCATGTTTCAAGGTGTTATAGGTTGGAAAAAAATTATTCCCAAGTCTATGAATGAAATTGAGATTTAGAATACCATGAATTCCAATCCCAACCATGATATGGAACTCCATGATCATACCCTTAGGTTACAGAGCATCAATCATTTCCTTTAAAACTAATGTGCATAGGTGAACCTGGAGTACCATTATATCCCACCCACGAGAGTTGATTGGTATTCCAAAATATCACCAACCATTTCTCACATTCAAATATAAGCAACATAATTTACCAATTTATTACAGGAAAACATAAAGGATTCACCATTTCCATTTTATCACATTTCCATGCTTCATTACGATAAACATGTTCTATTTTCTCAAAAAATTCCCATTTTTTCATCACAACACATTACAACCATATAGAACCGCTTCAAAGACACATAACCATGATGCCAATCCCCATTAACCAATTATCACATTCATCAATTTACATATTATAACTCATTTTACTCATCATGTTGTTTAAGAAAGCCCATCCAATTTTGTTATATAGTAAACAACATTTACTATTACATTAATAACACAAAATCATCAATATTTTATTAAAAAATCTAATTGTTCCTGTCCAAGGGAGTGTCACACACCATGGTGACCATAGGACTGGTGTACTCATAATCATCTGATTCTAAAATGAATGTTTGGGTTCAAACTCATCTTTAGCACAACCATTTTATCATCACATAAAGATGGTTTTTCATGGAAGAATTATACAATGGAAAACATGATACATGTAATCTTATAATAAACACAATGGGATAAAATTTGTTGATCACCTACCTCATGTTCATAGAAGAACTGTACCATAACCATATCCCAAGATTTCAATTGAAAAAATCTTCAATGAAAAAATATAGAATATTAGGGAAAAGAATTTTTTTAGTTATTTAAAATAATAATTATAATTACTGAACTTATCTTCATGAATATAAAAGTGTGATGATTTATATACTCACTTAGATCTTCGATTCATACTCAGTGACACCAAAAACAACAAAAAAAATGATGTAGATTCTTCTATGGATTGAATGGGAGGGGATGATTAATCACATACTCTACTAGAGGGTAAAATTTTATAAATTAGGTTATAACCACATAATAATTAATGTATGTATGGTAATTTTATTAAATTTTATTATTTTCATGATTTCTCAAAAAGGAAAGCGAAAATGTTCACAAACTATGTATATCAGACTCTATAATAGGGGAATAGGTCTTACAAGATCCAATGGGGCACTAACATGGTATGAAAGGCCATATGGATCTTGTACTCCAGCCACCATCCAAGGGGAGTTTCTCGACACATGTTTTGGATGGGACCTCCAAACAGGTTGAAAAAATAATTGGTGGCCAAGTTCTAGCCTTATTTTAGGGGCTTGACAACATGGACTTCTTTTTAATTGAGCACAGTTATCTCTAATTATGGAAAAACCATTCATTATGATGCAGTATTCCTTATTCCCCCTATTTCACATCCAAAACTTCTGTAAAACCCTCAAAATCCTTCACAAACTAGGGAATATTATTTTTAACCAAAAAAGAGTTAAAAAATAATTAAACATGGTGTTTACTCCTCTGAAGGGAGTGATATTACACCCTACCTCATCTTATAAAATATATTTGTCGTTCTAATATCCCAACCATCATTATGAATCCTTAGCAAAAAAGGTCGGGGAACAAGTCTCGTAAATCTTCTTATCAATCCCATATTTTCTCTTAAATAATGTAATGAATCCACTACACTTAGAAAAAAATCATAGTATCACCAGTAAATAATTTTTCATTCTGATACACAATATTAAATTAATTCATTTCAAAGGGAACATCTACATCAACCTCTTCATCATCAACAACGATCACATGAGATGGGTCTGGGTGATACTACTGAAGATGAGAGACATGAAAACATTTTACATAACAACAGAAAACTATTGAAGAACTCCAAATTACTACACATGTCAAATCATATATAGAATATCAAACTCCCCATTTACCTAGGATCCAACATACCCTATTTCTAAATCCCATGATGCCTCAATCTCAACATCACCCATAAGAATACATGATCACCCACTATAAAATAATGTGGAATACATCATTATTCAATATAGAACTTCTTTGAACTCTGATCTATATTCATTCTTTAATGAAACAAATTAAAAAACTCTGATGTCTTTGTAATGAGAATTAGTTTCAAAAACACTGACTCACCATCTTCCTTCCAACTCAATGGAGATGTACGTGGTCCACGTAGAGTGAATTATAAGTTTCAATTTTAATAGTCTCATAGAACATGTTCTTTTCTAATAAATTAAAGTGTTATATGTTATTTTCTTTTGTCCCACCAAATTAATGTCACATTATTTCTACTAGTACCATAACACTATGATATCACTATATAAATTCCCATATATTTTTTGGAGGAAATACATACTTACAAACTTGGGTACCAAATTCAATTTGTATGACTTATTAGAATCCAAATTTAAATCTTGGATCATGATCTTAAACTATTATTCATGGAACCCCATTAAAAACATTTTCTAATGTTCATATTAGTCACAGGACACATTCATATTAAAAATAAATTAATTTAGTCATAAATGAACCATTTTGTTCAACTGATTTTAGATTATCCATATAATGTCATTATTTCCTGGGGTCCTTTTAAGAGCTTCCATAAAGTACATGATTACATCATACATGTTTCATTCTGTAATGATAAATGAATGTAGAATTACACACAAAATTTAATGGTTTAACATCATTAACTAACATGTATATAACTTCATTAAAAAGCATGCAACGACAATCATCAACAATATACTCTAAAACATGATAGGTTGATCATGATAAATTTTAGTTTATACATGATCCACGACCCACTATGAGGCATTGATCTGAATCATTGGATCCTCTAACATTGACATTGGAACAACAAATGACTATGAACATATATGTTCACAACATTGTAAATAATTTATTACAAGGGTGACTCAACACATTCAAGTCATTATATCTATTATAAACACAATGCATACTCTTATTACCTCTCTTTTATACATATAAAAAGTGTGGACTCAACTGAAAATTCAATTTGGGTAACATTCCATTATTCCATACTAACCTATACATTATTCTCAATTTATAACAATATCATATTCCACTCAAAACTAGTCTCCTAGAATACCTATGTTTTTGTAAATGGGATCAATGTATCAGTAAAACTGTTAACATTTACGAGTGTGTAAGAAAATGCAGAATCAAATGTTTTCAAAACAAAAAAACGTACCAAGATCTGATTTTAGAGGTTCAAACCCCATTGAGAAAAGATGTAATTGAGTCACATATGATCGGTGTAAAAAATAAAACAATCGAAAAATAGGTAATTTTTCTATCAATACAAAGAATAATCTACCATATACATCTTCATATCATTAATATGCTAATTTTTTTCTTGGTAAATCAATTATCTAGATCCATACACCATGATCTGATTTACCTATATCAACATTACTCCATGTATAAACCCAGATACATTAAAAAACATTTATACCACTCACCTCGATTAGGTCAGATCTAAATTTACATGGATTCATACATTTCTTCAACTCTTTAAAGAAATTTTCACATGTTCCCGAACATACGAACCTGAAATACTTATTTGTCAAAATAAAATTTTATGCTTTCAAGTGATAATGTTAATTGATGAATATTCAACAATATCTCACCAAGACTAACGATAATCTGGTATTATTCATGGTATTTTACCAAGATACAACTTCTTTCAAATTATATATGTCCATTAATAATACCTCTTCAAAGATGATTTGACCTATGATATTTACCCAATGTTTCCAGATACAAAATTTATATATATTTTAATATTTAAAATTATATCATAGAGAACTCGAGAATATTTCCAGAAGTTTGGAATGATCTTCTTGAGTTCAATAGTGCGCAATTATTTCATTAATGAAAAAAATTTCAGATACAGATAGAATATTCAGTTCACTATGACTATAAACACAGCAAGATCATTTTTAACCCGAATTGAATCAAAAAGAAATCATGCATACCATGAAATCTTCTTTATAATGAACATGGTATATCTAAAACAATCACTCATAGCGTATTATATATATTAAAAAAATTGATGTTTGGGTAAAAAACATACATCCTTTGGTCCAAAATACCATCAATATAGAGAATATAATACCTTTTCCAAATAGTCATCCTCTTTGGATATAATTGATCAACATGAGTAATGGTCCATCAATATTTTGGTAAAACATGCTTTCAGAACCCCTATAAGATATATATTGATGGATAAATCCCATAAATGTAAACCCCTCTATATTATTTTTATGATCTTGGTGAACTTTCAGTTCTATCTTGAATGGTGGGATTATGATTAAACCAGCTCCACGTACTATCTCAATAGTGAACTCAAAAAAATAGTTGGGTGGAAACCCTAAGAAATCACTAGGAAACACATCATGAAATATAATGACTAAGAGGGATGGAAATATTCCAATAACACCAATTATCATGAACAATAAACTCACCTTTGGTTGAGAGATCACATAACTAAGAACTATTAATGCAGGCCCCACATGCTTAACACATTCCCTAAGGGGAACATAATTGTTAGACTCATTGGTTGATATTGTTCCCCATTGATGGAAAAATATGATCTGGGATCAAGAAAACCAATCTATTCCATCCATAATATTATTTTAAAACAAAAAATATCATCACAATCTAGTCCAAAAGTAAGTGGTACCCTCAAACCATGAGGACACACTTTTAACATTTTAGAATACATTATGCTCATACACCTAAGTGGGTGTCAATTGATTTAACCCAACACATATGATCTACCTATTAGCATAAAAATGTTCACAAAATGAGAAGATATAAAATAATTAATGCCTACATATTAAAATGATGTGTTATATAGTGTGGTAGATACAAGAATAGTAATTGGAATAATGGATGGTTCATCCTTACTGACGTTCAGTGCAAGATTAACTATATGAAGACAACCTAAAATTTTACAAAAGATTTTACAGCATGTCACATGGTTTTTCTTGCCCTATTGACATGGGAAAAATTTTCCTAATATACCATATACACCTGCAAGAACAATATGGATGGTGGAAGTCGTCATTCCGGGATGAAACATTTTTGTTGACTCCTTGACGATGCTCTATACAAGAAATATCTGCCCCAACAAAATTTAGTAAATGGATTCCAAAAGAACATTATTATATGTACCATCCTTTTCAATTCCCCAAATTCCACTTGTGGATGAGGACACCAACCTTTTACGTGGCTTTACATACCACTCTGTTAATAGATGATTGATTTACTTTTCTATGGGACTGTTCCACATACAAGACAACATTATCTACCACTATACTGGTCAAACTTAAATTAACCATGCATTATACTATCAGATAATATACCACATGATTTTCCAAATAAATGATATATATGTCACAAGAGGATGATATCAGGTTCCCTTCAGAAATTAGATCTTGATTGACTACCGAAACAATCCTATTAATGAAAATAATATTCAAATATGACTAGATCTCATATAAATTCTAATGCTATATTTTATTTATTTGTAGACAGCTCATCTCAAGTAATAATTATATGGAAATGATCAAAATAAATTATGAAACCATCAATAAAAAATGACTATCTAACAATTCTAGGTAAACTACATAACCTCATCTATTTTTCGTTACATCAAGGTCTTGGGGTAATAGTGTTCACATAATATCTTCTATAAGTACATCAATGTAGTTCCCCCACCTACACATGGAGATCCCAAACATCCTACCAATGATTCACTAGATCTCACAAAGCAAAAGCTTCCAAAATAACACATTTCATCTATGGTGTCTCAATGTGACCGAGAATCATCTAGACAGAATCACACCCAACATATACTATATTGTTCCCACCCTCTATTATAAATTTTAGTGGGTAATATATCTAAAATTATATCATCAGGACTAACACACTTACAATATATAGAAATGGGTCTTGATCCAAAAGATTCATAATGTGGGAGAAGATATCTTGTGACTTCTCTTCCACTATATTACTTATAACCAATAGTGGTTCATGACCCACTACTAGAGGATCATTCATGGTTATTTCCTCCTATCACCCATCCCGTATCTGTCTTTCTTGTAGAATATCGGTACAATTAAGAAAAAATTTCTTAGAAGATGTAGAATATTATTATCACAGTTACAAAATAAGACACTCTCATCTATCCCTACACAATATAATATTCACAACTACCCCAAAATATAAGTTCAAAACTCCATCACTATTATCCTACATTCTTAACATGGACCATGAATAAAAAAGTGTAACCTATGCCAAAAAATTCCACATTTCATTTTATTACATTGTATCCTTCTCAAAAAAATATTCTCAATTCTTTATTCAATTATTTAAAAATTTTATAAGAGAAATTTTCTATAAAATAAAAATAGATTCAAGCTTCATTTTGAGTTACCTTTCCTGACCATAAAATAATTTCACCTTGTGTTAATAATACAATGAATGTCCCATATATCAATAATTTCCTAAAATGATACATGCATATAAAAACATAGATATATTCTATGAAATAACTAGATTCACAAAAAATAATATTATCACACATCACGTGCATCACCTAAGGTGAAATGACATCCAAATGAAACAACAACCATTAAAAACAAAAATTACACGATTAGAACATAGGTTTTCCCCGAACATGGGTTAGGTAATCCAATGATTGTTCTTATTTCTAATTCATTACACATTCTAGTGTACTTAATACATTCCCAAAATTTATAAAATAAAATAAAATGATATTTCATGATATATGATTTTAATGTCCCCACCCATGTGGAACTAATATCGTTCCATGTTCTGATTCACCACAATACCATAGGGGTGCATCCCAATAATCCAAGAATGTCTAGCAAGATGTGAGGGTATAAATAATAATGGTGGAGTCTGTAAAATTTTTATTAAAGTTATACATAGAATATTAAATAAGAAATAACATGATAACACAAAATACAATCAGGCATCACAAAAACGATTTCCCAACACTAGGGTTTTCCCCAAAAACAAATTAGAATTATTCCATGTCATGTCATATTGTTCCACTAGTAAAGGATGAAGCTAATATAATACACACTGAAGAAGCCTCAAAATGATTTTCATCATCACGTTTAGTCCCCCCAACCATGCACATTTCTATTCCCCAAACCAATCTTCATGAATAATTCATTTTCCATTTATATGGACTGCCACTATGAAGTCTTCACTGGTACCTAATGATGGACCATGATGAGTTTGAGTACAACTTAGTAGGATAGAACCAAAGATGAGTAAAAAATATCCACAATAATATATTTTGTTCAAAAATAGATATTATAATTACAACATCAAAAATAAACTGGGTTACATCATTTAACATTAATTATATAAATTAAATTCATTTTTAATACCATGTTTTAACCATTTCAACAAGTCTTATTTGGTGCATTATGGTCATTTGAACCACCTATCAAAGGGATAGATGTCATAAAACATGTAGCCAGGTCCATGAATCCATTCATGATTTGTAATTCTATGTTATTATATACTAGCCACAATATAGAATGTCATGCCCTCACACATGGTATCTGAAGCATACATCAATTCCTCAAAAACTAATATGAATAGGGTTCCATGATCTATCGTTATATCCTACCAAAAGAAGTGGGAAATTATTCAAACATCACACCAATAATATTTTTCATTTCTATAAGATCATTGTCTTTAAAATATTAATTAAATGAAAATATCATTGGTGCACCATTTTTATTTAATCAAATTTCATAGATTGCGTACAATCATCTTGTTATAAAATCCAAAAGTATTCCCATTATTACATCTCAACACATTAAAATCATTTATCACCCATTATATTTTGTTTTACAATGAGGGAAATCCCCATTAAAATTTATCATAATCATCAATTTAATGATAATAAATTATTTTTACTTTTCATGTAAATCCAAACAACCCCTCACATTATGTTCTCTGGTTAATCACATTTACAATTATTTTAACATCATAAACCCTTCATTCTATCATATAACATCCAATTCTTTCATGTTTAAGGAATTGGAACACATCCTGGTTATTTATAGTCCAGTTCTAATAATCCAAATCAGATCCCATAGGGATTGAAATTGTTACCACACACCATTGAAAAACTTATTTAATCATTTATTACAAGATTTTTTGACAAATAGAATCATGATTCAAAGTTACTTCTGTATAAATATAAATTAAACTGCAACAAAATGTAATAAAACTTATGTACCACCATCCTCATGTTAGGATATGAAATTCCATTAAAACATGGTCCTTGGTTAGAAATAAAAATAAATAAATAGGTTACCAAATATACAATCTATTAAAAAATAAATATTATAGGATGTTGAAGGAGAAGAACAACTAAATACGGTATTTTCATGGAAATAGAATGATTATTATAGTTACACTCACCTGTATCTTCAATTTGCACCTATAGACACACAAAATTGATAGGAAATGAAGTAGATTCATCACTGGAGATATTGGGGGGAATTCTTTATCACCTTGGAAGATGGAGGATGAAATGCGTGAAATCGATATTATAAAACATAAATACACAGTGGGATAAATTTTAATTTTGCACAATTTTAAGAGTATCATGTATTGACCTAAAAGTTGTCCAAACCTAGTGCCAATATTTTTTCTCACTCTTCCCAAGTGGGGGATAGGTCAGGTGGTCACCAAGGGGAACCCAAATGGTTTCAAACACACTATAGTTCTTGTGTTCTTACTTATATTCTATGAAAGGCCCAAGCCACACAATGATGTTGTGTCACCTGCATGGTTTGAAAAACTGTGTGGTGGTCATGCGTAGACCTTTGTTCATGAGGCAAGGCCTCATGGGATCTTTTGTTATAGGAAAATGTTGTTTCTAATATGTGTTTTCATCCAATATGCACGAGTTGGACTATATCCACCTTTTCATGTTTCGATCCACTAAAATACACATAAATACCATCATAGACTATGGGAGCATTTTATTTAGTAAAATAAATGGAGTTAAAAAAATAAAAAATGACATAGAATTTAACTAATAAATGATTTATTTATATTAATGCATTTCAATGTGATTATTTGAAAACATATTATAAATATATTTTACTGATATAAATATAAGAACATTTGGTGGTAAAAGTGATAATTGTACAAAATTGGTCTTTCCTAGTAAATATTTCTATATAATACAATAAAAATAATTATTTTTTAAAAAAAATCAATAGTTATAATTGTGAATAATTTAATTAATTTTAATATATTATATAACCAACTATATTAATTTGAAATAATCTTATAATGATTACAATTCCAGTAGATAATATAATATCTTCTTATTCCTAAAAATTAATAACATGAAAAAATGATTTTTGAACAATTTTTTGAGTCCATTACTAAATTAATTTGTCCACTTATGGAAATTGAATTGTGTAAAATAGATTAAAAAGTTTAATGAAACACTATTAATAATATATAAATCATTAATCATAATTGTTTTTCATAATGAATATTAATAAATGATAAATTAATTATGATTGTTATTTTTATTTCGTGTTTACCTGGGGTTATAATAATAATAGAAGGGTTAAAATGACCAATAAACATATATAATTCCCCTTTCTGACGATATACATAAATTTTTACTTATTTGGTTTGATAATGAACCATTTTGGAGCCTTGGGGAATGTGAAAAAATGGGTATATGATTTATTATTTAAAAAATCCAAAAAAAGCATCCTATATTATAAATGGGCACTCTCTCCTCTCACTCAATAATTCATCTCAAATCCATTTCTGCAACCAATGTAACGACCCAAAATTGCATCAATGAAAATATACCATTATAATAACAATATCATATAGTATAAATTGAATAAAATTACATATAGATCGTAGAAAAAACATTCAAATTAATAATGAATTAAATAATAGGTATTTCATTAAAATGAGGAACTTATACAAATGGAATAGTAAGTTGACCATGGTAGTAGTAATTTTACCCTTATGAATAGTAAACCAGCCAACAGAATAGTACCCACACCCAATAATTTATAAATAAAATTTAGGTATCTTATCAATGAAAATATGATATAATATAATAAAATTATAAATAAATATTTTTTGAATCTGATAAATAATGTATTGGTATTTTTGTGAATCCTAAATATTTAGTTACAATTTTTTTTCATCTAATGAATTACATGAAAATTAGTTTTTATAAAATAAAAAAAAATATATATATATTTTTAATATTATTATATGATAAGTGTATTATACAATATTTAATTTATTAAATTGTTCCATAATCTGTTATAACTTTTAAATTGGTATTCTTTAAAAAAATTATATGTTAATTTAAAATTTAATATTGTTTTTTTTTGTGATTTTTTTTAATAAAATGGATGTAATTTATAATTTATACAAATAGAAAAATGGTTATGGTGATTTTCTGGATTTTGATAAAATATTTTAATTTTGGTGAATGTGAAATACAATAATTTACTATATAAGGTAATTAAATGATGTTCTCAGTCCTGGGTGAGTTTTTGATGATTTATGTAACAATTGTTCAAAATCAATTGCACAAGATACTATTTTTTGTTACAATATTCCTCACTTTTCATAGTATTCAACTAAAATAATAATCAATTGAATAAAATAATAAAAAAACCACCACCCTGTTCAACTATAAATATCACCGTCACCAACTCTTCTTCACACACATCAAAATCCATGGATATTGTCCAATTTCTTATTAATAATATTCATATGTATCATCCTCATGTCTAAGAAGATTTTTTTTCATGAAAATACAAAAACATTCCCTTAGTAGGTTCTCAAGGGGATAAATTCAAAAGGGAAGATCCCCATTACCATTATTTTTTTCAATTTCATTTCATGTATTATTCTATCATAAAATTCTCTATCGAAGTAAGAATATTTACTCTAATAACTTTTATATACTATAATTTCATCATGTTAATCTAAAATCTTAAATTATGTCCCTCGTCCTCTTCTATTTATTCTAAAAATTAAAATATTATCCGGGAGGGGTTGATTTATCACTTTTAAGGAAGTGATGTTTTATTTTTTTCGCTTACCTACTTCAACGTTGGAAATATCACCATTAAAATGGTTTTTATAAATTTATAATTATTTTTTATATTACATTTTAAGTTCCCCTATTATATTTCAAAAATAATAATTATTAATGAAACAAAACTAGTTTTAATGACAATAAACTGCCTATATAATCTAAACATTTAGAACTAACATGTTATCTAATGATTAAACCTCACACTAAATAAAAGAGTGGATTATATAAATAATTAACCTTATGTATGATCGTAAATAACAAAAACCATCAATTATATAATTATTCTTCCATTTCATTAGATCGTTAATACAATTATTCCAGAGAACCAATCCTTATAACCAAGGAATTGAAAACCCTAGAATGATTAAATTGTTCTTTATAACTAATCAAAGAGGCCATAAATGATTATTAAAAAATTATAATAATTATAATAAATTTTTAAAAGGATACTAATTAATTAATTAATATTTTAAATTTAGTATATTGTTAATTAAGATCAGGTGTAGAACATATTCAGACATAATGTTAGGGTTTTTTTACCCCAATTTTTCAACGAGGATACACAATAACATTATTTATCCAAATTTTAATCATAAATAATATTTTTCAATACTCATATTTTATTTCTAAATTTTCCGATAATATTTTTATTTCACTACTCGTCATTCATATATGGGAAAATATATGTTTTATATTGTTCCCATCCCATTTCCTCCCGATAAGGAAGCCCGATTAAATAAAATATATCAAATTCTTACTCATTTAAGAATACCATCCCTAATATATTTTATGTCACCATAATGTTTTTTCAAATAACTATTCTTATTATGAAATAAAATATTCTTACATTTTTTAATTTAGACAAACAATTATGACATTTTTATTTTAATGACATTATAATGATTTCCCTTAAACCACACAAATGTGTTTCATTTATAGAGATTTGTAAAAAATATTATTATGTGTTTTAAAATTATTTTATAATAATTTATTATTATGTATATCTATTTTATTTATTATTTTCCGTTTATGGTTTACAACCATTCATTCATGAACTTTTTTTGATATTCCCTTTAGCTCCACCCTATGTCATATTTATGATATCCGATTCCTTCCTTCAATAACCCTTATGTTTATAAACCATTTTTTGATTCTTATTGTGGAAAATATATTCATGAACATGTTATCACTGGTGTTACAATATAATTCTCATATTAATTGGGTAATTGTTTGTCTCAAGGTACATCATGTTGGGACATGGAGTGATTCGTATACCTCTATGGGACTTTGTCCTCCATGTGAAGTAGTGTTGATAGTTATCTGTGACACATCCATATGGAAATTTGTTTGATTATTCAAAATTATTATGATTCAAGAATTATATGTCCCTATATTCTAAATGTTATTAATCATTATGTTTATTAACAAACAATTCCTTTTTTGTCATCATGATATGCCTTCTCATCCACGTTCATTCATTATTTCCAATATTTATAGGCTTATTAGGATTTCATGCTTAGAAATTTTCTTTATTTTTTCCATAAGATTTCCTATATATATGAAGGTACTCAATGGAATATAGACTATATTTATGGATGATTATAATAATTATATATTATTCAATTTCGATTTTTTATGTTTTATGTACAACATCATCCAAACTCACTAGACATTAAGATACTTGAATTGTAATTTGATGGTAAATTATTATATAAATCTTATAATTATATGTGTAATAGTATAGGGTTTATATAATTGATATCAATGGAAATTAAAATTATTTTTGGATATTAGGTCTTGGGAGCATTATTAAGAACCATAGGGATAATTCTCTCACACATGATAACCCGGACTAAATAACAGTGTTTCAAAAGATAGAATATATTATTCATTAACTACTTTGTCCTTCAATGTTCAATATATCATTTATATATGATTTTTCATTTTGTATTAAATCCCCCTAATAGTATATAATTTTTATTCTTTGACAGATAGATATAGAAGAAATAGTTATTCTAATCAATGGCATATGCAATGTGAAGATTTCCTTATTGATATGCCATAAAGATTGGAACCGGTGCCTAAAATATCATTAAAATACATTCTCAAATGGATCATGTAAATAATAATAACTTGAATCATTTGGAACACCCTATATCCCAAATTAATTTAAATATTGTCCTAAAATCCTTCATGCAAAAACGCCTCCCATATTTGTTGGATATGACAATCCCATCATCATGAAATAATTTATTATCTCCATTGATAATATATTATATTTACTCCAATTCATGGATGAATATAATGTTATGCTGCAGGTATATCATTTTCATGGGGAATCTAATCAGTTGAGGATATTTATCATAAACTAGAAGTCTAATGATAAGATTGATTCATGGATTATGATGAAATCAAGAAAATATTATTAATTAATATTTTCCGTGAACTCCACATCTCAATATATAAATGGATTTCCCCCGAATAAAGAACAATTAAGGTGATTCTATTGGAGAATATGTGGAAAACATCACTAGGATTAAATGATAAGTCTCTAAAATTTTCATGAACACCAACTGCTAGGTAGATCACTTATTTAGTGGACTAAATCTGATTCAAGGGAAGGTGTTGGAGATTCGAGACAATTAATTTAATGAAGACATTTTCCATTTTATCTTTATAGATGAAATAGAAATTGTGGACTCCAAATGGTCTCGTGGGTCTTCAGATAAAAATATAAAAAATGTTTTCTAATATTGGAGGATCAATTAATAAATCCCATAATGGAAAAAAATTCGTCATCAGACATGTCAAAATTGTGAGACGATTAATCCTATGATTTATTTAAAAATAACCTGGAAATGATTCAAATATATAATAATGGGGAATGCAGATAATTACTACTGTAGTTATATGAGTAATTAGACTAATATGGATGAATAAAAGAAGTTTCATATCAAAAATCATACTTATGTGATGTGTTTCAACTAAAATGAATTTGGGAATTTTGCGAGCTATTTTCCTAAGCCAAGGGTTATTAGAGGAAATATAAGACAACCATTAATGAAACACAGATGGGAATATGAAATCACCACAAATGAGGATTACCCAAAAATTATTTGGTCATATGTACTCGAGTTAATTGTTCACGAATAGTGAATATACTATTTGATATATCTTCTATGAATTATTTCATATCTTGAATGTTTAGAACAATTATTTAAAACCCACCTCAATATACATTGTCCTAGGTATTTATATGAATAGAAAATGGAAATATTATTGTACTCAATGTATATAACTCTTCCCTAGTTAATGTTTATAGATTGAATTTATTTTAAAATCATGTATGTCTTCCTTTGTTTGAGATGGAGGATATTAATCTCATGGATTGGAAATGTTTATAAAAATACAACTTCAACTATTGGGAATGGGAGATCACTCTTCATCTCTGAATGAATCCATCAAATCTATACATGTGTATTAAGGAAGAAAAAAATACATCATAATCATCATCTTAATTGTGGGTATTTTTATCTTTATGAGAGCGTGTTTCAATCGCAAGTGATTTATATAATGAAAATAATCATACTCGAAGACACACCCATTGTTCGGAAATACACTGACGTGTTCCCCAAAAATAATCATTTTCATCCTCCAACCTAAGAGGTTCAGTTCTCTATCAACTATATTCTTATATCTCTACCTAAATCTAAAACATATAAATGAATAACCACTATTGAGTTGGATGAACGGAATAAGAAATTTCAAGAGAATATGAATAAGGGTTTGACACACTAGAGTCATAAATAAGGGGTGTGCCAGTCCTCTTCGTCAAGAAGAAGTATGGGTCAATTCCTCTTCATACTGATTATCATGATCATTAAAAAATCATAAAAAAATGCATCCACTTGCACATATTTATTAATTGTTCGACCAACTACATGGGGCCATTGTTTTCCCAATGGTTCACCATCATTTCAGATATCACCAATTAAATGTAAATAATGTAGATATCCCCATTACTGCCATTCGAATGTAGTATGTAAACAATTTATTCATAGTGATTCCCATAAAAACCACTACTTCTATATAAATATTCATGTACATAACTAATTGATTCTTTACAGATTAGCTTATAAAATTTCTTATAGTCTTTATTAATTATATTATGATATAATCCAATATGAAGTAGAATGTAGGGGGATTTATAATACTATGTTAATATCATTTAAAATGGGAAAACATTATGAAAATTAAAGTAAATGAGTGTTCTTAATAGAAGAATTATTATTATTGGGTAATGATATAATAGCAATAGAATATATGTGGACTCATTCCATTATAATGGAAATTGAGTAGTGGCTTCTGCAAACTTCTATAATAGAGATATGTAGTATCATATCTGTAGATGGTTATTACCCATGATTTTTGTGGAACATATCACAATTTAAAACCCTAATAAACTAGATATCGTTGAATGGAGTAGTGTTTTTCTTGATAAGAAAATTTGGATTCTATATTAAGGAGTGAGTCTTATCGTTGTAAAATTTGTCACAATAAAAACAATTAGGGAACTCTGTATGATGTGCAAAGACGAATAAATAAGGTCTTAGGATGTGTAAAGATGAAAAATGAAAATGTGATAACCTACACCTCAATACAATTGATCCTTCACAAAAAAAACTATCTCAGTAATGATATGGAGTGGCAGATGTGAATGTAACTTCGAAAATATTTTAGAATTATCCTTATGGAGAGAATTGTTAAATATATACTGTTAATAAGAGTCTTATATTAATATATATATATATATATATATATATTCAAAAATAATGATCATAATAAGAAAAATAGAATATAGGTAAATATAATCATTGATTATGGCTGCTCAATCCACAACCCTTAATGTAAAGAAAATAAGGTGGAAAATACTCTCAGTAGAAAGGATGAAAGAAAAAATTATAAGGGGATGATGGAACCATTACCTAGACCATAATGGAAATGATAAAACATCATCATGGAATTATTCATCAGAAATATGGAGACATTCAGAGGAAACAATGCTACATGGGTTTTTGTGGATCATCTCACAAATAAATATCACATTATCACAATTTTAGATGACTTCTAACTTTCTCAAGTTGCATGAAAATACAATAGATAAGTGTTAATGTTTTATGGTGTAAAACTATCGATCGTATATGACCTTGATCGGAGATTAACAACTTCCTTGTAGAAAATCCTCCATCATATAATAAACAAATAACAAAACTGAAATTTAAATTTTCATCCTAAAACTAGTATTCAATCATAAATAACTATCCATACCCTCAAATAAATGTTCAGAGCATGTTATATAGACTTTAATGGAGGATGATACTAGCATCTGCCTCTAGCTGAGCTATCTTACAATAATTGTTTTCCACCCGAGCATCCCAATGGCTCAATATAGAGACTGTTATAGCAAACGGTGAAAAACATTTGCATGCTGTGATGAATTCTGAGAAAATTAATTTCTAGGACATAAATTCATCGATGAAATGATGGAAAATATGAAAATAATTCAATAGAACATCATTTTATCCAAAAAATGACATAAGATCCATATGGATGATTGTTGATGAGACAAATAGTTTAAGGCTAAATACATGGTATTTCACCAATTATCTATACGGATGTGGGTGATGATATTTGGAAAGAAAGAATAGTTAAATATTAGGGACATCAGCCCCTTTGGTATTCATAATCATATTGGACCAAAGGAATATCAATAATAACATCCAGCAACAACGTTTCAAGTATATGAGGTATTCCATGTATCCCTCTTGGAGAAGTACATATTGTATCTCTATTATTTACTGAATTTGATGGTGGTACATTTGGAAAATGATCTATAATATTAGGATAAGAACATGAAGATAATTGTCACGACCCGTCCTCGGGGCCCGTGCCGTGACTACCCCAAGCCCGCCTTCCATAGGCCAGGGGCTGGCGACTAGCACCAAAGGCGTAAAAAGGGAAGGCATTGCCTTTGAAAAGTAAACACACACCACAGAGTAAACAAGCGGAAAGTAAACACTAAGCAAACAGAGTACGACTGAAAGTGCGGAAATGTAAATGGGCCAGAATACAAACCCAAACTGAAAGTAAAGTACAACTCGAAAAGGAAAAAAAAACAGCAACTGAAAAGTAAAGCCGCTACTCCGAGCTGTCCACTGGAAATCCCACCTGAAGGGTGGGTACAGATAGCTCCTCTGCTCCACGGGTCCCGCCGTCCGCTCCGAGCACGTCCCGCCCAGTGGTCCACCTCCGGGTACCGTCCCGCTCTGCAAGCCTCAGCTAAGGTCAACACTGTCCGTCGTCTGCAACCAACACAACGAAGTGCGGGCAAAGCCCGTGCAGGGGTGAGTATAAGCTACTCAGTAGGGACCCCGAGACCCCTGAAGGTCTCTCAAATCCACAAAGGATAAACCACGAAGAAAAGTACAAACACGAAGTAACAACTGACACAGCTTAGGTATATGCCCATACATATACCTAAGTCATCAATTAAAATACACTCCAACCTCCGAGCCCAAGTACAACTCAGTCCACGCAGGAAAGTATACGTATTCCACATAGGAAAGCAAAATATAATCCACACAGGATTGCACAACACAATCCACACAGGAAAACAACAGGATTCAGCTCACACAGGTATACATCTTCAAGGACGATAAAGATGATCACTGATCCATCTAAGTCGTCGGACCCACGAAGGATCGATAGGTAACTAACCCCCGCAGAAGACCCACACAGGATCGGGCTCACACAGAACCTGTAGGCGCTGGCTCACACAGAACCGCTGAGCGCAAGGACCCACACAGGATCGGGCTCACACAGAACCTGTAGCACTGATCCACGTAGGATCGCTGAGTGCTGTAGTCGTCGTCGTCGAATCCACACAGGATCTCTGTACTGTCGTCGTCCAATCCACACAGGATCTCTGTACTGTCGTCGTCAAATCCACACAGGATCTCTGTACTTTCGTCGTCCAATCCACACAGGATCTCTGTACTGTCGTCGTCAAATCCACACAGGATCTCTGTACTGTACTGTCGTCGAATCCACACAGGATCTCTGTACTGTCGTCGTCCAAGTCACAGTAGCAGTCGTAGCAGTAGAACAGTCGCAGCCAGCACTAGGGTTCCCGCACACAGCAAGCTCGTACGGAGGATCCGCTCCACGAGCCGAGAGGCTGATACATCAACTGTCACGAAGACCGAAGTTGATGTATCCAAAAGTTCCGTATCGTCAACAGGAACTCAACGCAACAGACGGCACGTCGATCGGACGCCCGGTCTGAGAGTTATTGGCATTTTCGTCTCCGGGGCCCGGTTGGTTTTTAAGGCAAAACCAACCCGACCGTACTCCACCTGCGTCCAAACCTCGGGCGGAGTATGCCAAAAGATCCGTCTCACTAAGAGGAACATTACGCGACTGACGGCACGTCAATCGGACGTCCGTAGCTCAAGATATGAGCGTTTCCGCTCCGAAGGCCCGGTTGGTTTCGTTAACGAACCAACCCGGCCGAACTCAAAGTAACCCGAAACCTTGAGTGCGATATACCGAAACGACCGTCTCGATCCAAGGATCGCGTTGCCGCAGACGGTTCGTCATTCGGAGGTCCGAGGCTCAAGTTATGAGCCAAAAACCGAATCTGGTCCGAAACGGGGGGGTCCGGGTCCGGGCCGACCCGGCCCGACCCCCCCCCTTGGGCGGCGCGGCGGCGCGGCGGCGGCGGGCCGCGTGGCGGCGGCGGGCCGCGGCGGCGCGGCGGCGGCGGGCCGCGTGGCGGCGGCGGGCCGCGGCGGCGCGGCGGCGGCGGGCCGCGTGGCGGCGGCGGGCCGCGTGGCGCGTGGCGGCGGCGGGCCGCGTGGCGCGGCGGCGGGCCGCGTGGCGGCGGTGAGCCGCGTGGCGGCGGCGGGCCGCGGCGGCGGCGCTGGGCGCCGCACGTGGTGGTCACGCGGGGGGCTTGATTGCCCCCGCTGATTGAAGGCGGCGCGGCTTTGCCGCGCCGATTTTTGAAGGAACGGCCCCCGCACGTGGGGGCCGCTTAGTCACAAACCGGGGGCTTAATTGCCCCCGTGGTTTTGAAAGGAGGCACGGCCTTGTGCCGTGCCAAAAACAAGAAACGGCCCCCACAAGTGGGGGCCGGCTGGAACAAACCGGGGGGGCTTTGCCCCCCCCCCCCCTCCTTTAATTTAACCGCCCCCCCTCATTAAGAGGGGGGTTTGAAGAACCGGCCGGGGGTTTAATCCCCCGGTTTTATGACATCCGGCCGGCCCGCTGGCCGGCCGGTTTTTACCAACGGGACCGCAATTTCCGGTCCCGCCCTCGACTCCCGACGCCGGCGGCCCGGCCGCCGGTCTTTCCTTCCGCCGCGGCCCGGAACCGGCCGCGGTCTCCTCGTCTCACCGCGGCCCGGAACCGGCCGCGGTGTTCGTCGTCCGGCGCGGTGCGACGGCACCGCGCCCCTTTCTCCGTGCCATGAATCCTCCCAACGCGGCGCGACGGCGTCGCGTTCTTGAAATCTCTCCTCGGCGAAGCGCGACGGTGTTGCGGAAAAAATAAAAGAACGTTCATCCGCGTGGTGCGACGGCACCACGCCTCTTGCTTCCGTCCGCATGAATAAAACGAGAACTAAGGAGGGGCGTTCGGCCGTGTTCATGCGGTCCGACCCCCCTCACGTTAAATAATAACATAACTAAAGAATACCCAAAAGCCTCACATTTAGTCATGCTAAAATCCATGATTCAAGAATGGAATAAAAATAATCAATAAATAACATCCCCTACCTCTGGTTTCAAGAACGATGATCGTCAACGACCCGCGGAAGACGCGTCGCGGTGGTCGGCGTCACGGAAGAAGATCGTCGATGTCGTGAAGCGAGGATTCGAAGTTCTTTGACGACGATTTCGTCGTGGGAAATCGTCGCGGAAGAGATGACGCGGAAGAAGACGTCGTCGGTGTCGCGGGTATGGCGTCGCGAAAGGCGATTCCCGAGAACGTGGCGTTCTTCGTCGAAGCTTGAAGAAGAAGAAGATGAAGGCTCCAAAAACTCTCAAGGTGGCTAGAGAATTCTAACCCAAATAAAATAAGCTAAGTCTTATTTTATTCACACAATTATCAATTTGAATTTCAAAGGTTTGAAATTCAAACAATTCAAACAATTCAACTCCATTAATTAACAAAGTTGTCATGTTATTAAAAGAGGAGTTTAATGGGGGAAGTTGAGAGGTTATTAAAAGATTTAGGGGTTCGTGTGGGCCCCACCACACTTAATCCTCCCAAGGGAGGTTAAGTGGGTGTGGGTCCCACTTCCAACCCCCTTAGGTAGGTTTTTTTTTAATAAGTTTAAATAAAATTTGTTTTACACAATTTTATTTAACTTAACTGAAAAACCCCAAAACGTAACTTTCAACCCGCATCAAACGCAACTCCCGAAAAGGTCTCATTAAGCGAATATCGGCGCTGCGAGTTCATCGGTGCCCTCGGATTTCAATTCCGAGCACCGGATCAAAAGTTAGGAATTCCCGCTCGTTCGTTCACTGAACGTACCCGAGCCAAACTTCGGAAATTAATTCCGGGCACTCCGGGCCTCGGAATCAGGTGCCGTCTGAAACCGCGCTCTTGTAAAATTCTAAAGAAAATTAAGAAAAAAATTTTCCTTGAATTTTACGGGTCTTTACATTACTCCCACCTCAGGGCTTTACGTCCCCGTAAAGCTACATCAAAAACTAGGGAAACAAAAAGAGGATACTGAGCACGCATCTGAGCCTCCCGCTCCTATGTGCTCTCCAGGAGATTCTCGTGCCGCCATCTGTTGCGCACAAGAGGAATCGATCGTCCATGTAGGACCCGCTCCTGGATGACATGGACCTCTTTTGACGTGGCCCGGACCATCTCTGGTCCCACAAGAGCTGCAAGATTTCTTCTTTGCCGAAAAGAGAAACCTGGTCTCATCCCCTGGATGAACCACATTCTTTGCCTAAAACAGTCAATCCTAACATGGATGATACTAATCCATACTAAGGATGACGTCGTAAGGCCTCGACGCTACTACTAAGAGATTCAACCGTTACTCTCGCCTCCAAGGGTTGAGTCACACTGTCGGCATCAGTGTGTGGTAACTGGGTCTCCTCCAGTAGATGTCTCACAAGTGAGGGTCAAGTCAACAGCCAAAACTGGAACCTCTTAGTAACATTACGATAGAGGACAGGAACGAAAACATCACAAGGTATGCATCTTTTATTATTGCAGCTCGTAATACAAGACGCTACACAAAAGCAACAAGGAACCAGAAGTACAAAGGATGTAACCACTAGTTCTGCTCCTGTCCATCGGCTCCCAGAGCTCCATGATCGAAGGCCTCGGCTGCCTGAAGCTGAGCTCTCCCCTGCGGTCGGGGTGGACCTCCTGGTGGTGGTGGTGGTAGAGCCTCAAAGCGTCGTCCACCACCTGCTGCTCGGCCTGCTCCTCTGCCTCGTCCGCCTCCTTCCTGCAGACCGCCACGGTCGAACCTCAGCCTCTGCCTAGGTGGTTCCTCAACCGTCTGCTGCTCCTCCGCATGGCGGGTCGGGCAGTCACGAGCCATGTGGCCTCGCCCGCCGCATGCATAGCACTGTCTTCCACTCGAAAGACTGGCTCCGCGTTGTGTGCCCTGCACTGCTGAGTCAGTGCCCTGAGGTCTGGTCTGTCTGGACCCCTGAGTCATTCGTCGACTGCCAGCTGCAGATGACTCTACCACGTGCCGCCCTGCGGTGGGTCGCTGTGCTGGTGAAGACTCAGCAAGGAAGCTCTCGATCAGAAGAGCCCGCTCCAGTACTCCTGTCTGAGTCGGTATGCTGAGGGAGATCAGCGATGCCCTGATCTCGTGTCTCAAACCCTGCTCGAAGGTCCGGGCCCGGAAGAATGGGTCCCGTACCATGTCGGTCGAGTAGCGCGAGAGATCGGTAAATCTCGCCGAGTACTGAGCGACCGTCATGCTGCCCTGCCGCAGCTGTAGAAGCTCCTGGATGCGCACCGCTCGGAGGGTGGCCGGGACGAACTCAGAGCGGAAGAGGCTCTCGAAGTCCGTCCAGAGCAAGGATGCCTCATCGTGAACCTGGAGCATCAAGCTCCACCATCGTCCTGCTGCTGCGTGTAGTAGGCTCGCAGCGAGGATCACCATGAGGTCTGCTGGTGTCCTCACTAGCCTAAACACTCGAACCACTGCCTCCAGCCAGTCCTCTGCTGCCTGGGGATCCGTCTCCCCGCGAAACCTGGGCGGTCGCTGGCGCTGAAACTCATGAAGTGCGCTGAGGCGACGTGCATCGTCAGCGGCTGCTGCTGGAAGCATCGGGGGATCGGCGGGTAAAGCTACTGCCGGTGCCACTGCTGACAAAGGGCCCTGCACCGAAGCCTCGTCGCTCGGTGGGCTGTCGTCACGTTCGATTCTCGGAACCCTAGCTGGCTGCCGTCGTGGGGCCATCCTGAAAGAAACAACGTAACACGATCAAACGATTATACCTGGTGAGCTGGCACAAGTAATCACAAGGAAAACTTGAGACTTTCATAAGCAGATCAGTATACCCGGTGAGCTGACACAAGTAATCTCAAAGAAAACTTGAAACACACACGCAATCAATGTTTTCGTGCATTAAGTCGGAAATCAGAAGTCAGGGTCCTGGTGTACGGATACGTCGGCCGCCGCACCAACACTGGACTCCCTGGACCGATAACCACACTCAATACTCTAAACATTATTGCTTCACATAGAAAAGATCAGAGTTCGCGGTAGAACCGAACTCCTCTGATACCAATTTGTCACGACCCGTCCTCGGGGCCCGTGCCGTGACTACCCCAAGCCCGCCTTCCATAGGCCAGGGGCTGGCGACTAGCACCAAAGGCGTAAAAAGGGAAGGCATTGCCTTTGAAAAGTAAACACACACCACAGAGTAAACAAGCGGAAAGTAAACACTAAGCAAACAGAGTACGACTGAAAGTGCGGAAATGTAAATGGGCCAGAATACAAACCCAAACTGAAAGTAAAGTACAACTCGAAAAGGGAAAAAAACAGCAACTGAAAAGTAAAGCCGCTACTCCGAGCTGTCCACTGGAAATCCCACCTGAAGGGTGGGTACAGATAGCTCCTCTGCTCCACGGGTCCTGCCGTCCGCTCCGAGCACGTCCCGCCCAGTGGTCCACCTCCGGGTACCGTCCCGCTCTGCAAGCCTCAGCTAAGGTCAACACTGTCCGTCGTCTGCAACCAACACAACGAAGTGCGGGCAAAGCCCGTGCAGGGGTGAGTATAAGCTACTCAGTAGGGACCCCGAGACCCCTGAAGGTCTCTCAAATCCACAAAGGATAAACCACGAAGAAAAGTACAAACACGAAGTAACAACTGACACAGCTTAGGTATATGCCCATACATATACCTAAGTCATCAATTAAAATACACTCCAACCTCCGAGCCCAAGTACAACTCAGTCCACGCAGGAAAGTATACGTATTCCACATAGGAAAGCAAAATATAATCCACACAGGATTGCACAACACAATCCACACAGGAAAACAACAGGATTCAGCTCACACAGGTATACATCTTCAAGGACGATAAAGATGATCACTGATCCATCTAAGTCGTCGGACCCACGAAGGATCGATAGGTAACTAACCCCCGCAGAAGACCCACACAGGATCGGGCTCACACAGAACCTGTAGGCGCTGGCTCACACAGAACCGCTGAGCGCAAGGACCCACACAGGATCGGGCTCACACAGAACCTGTAGCACTGATCCACGTAGGATCGCTGAGTGCTGTAGTCGTCGTCGTCGAATCCACACAGGATCTCTGTACTGTCGTCGTCCAATCCACACAGGATCTCTGTACTGTCGTCGTCAAATCCACACAGGATCTCTGTACTTTCGTCGTCCAATCCACACAGGATCTCTGTACTGTCGTCGTCAAATCCACACAGGATCTCTGTACTGTACTGTCGTCGAATCCACACAGGATCTCTGTACTGTCGTCGTCCAAGTCACAGTAGCAGTCGTAGCAGTAGAACAGTCGCAGCCAGCACTAGGGTTCCCGCACACAGCAAGCTCGTACGGAGGATCCGCTCCACGAGCCGAGAGGCTGATACATCAACTGTCACGAAGACCGAAGTTGATGTATCCAAAAGTTCCGTATCGTCAACAGGAACTCAACGCAACAGACGGCACGTCGATCGGACGCCCGGTCTGAGAGTTATTGGCATTTTCGTCTCCGGGGCCCGGTTGGTTTTTAAGGCAAAACCAACCCGACCGTACTCCACCTGCGTCCAAACCTCGGGCGGAGTATGCCAAAAGATCCGTCTCACTAAGAGGAACATTACGCGACTGACGGCACGTCAATCGGACGTCCGTAGCTCAAGATATGAGCGTTTCCGCTCCGAAGGCCCGGTTGGTTTCGTGAACGAACCAACCCGGCCGAACTCAAAGTAACCCGAAACCTTGAGTGCGATATACCGAAACGACCGTCTCGATCCAAGGATCGCGTTGCCGCAGACGGTTTGTCATTCGGAGGTCCGAGGCTCAAGTTATGAGCCAAAAACCGAATCTGGTCCGAAACGGGGGGGTCCGGGTCCGGGCCGACCCGGCCCGACCCCCCCCCTTGGGCGGCGCGGCGGCCGGCGGCGGCGGACGGCGGCGGCGGCGGGCCGCGGCGGCGCGGCGGCGGCGGGCCGCGTGGCGGCGGCGGGCCGCGGGGCGCGGCGGCGGGCCGCGTGGCGGCGGTGAGCCGCGTGGCGGCGGCGGGCCGCGGCGGCGGCGCTGGGCGCCGCACGTGGTGGTCACGCGGGGGGCTTGATTGCCCCCGCTGATTGAAGGCGGCGCGGCTTTGCCGCACCGATTTTTGAAGGAACGGCCCCCGCACGTGGGGGCCGCTTAGTCACAAACCGGGGGCTTAATTGCCCCCGTGGTTTTGAAAGGAGGCACGGCCTTGTGCCGTGCCAAAAACAAGAAACGGCCCCCGCAAGTGGGGGCCGGCTGGAACAAACCGGGGGGGCTTTGCCCCCCCCCCTCCTTTAATTTAACCGCCCCCCCTCATTAAGAGGGGGGTTTGAAGAACCGGCCGGGGGTTTAATCCCCCGGTTTTATGACATCCGGCCGGCCCGCTGGCCGGCCGGTTTTTACCAACGGGACCGGAATTTCCGGTCCCGCCCTCGACTCCCGACGCCGGCGGCCCGGCCGCCGGTCTTTCCTTCCGCCGCGGCCCGGAACCGGCCGCGGTCTCCTCGTCTCACCGCGGCCCGGAACCGGCCGCGGTGTTCGTCGTCCGGCGCGGTGCGACGGCACCGCGCCCCTTTCGCCGTGCCATGAATCCTCCCAACGCGGCGCGACGGCGTCGCGTTCTTGAAATCTCTCCTCGGCGAAGCGCGACGGTGTTGCGGAAAAAATAAAAGAACGTTCATCCGCGTGGTGCGACGGCACCACGCCTCTTGCTTCCGTCCGCATGAATAAAACGAGAACTAAGGAGGGGCGTTCGGCCGTGTTCATGCGGTCCGACCCCCCTCACGTTAAATAATAACATAACTAAAGAATACCCAAAAGCCTCACATTTAGTCATGCTAAAATCCATGATTCAAGAATGGAATAAAAATAATCAATAAATAACATCCCCTACCTCTGGTTTCAAGAACGATGATCGTCAACGACCCGCGGAAGACGCGTCGCGGTGGTCGGCGTCACGGAAGAAGATCGTCGATGTCGTGAAGCGAGGATTCGAAGTTCTTTGACGACGATTTTGTCGTGGGAAATCGTCGCGGAAGAGATGACGCGGAAGAAGACGTCGTCGGTGTCGCGGGTATGGCGTCGCGAAAGGCGATTCCCGAGAACGTGGCGTTCTTCGTCGAAGCTTGAAGAAGAAGAAGATGAAGGCTCCAAAAACTCTCAAGGTGGCTAGAGAATTCTAACCCAAATAAAATAAGCTAAGTCTTATTTTATTCACACAATTATCAATTTGAATTTCAAAGGTTTGAAATTCAAACAATTCAAACAATTCAACTCCATTAATTAACAATGTTGTCATGTTATTAAAAGAGGAGTTTAATGGGGGAAGTTGAGAGGTTATTAAAAGATTTAGGGGTTCGTGTGGGCCCCACCACACTTAATCCTCCCAAGGGAGGTTAAGTGGGTGTGGGTCCCACTTCCAACCCCCTTAGGTAGGTTTTTTTTTAATAAGTTTAAATAAAATTTGTTTTACACAATTTTATTTAACTTAACTGAAAAACCCCAAAACGTAACTTTCAACCCGCATCAAACGCAACTCCCGAAAAGGTCTCATTAAGCGAATATCGGCGCTGCGAGTTCATCGGTGCCCTCGGATTTCAATTCCGAGCACCGGATCAAAAGTTAGGAATTCCCGCTCGTTCGTTCACTGAACGTACCCGAGCCAAACTTCGGAAATTAATTCCGGGCACTCCGGGCCTCGGAATCACGTGCCGTCTGAAACCGCGCTCTTGTAAAATTCTAAAGAAAATTAAGAAAAAAAATTTCCTTGAATTTTACGGGTCTTTACAATAATGGTTCCTAGGGATAATGTTCTATTCAACAAGACCACTCACTTGGTAAAAGTACTATGGTGTCCCCATAAGCATGAAGGGTGAATATGGGAACTAGATGAAGTGGTGAAGGGAATGCATCATCCGCTGTTTTCCATGTAGTTTATGAAAGAAAATTTCAAATGCGAAATTTAATAAATATGAAGAATTTAATAAACAATAATAATATCAATAAAATTATCCTATTTTTTATAATTATTTAATATAGTATAAATCGCATAAACACACATTGAGAATAATATATAACAAATTATAAGTAATTAATGAATGAAATAAAAGTTAATTCTTGAAATTAGAGAACCTACAACAATGGAATAATAACATGACCTTTAGAATCGTGATATAACAATTATAAATAGTAAATTATCTAATATAATAGTATCCATAGCCAAAATATTATAAATAAAATTTAGGTATCATAAAAATGATAACATAATATAATTAAATCTATTTATAATTAAATAAATATTTTTAAGTAGATAAATTATTTTTGGGATATTTTTTATGGATAAATAGTTAATTACAATTTTATAATGAGTATAATTATTTAAAGTAAAATATATTTTCATAATATATATTCACAAATTAATATTTAGTTTTCCTATGATTATATGATTATTTATTTGAGACCTTAATTAATTTTTCACACTGTTATAAAATAAAGTGTACTTTTCAAATCTGTATTTTTGGAATAAGGATTGAATTTAATTGACAAATAAATTTTACATAATTTAAAAATTATTTTCATAAAATGGTTTTAATTTTACAATTATACAATTTGAAAATACATTAGGGATAATTTTAGTGTTTTTTCTAAATATTTTAATTTTTAGGAATAGTGAAATATATTAATTTATAGTATAAGATGAATAAATGAATTATTGATTCATGGATGATATTTGTATGATTTAATTATTTTATGATCAAACTCATAATCTATAGATCCTATATTCAGTCATTTTAATCCTTATTATTCATACAGTTATGAATAAATAATTAAAAATTAATATTATCACAAAACAACCCTCTCCTCCACTTTATATACCACCCCTAACTACTTTCTTCTCCTCAAACCATTATAGCCTTTAATATTTTCTAATATCATCCTTATAATCTCACAATGTATCATCCTCACTTTTAGGAGGCTATGATTGTGAAAATATCCTAAAAACAATTTCATTAAAGAGGTTCTCATGGTGAAAAAATCAAGAGGAATAATTTTCTTTTTCTTTCTTTATTTTCATTTCAAATTATATTCCATTCTTATACTACCCTATAATTTTCCCTCCAAACATGCATGATAACTCCAATATATTATATTTACTATAATGATATTATGTTAATGTAAAATATTACATCAGGTATCTTCTCCTTTTCATTTTATTCTAAAAATTATAATATCATCTATAAGGTGTTTATTTCTAACATTCTAGTAAAACATGATTTTATTATCCTTTAATGGTTTCATGAATGGAAATAAATCCACTATAATTTATGGTAAATGTTGATGTATTTATGTTATAAAATTATTTATTTTTGGAAAATAATTTTTTCACTCAATATCGAATAATGAAACAAAACTAGTATCTGGAAATCAAAAAACCATATAATAATAAAAATGATTATCACTAACATGTTATCTTCTACGTAATACACACCACAAATAACAGAATTAAATATATAACCATTTAATATTTTTTACGACAATTAAAAAAATATAACATAAAATAAATAAATATATACCCATTTTTTATTCTCTTCTATGCATTTATTCAAGTGAACCAATCATAAAAACCAATGAAACAAACAATCTAAAACAATGAAATTTTATCTTATAACTCATTTTAAATGCCATAAAAATTTAATAAAATTCTAATAAATCAAATACATTGGGTAAGTTATTTTTTCTGAACATCCATTTTTTATTTAGGATGAACAATTTATGTCTTTACCGCAATGTAATTATCACTTATTATGATTAAATTCCCCTATGTTATATGTTTATGATACAAAAATATGACCCTAACTATATTTTTAATTTTTTAATAGGTAGATACCTATTTTATATTGTCCCCATCACATTTTCTCTCAATAAGTAATCCTGATTTAAAATGAATGCCCCATATTCATAATCAATATCGAGTACCATACTTAATATGATTAATTCAAAAATTATTTTTATAAAATAAATCATCTTATTATGGAATAAAATCATTGTTAATTTTTAGTTTTATACAAAAAATTGGGACTTTTATATTTTAATGAAGCTTTAATGTCGTCTACTAAAACGCACTAAAGTAGATTACTTCCAATGATTCAAAAACACACTTTTCAAATGTATTCACAAAATTTGTATATAATTTCTCATATTTTTACCACACTCAATTTATTGATTTCCATTAATTGTTTATAACCATTCATTAATTTACTATTTTACAATACATCTATTCTTTATGCATTATGAAATGTTTAGGATACCCAATTATTTCCTTTGGTAATGATTATGTTTATACTTCTTGTTTTATTATTCTTGGAGAACACATTTTTATAAACATGTTATGATTTGTGAAAACGTATTTCACTACAATTAATTGGGGAAATTTTCATCTGATGAGATGTCATTTTATGATATGATGTTATCCTTATTCGTTTATGGGACTCTTTCCACTAGGTAAAATAATCCTGGCATTAATCCTTAACTCATGTTATTTCATGTTTTGTGTTTTAGAAACATTCCCATGATATGATGAATAAAATTTCCCATGATCTATAAGTTAAGATTTCTAATTTTTATTCATAATATTTAATTTTTATGTTATATTGTTATTCCATTTACCTCATGTGCTTTGAATTATTCCTATGTTTATGCCCTTAATGGGATTTCAAGCTCATCCCTTTTATTTTTTGTATTCCCCATGATATACTATAAAGATGTATGATATTGGTGGAATATAGTAGATAAATATGGATGATTAAAAAAAATATTTTTTATATTTTCTTGGTTTCAGTTTTTTTACGTATTCACCAAAAGACTCTAGACTTTACAATCCTTTTCTTTTAATTTTATTAGTAATTATGCTAAAATCGTGTAATTTTATATGAAATATTTTAGGGGTACTATAAAATAATCCCCCCCAAAATCTTCACCAATACACTTATCCATACTATAGAGGTTCAGGTTTTCAAAAAATTACATCCAATGGTCCATTAGAAAAGATCCAAAAAGGTTTCTCAAATAGATGGTTGTCATTTTAACAATTCACTTTATTTTTAATTATTATTTACGACATTATACTATGTATTAACACTACATATAAAATAACACCAATACATAAAATATTTTTAGATATTATTATATTTATTTCTATATATTTATCCATATCATCCTACATTAAATTGTAATCATGCTCATGCTCGTGTGTACGATGGCCTACATCCCCAGAAACAGATGTGATTTATTTTACATCACTGACTCACCTGGATAGTCATAATGGGGAAAATAATTATTTTTTTGATAAATATGACCTAATATAAGTACCTTAAAATTGATATATGTTCTAATTTATTACACATTTACACGTTATGTGAATTTTATCATTGCACATTTGTACGTACGACCTACCATCATCATGAAGTGATGTGATTCATTTTCAAAGCCTAATATTCAGTAAAGGTTCTAATAATTTCCCTAATTATTAGATATTATATTAAAAAGTTTAATATGATCCTATATTTGATGTAACATTATCTTGTATTCATGTACCAAATCATTCACAACAAAAAAACATTAACGACCAGAACTATTATAAATAAAATTTCCACTGTTTTTTAATTGAATGCATTATTATAAATTGTGGATAATGAAAATATATGACCTTATTTGGATTTATTATATCCTATTATATTTAAAATAATGTTAAAAATAAATTTTTATGATAACATATCGATTGAACAGTTATCAGTTGATTAATATTAATATATTACCTTCACTAATCCAGTTGAAAGAAAAAAAGGATATGATAACCTCAACATGTAGAATCATACCCTATGAATCACATTTATCAGATCCTATATGTTAGATGACATATATTATATTTTTAGTTGACAAATCATAATATAATATCGAATGACATAATCATGATAGAAAACTTTTATGGATGAATTTCATGCTCATCGAGATCAAGATCGAAGCCATGTAAGCCGAAGAATCCCATAAGAGCCTCATCATTATGATCCTTACCCATAAGAGATTTTTCTTATTTATCAATAGGATATATATCAATACAATAATATGTGATTTTTATTATTTACTCATATTTTCATCTCATCAATAAATTATAATTGATTTTAAATTTTATATAATTGTAAAAGAAAATTATTTTTAATTATTATTCAAGTTAAATAACGACATTTATTTTAAATAATTAATATATTGTTATAGTAAATAATTGTTTAATAATATATTAATATTAAATATTTTTATTAAATATTTTTTATGAAATATAAATTCTTTTTTAATTTTTATGATGTCAAATATAATCTTTTATAAGGGTTCGAAAACTATTATTGTCAATAACCCCTCATTTCCCATGAAGTACCAATTATTATTGTAAAAATTAAAAAAAATTATTATTTATATAATTATTTTGAAAAAATTCATATAATTATTGGAATAAGATCATATAAAATATCTAATATTAAATTTTTCTTAATATTCATTTATAGTCATATTTTCAATAAAAAATAAATATAATGTAAACATACATTCTGCACTATGACATCATAATGATGGAAAAGAGATATAATAAGTAATATAAAGTGTATAAATGAACAAATATGTTTTTTATTTAAATTTATAAGATTTTATTTTGAATTTATTAATTATAAATATTTTATGAATCCTCTAACCCCTTTAATATATTTTAATCTTTTGAAATCATTTCACTATGAGTATGACTCATATACACATCAGCAGGTTATTATTTTATTAATTTCGTATCATGGACTTATATTATAAGGAAAATAAATCCCATTTGGATGAAACCATAGTAAAAAATGATGTGAAGATTTTTTACTTTTGTATTTTTATTATATAGTTTCCAAAAACTATGTTTTATAAGGGTTAAATAATACCCCACTCATTTAATATATATTGCCACCCAATATACCATTTATGGCCACTAAAAATTCTTGGATTGTGTCCTCACTATTCCCTCCACTCTATAGAGTCCTCCCAAGGATCTCTCAGGCTCTCAAGAAGCCCCCCCCCCCAAGAATGTGGAGTTAGTCTCTCATCATAATGGTTCATTTAATTATCCTATTTATTCAAGTATATTGTTTATCTTATTCAATTTTTTCTCCAATTCTTAATGTTGGGATATTTTATCCAACATCCCAATACTAATATTATGATTTATAAATGATTAAATATCCCTTTCTCTCTATTAAATCCCATCTATGGATATTTATACACCATTGATATGATGATGAGTTTCCTGTGTGATTTTCGACTTAAATAATTGGGTAGTGAATACCCAAACCCTTTTACAATCAAGGGTGTTCACCATTATTAAATAATACATCTTTTTTAGGAATTACATTTATGTATTCTACAATCCACTATTTCAGAATACAATTTTTTGATAATTGATTCCATTTTTTAAGATCTATGTAGTACTCTTAATCCTGAGAATGATTTGAATGTTACGAGTGAGCCTCGAGTAATATTTAACTCCAATGGAATGGGTAATGATTAGTATCAGTAGACAACATGTGGGTACATGGATTATGATACTTTTTCAATAATCATATCATGGAATTTTCCCTTGACCAATCATTATGATGTAGTGTTTTAGGTTCTGTCCACATTTCCTATGTTTCAATTATGTTATCGTGTTATATAATGCGGTATTATTAATTTTTATGACTGTCATCACTTTTTTGTCCCACTACTATGCCAATTGACAAATATATATCAATTTCATCATGTTATTTCATGTCCATTCCATCGATAGGATTTATTATATATTTACCAGGGTTATCCCAATCCGTATTAGGCATGATAGAATATTATGATCTTGCTAATGATGTTTTCAATAATGATGATTTATTTCTTATTTTATGTTGTTGTGAAATTTAATTAATTCAGAATGAAAATATATTATTGATATTTTAGTGTGTATTACATGTATTATTATATAATAAATCATGATGTAATGTGTTATAATGAGTAATGTTATTATAGTTGGCATCAATAGGAAGGCTTGTTATTTTCGGGATTTGGATTAGAAAACTCTAAAAAACCATAGGGATAAGGATTTGTATAATAAATCATCCCAAAATTTTTGTATGATGGTAATAATAGTTTTATTGAGAATATAATTCATTTTTTCGATACTACAAGTGGTCTTGTCTCTAGAATAGAGGTAGAAAGGGGTAAAACCCAAAAACAACACATTAGGAAAGGCTCGATGGAGAACTATTACTAAAAAAAGCCTCTCTACACACATGATTTGACACATAAAATCATGAAGAACAATTTTTAATGGAAAAAAATATCTATTAGAATAAATTGATGGAAATGGATCATGTATAATATATATTGAAGCCTATAATTTAATAATTTAATGGAATAAATTAAATTTAAATAATTTCCCTTACAGATCATTAGATGCACTTTTTTATGTTTAATAGTTTAAAAATAATCAACAACAATATTTCATTTATCCTAGTCAACGTCTAGTTGTTGGAGGAATTGGGTAAACAACCATTGTGATGGGAAATGTGATGATTACCCAAACTAGTTCCCCAACCTGATAAGATAAATAATCATGATCATTTTGATGATACAGTCATAGATGACTCATGCTATGAATAGAATCCAATATCATGAGAAGCCCCAAAATCCCCCTGTAGAAATAACATTAATCAATGGATTTCTTTGTTAAAAAAGGTTTCCAACATTAAATAGATCATGTAAGACCATTATCACAGAGAAGTGTAACAAATCTAATGTGGGTTCACCTATTCTGTTTGTGAAAAAATAATTATCGATTAATGTGTCCCTTCATTTATTAATGGGAATTGAACAATACCATGATATAAAAATTATCTTCCTCCCCAAATTGGTGACTTGTTTGATCAACTCTATGTAGTTCAATAATTTTCCATGATTGACATCCATTCTAGATATCATCAATTGTGGGTAATGAAAGTGGATATAACCAATATGTCATTCTATTAAATGTTTTGAAATTATCAATATATAATTATTCATTTTGTTTTTACTATTTACCAGACCACCTTTATGGATTTGATGAATGTAGTCTTCAGATATCACCTCAATCAGTTTGTGGTAGTCTTTCTTGATGATATCCTTATCCACTCAAAGAGAAACCAAGATCATGATGACAACATAATAACTGAATAGAATACACTAATGAAGTAGAAAGTGTATGAAAATTTTAAAAAGTGTTACTTTTGGATGCATAAGGTATCATTTTTATGTCACATAATCTCATGAGATTGAATTGTAGTATATCCATCAATGTCAGAGGCAATAAAATGTTTCCCTATACCATCCATGGTGAATTAGATATGTAGTTTTAGTGGTTTATCTAGGTATTGTGGATGGTTTGTGTAGTATTTCTAATTACTATCTTATAATCTGACAATGTTATGTCAAAAGGGTGCCATGTTCCTATAGGCAAATGAATTTGAGAAAAATTTGAACTAACTAAAGAGAATCTTGGTCAGGGAACCTACGCTCACATTAACATGTATTAGATACTAGTTCGTAATATCTTATGATGCATCAAAGAAGATATTATGATGTGTTCTATTAAAAAATAATATAGTTATATACTATCCATCATGAAAATTGATGATCCAGGATAAAATTTACCAAACTTATAATTTGGAGTTATCCATGGAATTTTTTTATTTTTGATGTGGAGACATTTTATTTATAGATAATTGAGTGATATATATAACAATCATAACTATTATATATATATATTCACATAGAATGAGTTGAACATTCTCTATAGAATATGGTTGTATTTGTTAAAGGATTTTGATTTCCCAATTAATTACCACCATATGAAAGATAATATTGTGGACGATTGATTGAGTAGAATGGATTATTTCATCTTATATGTGATAAGGATTCCAAAATATCCAAGGCATATTTAATTAAAATAGATAGATCTTGACATATTATAGGAAGGAGAAAATATTTTCATTATCAATAAAAATTTCAACCCTATTTTTATGTTAATATCAGTGTAACATAATACGGAATATTTTGTGGTGAAAATGAAGGTTAGAGATGTTCGATAGTTTAACAATGATCAAGATGGAATGGTATGCATCAAAAACCATGGATGTGTTACATTCATACAATGTTTTAATAATCATATATTACATGGTGGTCATAATTATTCATTCTATAATCTTCCTAGATGTATTAATAGGTAAGGAGGCTTGAATGAATACTTTTGACCTCGTGGCATAAAGAGGGATATCACTTAGTTTGTATCTTAGTGCAGTGTGTGACAAAAAGTTAAGGATGAATGCCAAAGTTAATGGGTTTGTCCCATCCATTACCCATACCATAATTGAAATTGGATAACATCACTATGGATAATCTCATTATATTTTATAAATCCTCTAAATGGAATAATTCTAACAGGGGGCAGTCGGTTGCCTTACTAAGCCTACACAATTAATCCCTACTATAGAATACATAACTCTTGATCAACATACCATGATATAAATTAAAGAATTATTAGGTTTTCATATAGTACCACTTTCTATTGTTTTTTATTGAGAACTGAGGTTTACCTCAATGTTCTATGAAGCCTTTAATAATAACTTGATATTGAATGAATTTTTAGCACAACATTGATTCCTCGTTTGGATGATCAATATGAAATAATAATTAAAACCCTATTTGATATTTTGGTAGCATGTCTATTTGATTAAAAATGTGGTTGGGATCAATTCCTTCAACTAGTTGGGTTTAATTAAAACAATATATTTAAATCAGTAGATAATATGGATCCTTATGAGTACCTCTATAAGATAAAATCAAGATATCCAATGTGATATGATGTTGTTAGAGAATGATATATATTGGGACCATACATAGGTGAAGAAATTTCCATGAAGCTTAGAAACCTTCATCCAAATACCAAGGTAGTCAAAAGGAAACCAAAATTTTACCCTGATAAAAATCGCGATGACCTAAAATTTGGATTTTTTGAGACGATGTTCTAATAAATTTTTCCAATGAAGAAGTTTATGAGGTTCCAAAATAAAGGTTATACTAGCACTAGGTATATCAGTCTTTTTTGTGATTATTAAACATATCTTAATGGTATACAATCTATTGAGAAATCCTCCTAATATCTCATATGTCGTAAATTTATTACATGTATCTCCACCGAGGATGTACATTATTGACCCTTCACATGTATAGAATATGTAGGATATACCACCATAGAATGATCTTTCTTATGAGGAACAAACATTTGGAATTTTGGATCATATTGAAAATATTATACTAAATTAGGCAACACACAAGGTAAATGTTATGTGACGAAATAACAATTTTGAGTAAGCAATGTTGAAAGATGAGAATATTATTCCAAAGAAATATCACCATTTGTTTGTATCATAATGATGAATTACGAAGGGAAAATTCATTTTTATTGTGGTAGAATGTATCACCATGAGATTTTGTGAACCATTTTTTTCAATAAAATAATTTTTTTGACGTAATTCCATTTATTCTATACTAATAAATAATTTCCTAATACACTACAGCATTATAATCATTCTCTACATACAACATCGACTTGTCTTGTTTACAATGCAATACCAATTTTCTATGAATCATCATTTAATTATACATACTAATTACACATGATTATTATAACATAGCTTTTTAACATAGAAATAGGAATTTTTATTTTTATTTTTTCATATTTTTTATAATGGTTTTATTTATGTGAAACTTATTGATAATAAACCATGGAATATTGAAACATTATTTATACATTTGAGAATATAATTTTCTCAAATGAAACACTTTTTATGTCCTACTATGAACAATAATAAAATAAATTTTAGTATGTTATTGGAATGGAATTTGAAATAATAAATATCATTTTTCAATTGAGAATGTTTTATTTTTCTCACAGTGAATTCAAGGTGTTTTTTAAAACATCATTTTTAGAATAATGATAAAAAATAATTAATTTTAATTCTAATAAAATTGTTAATATAATTTGTTTATACAATTTAATTTTAATTTAATTTGGTTTTAAAGATTAATGGGATAAATGTTACATAATTTAATATAATATAGGTCAATGAAGCCGTTTTGATAATGAATATTCATATCGAATCATTCAAAACTTAAGAAAATTGTTTTCTAAAAAATCACACTATCGTGACATGTATCTGATATTAATTTTAATTTTATTTATTTCACATATATGACTACAATTTGTTGCTATAGATTAAATATTTAGAATAATAATGATTTTTAACATATAATATTTTCAACTAACATTTTGAAAAAAATATTATAGGATGTGATTAAATTTAATTGATGTGATTAAAATTATTATTTTTGTTTAAGTTAGAAAATAGCTTAACAAATGACCAATCCATAAAATTAAAGATGATAAAGAAAAATAAACATTTAATAATCTATTACATATAAATATTTGAAACCTACATTAATATATATATGATTTGCACAATTATTTCAGCGACCATTCATGGGTAAATAGTCGGTGGAAATACTATTTTAAAAAAATAGATAAATAACACTCCTCATCCACAATAAAAGTCACTAAAATCTCCCACTTATTCAAACAGGTAAATCCCATTTGATCATAAAAAATATACTAATATAAGCTCCTTATGTAAATACCACCATTTCATAAGCATCTATTTGGGATTAAATCCATCCAAGTAATCACTTTGATGCAAATTAAGAGGAGTTATCCCAATAAGAGGTAATGTCCTTCCTCAAAGACAATTGTTTTATTTCCATTCTCCACCACCTCAAGTATTTTATTTCAATTATTATATTATAAACATGTTATAAAAAATATACAGAGAATTTGTTATTATAGGGGTTATTTCTACACATCAATATAGAATATTCTAACGGGTAACAAACATATTGTTCCTATTTATGATAAAATATAACCTTTTGAAACAATGTTGTTCGTTTTTCCAATACCACATCTCAATGAATGAAATTTTGTTAAAAACTATATTTATTTATGATATTTATGGTTTAATAAATGATATAAAATGTTTATATAAAACATTCCTTTAGGATTTATATAATTTATAAATATGATAATTTCTTCTTAGAAATGTGGGTTACAAACTCTTCAAAGAATTATAAGTTGTTCACACTCTACAAGGAATCAATTAACGATGGGATCAAAAAATTTATATGATATATATGAAATAATCATTATAATGTAAATATATATATTTATATATATTATTTGCATTATAAATTTTTATACAATTATAAAAATTAAATGGTGGTCATGCATACTTATGATCTACCCTCTCCTTGATCCTGGTATTAAATGTCATATTTATATCATTAATATATTATTATAAGTACTTATATTATTAATTGTTAGAAATTTGAATCATTTCATACAGTATTCAAATCACGGTATATGTAATTTGATAAAAAATTGGAAAAATTAATTCCAAATATATATGAAGAACAAAGCTAAAATTACCTGAAGTGAATCCTTAACATTGAATTGTTAATAATATGTAATATAATATCATTATAAATCCTTATATGTTAATATATAAAATAATATGGATATGTAATGTTTTTTTTCATAAACATATATGTATTATATATGAGGTTTTAAAATGTACTAAGTGAGTAATGACATAATGTAAGTGGATTTATTGACACTCTTTAACATGAGTGATATTTATGCCTTATTCTCCACTCTCTTTTTTTTCGTTTATATATTTACCATGAATATATTATATTATTATTATCCATTAATATATAGTTTTATAAATATCAATTTTATTTTCCATCTTTCATGGGGATTATTTTTCAAAATTTACCAAATTGGTAATGTTTTTTTTGTCTCAATATTCATTATTTGATCCACATGCCATGAATTTAAAAAAACTATGTTTTAAAAAATGTTTATAATGATAAAATATTGAGTTTATTTTTGAGGAAACAGGATTTTAAAAATATTTTATGGTATTAAAATAATACATTAAATTATTTAAAAAAATCATATAAATTGTCTTCAAAATTATTCCAAGAATTATTTAGAGGCTGTTAAATTGTTTCCATGGAAATGGTTTACATAACATTTAATAGATTTATTTATAGGTTTTTAAATTGTATAGTCATAATTTTTTAGCATAATTTTCAATAATGATTCATATTTTTTCATATTTATAATAAAAGAAATTGGTTTTAAAAATGTTTTATGATTAAAAAATAATTTTCAAATAATTAATGACATTTCCCTGAATATATATTTTTAAAATATATGTAAAAATTATTTTCTATCTAAGATGAAATATGTTGATGTCAGACATGCCTTTGTGGGGACATAATCCAAAGAATAAATTTATATTCTTTATTTTTATGATTTATTTTTTGATTCCATCATATTTATTATACCCATTTCTTTTTTCATGGGATATAGAATTATGAAAGCTACTTCTTCTCATGGGTTCTAGTATGATAAAATGATTATAAAAATCATAAATTTTTCCATTAGTTACGATATTAATATATATTTATAATTACCATTTTATTTCATATGTTTTTAATATATTTTATGATCATGTGGCACAAATATGTATGATTTCATTTTGAGATGGGTGGGATAAATTTATTCATCAAATGAACTGTGTAATGATTTATATCTCACTATATAATAATGGGAAATATGTCGATGGGCTTGTTCCTCAATGGAGGAAGGAAAACCTGATCCGCTAAGAAAACATTGAGAACCCATTCCATAATGGGAATATGGGGAAATACAATACAATATGGGAAGATGGGGTATTATAATCCCCAAAAAAGAAAGGACTAAAACTATGAATGGTGGTGTGTCTCACCCAATAGGTGTAGTTCACATGAATTTACATATTATGTTTTGGAAATACATAATATCTAATTTGGAATGACATTATCTTTTTGTTTGTCATCCAAAATTTCTTGTATTATTCATATGTTATTCTTTCATGGATCATTCTCTTCACCTCATTATTATTTATTTATTATGAATTGCACATATTTATTCCAGGATTTGTGTTTAATATCTTCGACATAATGGGTATTATCTTCTAAGGTTATTATCTCATTAACATAACCTTGAGCTCATGTTTATGCATATATATATATATATCACCATTTTTATTCCATAATGATTTTATAATGTAAGACATTATTATATTCTCAATTCCCCTATCTTATTAAAAAATGTTTCATGTATGATTTCTCATAGAAGTGTCACACTCAAGGAAAACCATGTGTCAAATAATGTATCTCACTTATTTATTGTTGTTTGTGTTTCAATTATTCCAAAGGAACTAAACATATACTACTTTGGAGAGGTTATTTTGAGAAATTTTATTGTAGTCCACAAAAATTATGTAATACTAATTTGTGAAAATAGTGTGCTGCTATAGTGGAATCAACATGAGTACCTCATCCATTGGTACTGTGGGTGATGTTTTCATATCTAAATGTGGTGGTAATGCTATTTCACCGCATAGATGTAACAGAAGATGAACCAGTCACTATTTGGATGCAACATCGCAAAGGGGATCATCAACGTGATTCAGATACTGAATTCTAGAAAACATTTAGAGGCATACTAAATGTAAACAATATATAACTCATTGTGTGATTATACATAGAGATATGACATAAAAAAGTCATTTAAATCACAAACCATTCATAAATAATGTGTGTTCCACTATTTCCCTATAGCCATTATCCTCATGTATCGAGTCAAATGTTTGGTGTCCTGTGATCAGGTCTACAGATATGTCGGCATCAACACCAATACTGGGGCCCCTATCCAAATTGAAGAACTCAAAACCATTAATAATATTTCCCCTCAAAAATATTTTACACATTGATCATATGGTTGAAAAGACTCCTTTTATACCACTATGTATGACCCATCCCAAAGGGACCATTTCCTTAACTCCCCAAGCCCACCTCAAATTGGCCATGGGCTAGAAAATATAGTTGAATAGTAATATCATTAAAATTATAATCCTTGGAAAACTTACATATACACATGATCACTTCTCCAAGCCCACACACTATTGAAATGTAAAAATCAACTTAACTACTGTGAAATCATTCATCTAAATCCCACTACTAGAGTATTATAGGATTTTAATGAATGTAAACCAAGGAAACAAATTCCACCAAAAAAAATCCCAGAAATAAGTTAAACCTAAATCTATGTTGGTAAATGCTTTCAATATTCTAGGAAAAAAACATCTTCCATCTGATATCAACATGCACAACATTTCCATGGTACTTTGGGGACTCTATCAAAAGATGGATGTATTTCACAATACCCAACACATGTGGGAATGTACCATGTAGTGGTGATTATAACAATACCCAATAAGACACCATAAAACAAAACATTAAATAAAAAAGGAATTATAGACCTCTTTATATATGTTTATTTCTATAATATATATAAATTATTCTTAATAAATTGAACAAAGAAACATAATCTAATGGTACGTCACTACCATAATTCCTTCCTAGGATTCCATCATGAAGTTTTCACAAAGAACATTTCCTTATAAACACACTCCATGAATCTGATAGAAATTAGTCAATCCATTAGATATTGAGATCTCATCCAATATTATCATAGGATGTACACATTAAATTTCAAAATAGTTACAATACATTGATGATGATCACATGAAAATCCAATGCATATACCAACCATTAAAAATACATTAACTGAATACGTAGATAATTTAAGGCCTGATATTATTGGCCATGATAATACTAAGAACTCCACCCATGGAATAAATATGTATAGAGGCTATCAATTTAGTCTACACAATGGAATTAAAATAATTCTACACATGATTTCTTACTACTGGGGAAACTATCCAATCTGTAAATGGATATTCTATACTATCCCTTAAGGAATGGATATAGGGAGTACACACTACCAAACCATATATAAGATATAGATGAAAATGTATCCAAGCCAACATTAATGAAGTACAATGAATGTAGTAGGGGTACATGATATCTCTTTAAGACCATGTGTCATGCCCATGTAAATGTATCAAGTCTATATATAAGTCATTGTACATGGTGTATTTCTTATCGTGTACTTTTTCTAATGTGCCAATACATGAGTTATACAATGTTCATTTTTTTCAGGCCATGTTTATATTAATGTACATGGAGATCTCAAGTCTGTGAAATCCTTCCCATGTATTTGTACCCTCCATGGTACAGACCATGCTATCATAGAGGTTTCACAGACCGAGTGATACTTAAATTACACTTTAAACTCTTTCATCCACTAAGGGGGTCCTTTGTGTCTTGTATCTCAAAATTTCATTTCATATAGATCATGTTATTATAGAAAACCAGGTTCTTCCTTCTATAGGTGATTGTTCCACTACATCCTTGATTCATTGCATCAAATTCATAAAAAAAATATGGGAACTATTTATTTCAATCATAACCATTTTGAATCATTGTGCAATGAAACATGGTCTCAAAGATAAATACCATAAAATATGTTGTATCATAGGCTAACAAAGAATGCTATATGTGACCAAATAAATTGGCTAAGAAAATCACAAGTAACCATCAAGAGGAGTAGAGCTCAGTCGATGATCCATTTGACATTAATTCATTTTTTTTATAATTTCAAATTAATAGATAATAAAATAATTTCATTGAAATTATCCCAATAAATCCCCATAGTAATCCCAGATTGCAATACACATGATCCATTTATCAATCTAATTGTTAATTGATCAATTTTTTTTGAAAAAATAAAATAATAAAAACGAAATGCAAATTAAAAAACACAATACATAGATTTGGATCAATCAGTGATGAGTAATGGAGATTCACCATTATTTTTGGTGATATCATATGATTTTCTATCACATAGTTTGATGATCTTGGATCTAGTAACAGTCCACCAATGTAATCTCTTTCAATTCCCTCCAATGCCTCTACAATTATTTTCATGGTTATATGGATAACTATAAAAATTTTGCATAAATGAGTACTTAAATATAAGTACTAGGTAACTACATCAATTGTTACATAATATAATATAATATAATTATTTTTTATATTAGTCTTGGGATGAATTATTCCCAAACTCCATCCTCCAACAATGTTTATGTCTCATATATCATAAATCCCACATTCTGATCTGAACGACGCCCTCAGATTTCTAATACATGAACATGTTTACATTTTATTCTAATATTTATAGAAAAATTTTAATATGTTATATTTAATATATTGAATATATTTCAGACAATTATTATGGTCACACCAGTCCTCATAATCACATATCATCATAGTACGTGGTCTACAAAATAATCCATAAAAATAAAAAAATAATATATGGAAAAATCCAAGTCATTACAAACTATACATTCATCGATGATATATTATTTATTATTTTGAAATAGATTTATCTATGTTGAAAATTATTTGAGTTACGTGGTGAGTAGGAAAATCTAATATTGTTTGTGAAAAACAACAAAATCCATTCATTATATATAAATATACAATTATTATTTTAGTCCATTTCTATTAATCAAATTTATTGATGATTTTATTAATTATGATGTGATTTAATTTTATTTGATAATAAAAGATTTTTTATTTCATTCATCTATAATAATAAAACACAATATAGAATATTGAGTGGAGGACAATATCTGAATGTTTATACTATTTTTTATCCTCCATAAGTATTTATGGGAGTTTTTAATTGTTGTGACTTCAAATATATGTAAAAATGAAGTAGGGTGGATTACTTTTCCAAAATAAATTATCTTATGGGATCCAAAATTCATTATAAAGGGAAAATTTTTCATATGGAAATTTTATCTCAATTAAATAACACATGCACAATTATTAATATTTTTAGTGTTAAAATTTATGGTAAAGTATAGAAATTTAAAAAATTAAAAAAATCATGAAAAAAGTCATACTGAGTAAAATAGTTTCCCAGATTTTAATTCACTAATTACAATATAGTGATCAGAGATCACACATCCACAACCCTTTACCATAGAAAGTAATTGGAAACAATTATTTAATATAAAAACCACCATTATACATTTCGCAATAAATTTGTGAACGTGAAGATGAACAATTTGGTGACAATAAAAAACATTGAGAATATGGTGATCTGTAATAGGTATTATTAATATAGATATCATTATGATGTGTTAAGGGATAATTAGACAAATCCCAAAAAAGTACTAAACATGAAAATATTCCATTTAGTGTATTGGAAACTAAATATAATTATTTTTTAGGCAGGAAGGCAAATTATTGGAAAATAGAGATGGTTATCATTGAATTATATGAGATTAAAAAATAATAATAATACATTAGGACAAATTTGATTATATTATGGGATATTTATAAAATAATTCTATGTTAATCTATGTTTGAATCCAAAATGTGGCATGACTCATAGACGTACTGTTCATGTATCATAAAGAATATGTCAGTCACAATCTGTATGAAAAAAATTAATCTTTTAATTTATTCATAACCTTGAAATATATATTAGTAAATAAAAACTATAAAATTATGTTGACGATAATGATTGAAACCTTCTCTATAAAACATATAGAAATAAAGGTCATAACATTAATCTAGTACTTTGATGTTTCATACTCTTAATATATTTTTATACACAAAAGATAAATTTATATTATGATAATATTAATAAGTATTGGAATAAATATGGTATTGAAAATATGTCAAGGATTTTCATGATTTTAGAAATTGTAAATAAGTGTAGATATAATTGAATTTATGTTCATTTGAAGGGAAATGTGACCACTAGACTGTGATGGTTAGTAATCAAACCCCTATAATCGAAACAACCCAATATCTTTATAGTAATTATAATGTTACACTTTTAAATATAAATGTACAATATTTCAAATCCAATAACATGTTAATAAAATAAATATAAATTATTTACAGTATATAGACTTTAATAAATAACAATGACAATATATAACTATTTTTTAAGAAGAAGTCCTAATTTTGTTGTTTCCAAATACATTATTTTGTTATACAATTTTTCTAATTAGTAATATGTTTTTCTATATTTTAATGATTATTTTTGTACATGAAAATATTACATTGAATAAAAACATTAAATTTATCAAATTAATACTTATTAATAATTTTTAGTATTTCCAAATTGTAAGGTAAATAATAAATTTGATTGTAAATATACCCTATGTATAATTACATCATAATTCATTAAAAGTGATTTAATAAAAATTATAAGACCTACCTTTTTAAATAAAATATTGTATACTATATTTATGTATTTTATGTTGTAATGTTATTATACATAGGAATGGTTTTCTAAATAAATAAATTTTACTTTTTATTTTAAAAAAGTAATTTTTGAAAAATATGTTCTCATGTAAAAATTATAAAATTTAATATATTTTTGTTCATATTATTATAAAATTCATCAACAAGGCCATGACTGTAAAACACATATTTTAAAATGATTAACATTCTAATGGATTAAATTTTTCATCAAAACAAATTTCATGTAAATGTTTTTTAAATTAAATAGAAAACCCCTATGTATACAAAAACATTTATACCATAATCCAATTATAATCAACCTAAAATAGTTTTATCATTTATTTTATATCATTTTTTATCAATATTTTTTGGAATTATAATTAATTATATATGATTTTATAACTCAATATATTTTTCCTCTCATACAAATAATATGTGTTTATTAACAAGAGGTTTATATGTATAAGTTTTCCAAATCCATTTCCTTTATTTCAATTTTGATTGTTCTAACTAAAAAAATATAATGAATTCATTACCAAAAAAATTGAAGGGTTTTATATAGGTAATATTTCTATAAATTTAAATTTTTTTCTCCATCATATTTATATTTAATTCAATTAAATATCTATACATAATGATGTTATATTTTGTTATAAAACAATAATTTTATTTGGAATAAAAAATTATGATGTAAAAATATTACACCTTCCCAATAAGAAAATAAATTTCTCAAAACATATTTTTTAATGAAATGATTATATTTTCATTCAATTATTTTATATTAAACATGTGGATTAATTGTTACTTATTAACACCCATATATGAATCATTATCCCCCGTATCACACAAATTTCATGGATACCTTCCATTTCATTGTGAATATTCTATAATTCCAACATCGCAAAAAATATTATCCGAGATATAAATTTTAACCAATTTTTTGAGGAATAATTGAATATATGAGTACCAATTAATTATATTTATATACGTTTTGATTATTGGGACTTATATAAATAAAATGCCCTTTTTATCATTATTATATATATTTTTATTCAAATGGTTTCATATGATGAAATCATTGTACATATTCTATAATGGTTGGCACCTATAATTATATAACCCTCGATGAATAATTGGTTTGCATAAAACACAATATCCTTTATATTTATTGTAATCCATTGATATTTATATATGATTACAGAAGTAGTCCTTTATGTTATGTATTTTATTCCATATAGAATGGGCTGCAAAGATAAGAAATATTTTTTCATCCAAGTTATTACTTATTTCAATTTTTTATATGTGGTAATATTTCATGCACATGTTATTATTTATAATTCATTATTATATTTTTATTTCTTCAGTAAGAAATTTTTATCCTTTATTCCATAATAGGTTCTTCTACGATATGATATTATTATAATTTGATGTCACCATTTTATTTTTTAAATTTCTTCCAACATACAAAAATTTTAGTATCAACGATCCATGGATATTATAAATTGAATGATAAAATTTTATTTTAATTTTTATAATATTTTTTATGGTTGAAAATTTAATTCAAAAATCATGTATATATTTAATCTATGATGAATACAGAACTATTGGACCATATGCAATGTTATCTCATGTATTATTTATAAATCTAATTAACATAACACTAACATTATATTATAGAATAAATGGTGTACTATTTGACTCAAGGATATTTAGTAGATACATTTGGAACTATAAGAACATATCCAGATATTAAAAACATTATTATATACCCTTAAGATATATATGAAAAATTTATTGAATTATTTACCTAAATATGAGTTGTATAGTATCATTAAATTTTGATTTCCTTATGATCTAATTCATTATTTAAATTTTTTTAAGAAATTATATTAATGGAATATATATATAACCCATCTTAGACAAAAATAATTATCATATAGGTTTGTACTCTTGAGAAATTCAATGAGCATGGTTTTTGATATGAATATATTTTAACTATAATAGTGAGGATGACTTAGTTTATAACCAGTAAAGGTATATAACAACATGTTTATCAACAAAAAGGTGAATCGATGTCAAACAACATATTAAATGATGTTCCATCCTTCACGTGAAAGACTATAATATTAGTATCATAAAAATATATTGTGTTCATTGAGATGATATTATTTTTTTTGGATGTCTTGATAGGGGATTCTATATTAAAAATATATCTTTTATAGTGATTTGTTATTAATTTATTGTCATTTATTGATAAAACAAAAAATTAGATCGATATAGAAATTATGAAATTAAATAATTTTAATGATATATTAATCAAAATGTAAACTAATTGTTTATAAATAGATGATATAGAAAAATAATTCTTAAATATTGTAAAAAATTAATGATATAATTTTGATATGTATGAGGCTAACATTACAAGGGTTGAAAGACATGTTTCAAAATATATATTAAATAAAAAATGTATATTGAAATATTTGATGAGGGGATCAGTACAAGATATCAAAAAAGAACTTCTCACTCAAAAACATTCAATTTATGATGAGATTGTGGATAGTCGCACCAATAATAAAATATTTATCACATTTCCACATAATTTACATTTAAATAAAGAGAATATGCAGTCTATTGAGTTCAATATATAGTGAAAGATGGAAAAGTGGAATAATAGAATGGTGAAATTTTTATTATGTAATAATAAGAAATTAAAAATAATGGAAATTCATGAATTGAATATTTTTTTCTATAAATTAAATTGTAGGGGATAACATGATCATTTATGAAATGGGAAGAGAAATTATGATAGTTTAAAATAATATTACTATAAGTATATAGGGAATTATTATAGTCACTAACAAAACGATCAAGGAATATTACATCAAATAAGGTAAAGGGAGAATAAAAAAGATAATGAAATTACACTAATAGATTTTAATATCTAGAATGATGTGATAACATATAATTTTATTATAAAATAGTGGTATAAAAAATTTATATGATTTTATACCCAAACACTCCTTTATATCCTATATTATTTTTAACAATAATTAATCACCCATAAGACAAATGGAAATTAGTTTTCAAACAAAAAACAAATGGATATATTATACTAATTATGATACCATTGAATGTTTCTTATAATACAGATTCGAATTTGAATGACCAATACTATATTATAATAATAATGATAATAATTGAAATATTCCTTGGAATGGGTTGGATGTAAGTTAATAATTCAAGAATTTATGACCAAGAGTAGATGAGTTTGATTTCTGATGATAGAATGAAATCCTTTATTTTTTAGAAGTAGTTTTATTATATGAGTCATTATGGAATCTTTCCCATGTCGGTCACCTTAATAGAATTTCAGAAAATTATGAAATAAAAATGATATATATATGAAATGAGTACATTATGATTTTAGGATGGACCAATTATAAATTAATAAAATTATATAGATCCTATGTAGTTACCCAACCATCCAACTAAATGGGGAATTTATTTTTAAACTAAGCTTACTGAGGATGAAAAACCAATATATAATAATCCTCATAGAATGGAAAACACTAATGAATGTTATTGAGATTCATAGTTTTCTTGGTTTTGTCAGTTATTATAATTAATATGTTCAATATGTTTATATATCATCCTACATGTAAACTATGTTAAAACCTCTAGGGGTTAATTTCACGTACATAATATTTTATAAATAATGTTTTGATTATTGAATGTTAATAATAGTAAATTCATTTTGATTAACATTACTAATGACAATGAAAGGATTTATAATATTATTTTTATCATTGAACATCGTAATTTGGTGAGTGTTGATATGAAATGATAATTTTTCCCTATGTTTCATGACAATTAATCACCTAAGATGTATACTAAAAATATTAGGATACTATAATGGATGGTGTAAATATTTCCAAAAAGATATGGATAAAAAAATTTATAGTGAAATATGGGACATTTTTATAAATCATAAAACTATAAAGAACACTTTACCTAGAATGCCCCAAGTATGAGGCAATGCACGTAAAATGATTAAAACAAGGACTAACACTACTTGTTACCCTAAAATACAAGGATGTTATGAAATCTGGGTAATATATTTTGTATGATTTAATATGAAGATATATCCATGATGATAATGGATTCAGATAATATATTTGAGGACTCAATAATGTTTTATATAGAAATTATTATTGAAGTAATCCCATATGTTATTTTTCATGTTATGAACCAGACATCATTAATGTTGATGTAAAAGAAGTACTAATAAAAATATATTTGATTAAAAAATAAAATAAAATAAAATAGATAGAGTAATTAATATGATTCTTTCTATTATCATTTATCATTTTTATCATGGAATGATTCAATGTTTTTCCTTAGTTACTTAGATAATGATGTAATTTTTAGATGTTTTTTATATATCGATTTTTTTCATAAACCACATTAGAACAATACTATATTTTTATTTGTAGGAATATTTATAGTGGGAAAACATATATAGTGAAATTATAGACTATATTTTAAAATAATATTTATTAAAATATGTAAATACATATATGAGATATCACATGGTTCTCATGAATGATATTCTAATATCAATATGGATGTGGGAAACATCCCTAAATACATTTATAAAAGACTCCCCTTGATTCATAGTACGAATAATTCCATATCTATTAATACTTTAACATAATGGTACTAGATATTAAGGACTCTTCAACCCTTATTATGATCTTGATTTGGTTAGGGATTGTGTTGGGTCACATAAAGTAATTTTTCGGAAAATGATGGAGGTTTCTGGGATGTGAAATGTTGGTATATAGTTTCGAAATACGTACACCTCTCTAGAAAAAACAAAAAAAAATATAGATAGGGAGGATTTTTCTAGTTGCTTCATTGTTTGAAAAAATATTCCAACATACTAGAAATCATGAACCATGGATGGTGAGTTTTGAGGGGGTACATGATTTGTTTGACTGTGTGTCCCTGCCCAACTAACCATGTGTGCATGATATTTCAACTCTAAAAATTTATATAAAATTTTATGAATTATTTTTTAAACCATATCTAAAAACTGACTACACATAAATCAATTTGAAATGCTTTAGAGGCTATATTGAATAAATTTTCTCTCCACCAAACCCATTCTATAGCGTATCGATGTATGAAAAATCTCATTTGAACCCCCCTAGGTAACTGATTATCCTATTAAATATATAATCCAAAATATAATCCTCCCTAGAGAGTGTTATATAACCATTTCTTTTTAGGGATATCAACTCATCATAATTGAATATTTAATCATGGGCTTGTTTCTTGATCTAAGTCACAATCATTCATCATTTCTTGGATCCCATTGTGGGTTTTTTGAATTTTTTTCCATTATTAATGGTAGGTGGTTCATTTGGAGTTTCACCGTATAATTGAACACTGATATTAATTTTTTATTTGAATTTAATTCAACTAATTTATGAAAATATAATTTGAGAAGATTTGGAATAGTGATTTAAATTAGCAAAGAATTTTGGAGAATCCCCTAATTTTAGTGGGATTGTAATTTGGAATGCATTTTGAAAATGATGGAGTTCATGAAATTCATAGTAAATTTATGTCAGAAAAAGTTATAAATATAATATATGAAAACAAACTATTAGTTTTTTATTGACGGGAATTATATTATAAAAAACTTATGTTTTAGTGTTGTAATTTAATTGGAATTTTGACTAAGAAAATTAGGCTACTTAATTATCAAATGTGAATGATTTAAATGAAATTGATTTCCCCTTTACAATTTATTGATAAATTAAATCCTAACAAGTGTTATTTTGGATCATTTGGGATAAAAATCGTTGGATCATTATAAAAAATATATTTATTGATGTTGAAAACTCTTAGCAACATTTAAATTACATATCATATCCATGATTGTATATTTATGAGTCCTATTCCGCCTAACCATGTTGGATATGGTTCAAATATTTCCATGATCACCAATATTAGAAGGGTGATTATCCAATAACTATAAACTATCCTATCATTTAGAATTTTGACAGGGTACATTTTCTATTTTATTTACTACAAATTCCATTGATATAAAATTGCTTTATTCATGGCTATATATTTACATAAAAAAATTAATAAATGAATTATTAATCTATGATTGAAATTTTTTATTTCATTTTGAAGTTACATAATATTTTTTAATAGATATTAAAATACATATACATTCCATGTTATATGAAAATTGAAATAATTATTTGGTTTATTATTATAGAATCATTTATGTAACATTGGTAAATACCCTAATTGGATTTATATCTCACACAAAACCTTTTCCTTAGAATATTTGTAAATTTACTTCATCCTGGTCCGAGAAAAGGGAAAATTATTCTTGGAGGAGGAAAAATTTCTTTCTCCATTATTATTGGAGTAATATTTAATTTTGGATTTAATATATTATCTTATCATATTCTAATTATATTATATATGTACTCTTCTATGTTGTTGTCTACCTATTTGGTTATATGTACTTCTACATTTATGGAGTATTGATCATAATTTTTTATTTACCTTTTCCATTATTTGTGTGGAAAAATCATTCCACCTTTAATGTTGTGTAATTATAAGTTAAAGATACCAACCCATTGGGATAAGTAATTCCCTTCATTCCGTTTCAGTTTTGTCTTATTATTAGGGTACCATTAATCCATACTAGATTGTGATAAATTAGTATCAAATTTGTAGGTTTAAAAACATTCCATAATGACATTATACAGTTTTTGATCAATTTTATGGACATAGGATGTTATTATGAGAATTTATAGATATTTATATATTCATAACATTCCTTCAGTCACTATTAGTGGTTTGATAAATTAATATCAAAAAAAAATTTCATATAGGGATCTCATTTTACCTACTTTAGATATGGATAGATTAAAAACAAAATCATGATATCTTATATGATGGTTTTTAATATCCCATTGACATTTCGTGAGATTATAATCAGATTAACCTTATAATTTCCTCATTTTTTTGATTTTATGTAGAATCATGCATCTAAGAAATGATGTGAATATACTTAAGGAGGAAGATGTTGATGAACCACTATGTGTGAATCTTACCATGGACCAGAACATTGTTGAGCTTATTGTGTCTGTTATAAAATCTCTATAAAAAGAACATAAAAATAATTACTAGTAAATCTATATTTATGGATCCTTATAAGTAATATAATCAAAATAACTCTCCAGTGTTCTTTTATATAAGGATTCATTCATTTTAAGGCTCCAGTTATTCTAAAAATTCCAAGGGAAGGTAAAAGATAATTGATCATTTTCATCTGATTTCATAAAAATTACTTATTTAATCAAGGTGAAATGTGTCACATTCAAGCTAGAGATACCTTGTAAGAAATGGAAGGACTCTACGGTAATTGAAAATAAGAAAAATTTATTTGAATGGAATGTTATTAAATTTATTTTCAGTGATCAAATGTATCTATATTGAATGGTGTTGGATAATGCTATGGTATATATTGTCCTAATTGTGTTTTTTCATTATCAGATATTGAAATTACTGGGGAATTTATTTTTCAAGACATCAATTCTATATAAATATTTTTCAGGATGGATTTCATTATTTCTAATAAATAATAATTGACACTATCATTGATGGCTCTCATTTAACACACCCAATGGTGTTTTACAAATCTTTTAGAAAGAATTGGTCCTTATGTTGAATAGAGATGTACCATATATTATAAAGATTAAGAAATTAATATTAACATTTTATTTTTATTTAGATATGAAATCTCTAAGAGGAAGTCTTCCTCCATTTTTTATTGAGATTCCCATAGTTTTTTCTTTTTACTTATAATGTTTTCCATTTGTAAGGGAGGTGGAGTCTTTAATTAATTTAGAGGTTTGTAAATTGTTGGTTTTTATAACATTATTAATGTGAGGATCCCATTTAAAGGAAAGAGTTGAGGTCTTAGAAGGAGGAACTACTGGTGAAATTATTTATATCATAGAGTGTGTCCCCATAAGTGAAACATGTTCTCATATTTTATGAAATATAATGTAAAAAATCACAAATGTGTTGATTTCCAAAAGCACTATAGATTTGTGTTGTTAAAACATGCATTTTTAACAAAAAGTAATAATAGTAATGACAAAATTAATGGGGAGAAGTGGATCATGATTCTTAATCTTCCTGCTGGTTATCACTAGTTGAGAATAAATATATCTAATATTTACAAAAAATCCTTTCGAAATATTTTTTTCTATTATCATTATGCTTTCATTCCATTTTATCAATCCAAAGCTGCTGTAATGTTTACGGATTTTATTATTTGGATATTACATTTGTATATGGATATGTTCTTGGGGGGTTTTTTGGATGACATGTTGGTTTATTTTATGTCTATTTAGATCATTTTTTATATATGATAGTATTTTTGGAGTTGATAAGAAATAACAAACTTTATTTTAAGATGTCAAAATTTTATATTCATATTTTTGAAGTAATTGTATTCCAAAACTGGCCTTAAATGATGATATTTTAATTGTTCATGTGATGTTCTATTTTCATATGACATTGGAGGAACCATGAAGTGTTTTTTAGGTCATGATCTACATGGGAATAGAAGGATACTATCAATAGTTTATAAATAATATCTTCTAGTTGTTTTCTATGATGACCACCCTCACCAAAATCGGGGTAATTTTTTCTTGCGATGAAAAATTTCAGGGTTATTAGGATGAAATGAAACATCTCATAACATATGGTTTGGTGTTGACTGTTACAATGGTTGTGTTTATCTATGATGTCATTTTTAATTCATCCAGTTTGGTTTTGGTTTGTCTTTTTTTATTGGGCGATCACATGGTAGCCTTTGGTTTGAGAAACCTAGGTCACATCAGATGAATTATCTGACCCATGACATTTAACTCGTAGTTGTGATGCTTGAACATTAATTTTAGAAGAGTAAACCTTTTAGAGAAAGGTTCACGATTTAATTTTACCACAAGAGCTAGATTTATATATTCTCTCAAAATGATTTGAATCTTATGTAAATTAATTAGGGGGAATACTGAAAATATTTTTTTAAAAAATAACATATCCCCCAGTGAAAGTAAAATTTATTGATGATTCCATATGAAATAATCATTCAACTCATTACATAAATGAATCATCATAAAATAGATCTTGACAGATCTTTTTACAATGATTAATAAATGAGTTCATGAAAATCATAAAAGGTGTTACTTTATAATTATCATTTGATTCCACACTTCCTGAGATGATACATTAGTAGTATCATTTTGATAAGGAATTATATAGCTATAGAGAATCTCTATATTGTTCAGAGACTATTGGTGATTGTTTATTCCCCATTGAGGGTATCATATGATTTCTGAATCAGTTTGATGTGTGGTTATCCCTGAGGAATTTTGTGAAAGGGGATATCCATAATTTAAAATTGTATATACACCCAGAGAAAAACATTTTTTTCTAGGAAATTTGGTGACATTTATGGTGTCTTTATATGATATGAGTCATTACTGAATTTTTATCACACTACTATACATTCCAACATGTCAACATTTGGAGTCAAAGAACATAAAATTTACATCATTCAAATTAAGTGCAGACATGAATGTGGGATGAGATATATTTTTACTTTTTTTGTTAGGTTATTGTATAATCACATATAGAGGAACATGATTTTCGGGTTGATATATATGAAAACGAAGTCAAAATAAATTACACCAATTCACAATGAAATATTATTTATAGAGCATATTAAAATCTATTTAAAATTAATTTTTTGTTTGTATAGAGTTATGTATGTTATAGTCTATAATATAGATCCTTTTTTAGTGGTTTCTTTTTTGAGAGGCCTTCAATAGATCGTGGGATCTGAGTAATATTTCAATACAAAATACCATCTGTAAATGGATTTCCATAGTGATAAATCTATATATATTCCTTGGAATAATTTTTATTCAAATGTTCTCTACATTATTTGAGTTTTGGATAACCATTTGGGACTATTCTAGTTTTCTTATAACAATAGTTATAAGTCCATGAATTGAATAGCCTGTTTTAAGGCCTTCTATGGAAATCATTATAATTTTTTTGTTGGTTAAATATCATTGAATGTACCTTTGTTAGACTAGGTATAGTTTAGGATACATAACTAAATATATAGTTTATTCTTCAATGAATTATAATCATAGAGAGACTGTACAAATCTTAAGATAATCATATTCATACACAACTGGAGTTTTCCATGTTGGACCAGTTATTCTACACTATTTTGGATCATTTAGATCATAGGTGTCTTCAGATGAATGTGAATATTTATCCTTGTTCTAACGGACCATTTATGGTTTTTGAGAATTTAGTGCATGTTTCATATCATTTAGAACATCCTCTATAGTTGATGTCGATACATAACATGTTATTTGTATCTCATATTTGTAATTATATTTTTGTCCTATTTCATGTATTGATCAAATATGGTTGTCATGTTGGGCTTGATTTACTTATGTTTTAGTATCCATTTGGGATAGTTTATTTAGAAAAAATTAGATTTCAAGAGAGGTTTATATCTTTTGTACATGAGAAATAGAAACATTATTCTAATACAAATGTGGCATAAGATAGGGAGTCACTAATGAGAGAGATGTTGAATCATCATTCCTATATGGAAATTACATGATAGCCTTTTTTTTAAAAAGGTTATATTGTGGGGAGGATATAACATCATGTTCCTATTTTAAATTCACTTCCCAACCCTTATATTTATCATTATTTGGTTATAGATTATTTTAGGTTGTTTTAGGTTAATGTTTGGAAAATAATTCATTGGTTCTGGTGTATGCAGGGTTCACACACAGTTTTCCAAACATGTGCACCATTATAGTGAAAACCATACAACCCTTGAAAATAAAGATTCTTGATATAGTAGAATAGTTTTAAAAAAAATTCACCAACCTAGTAATAATTGGGATCCTTGGATTCTGATTACATTGGGGTCACATAGTTAGGGTATATGGTTTCTCATAAAGTGTGACCCTTCCCTGCAAACCATGTATCTATGTTATTAGTATTTCAGATTTTTTAAAAAACGTTTTTAAACCCCATTTTAAACCTCTTATAAGACAATATATTATTATTTCATTGACATTACAGTAAATAAAGAATCATTATTGGATCTTCAAAAGCCATTATATGGTAGATTGAATTGTGATGAATCTTGTTTGATCTCTAATTGATAAGAAATTCACCCCTCATATGTCTTCACTCATCCACTCATTCCTCTACCCTTAGATATTCTTAGATAACCATGTTATTGAATGATATATAATCTGAATAAATTAATCATGAATCTATGTTTGGTTTCATGATATTTGTCTCAATCATTCTTCGTTGGCAGATCCCATTCATTTTTCGGTTCATTTCTTTTCCATGATTAATCGTAGGTGGTTCTTTTTGAGTATCTCCTAATAATGAAACATTTATTTACATTTAATTTTTTCAATTTCACTCAATTGATTTTTTTATAAAAAATTTACATAAATTTTAATTTTGACATTAATGGGATGGAATTTTAGGACCCCCCCCAATTCTAATGGGATAAGAATTCATGAAACATTTTTAAATTGATATATTTTTTGAAATTATTTGAGAATTGATTTTAGAAAATGGATTAATATTATTTGATTAAAACATATTCTTGTTTTTTAATTTATTAGAAGGTTATTATATGAATCCTCTGTTTTGGTTTTAGAAGTGAATTAGATTTTTTAATGGAAATGGGGTGAATTTAATTGTGAATGATGATTGATTTGAAATGAAACAATATTCCTTTATCAATTGATTGAATAAGAACATGTAATCCAATATAGTAAGGGGTTATTTTGAAAAACTATTATAGGAATATTATTGAATTGAAATTGACTAATGGTCAAAACTCTAACAAAAATTGAATAAGGAATATCTTATCCCTGATTTGATGTTGTTGAGTAATATTTTTCCTATATGTGAGGGATGTATATACACATATTTATTGGTTTACAAATATTAAAACTACAAGGTCCTATAAATAGATACTACCATACTGTAGGGAATTTGAAAATGGTTCTTATAGTTATTATTTTTATTGTATATGATATAGATATATAATTTATTTTTTCATTCCTACCAATTTTTATAAATAAATTTTTATTAATTGTTTTCATCCATCAATGAAGTGATTGCACATAATTGAAAAAGAAATCATGTTTTTGGTTTAAAATGTAAATGAACTTATAGGGAGAAGTTATTGAAAATTGAAATAATAAATTTGTTTATTATTAAGTAATTACTTTTGATACACATGGTCTATCCCAATTGGAAAATATATGTCCCTACCTAACTTTTTGTTAGGTTGTTTGTAGATTTCCTTCTTTTAAGATAGAGAAAAATGAAAACAACTCTTAGAGTAAGGGGATGTTATTGATCCATGGGTCATGGAGTGGTGTTTCATTTAGAATATGGAGTTAATCTGATCATACTATGAGTATATTGATGATGTGAAATTTTTGTTTTTGATTTACATATTTTGTTTATAAAACATTCTGCTAATTTGATTTTTGGGAATATTTACTTTTATTTTAATCTACCAATTTTTTTTGGTAAAATCATTACTTCTTTTTTCATTTGTGATTCGAAGTGGTATTTCCCAACTAATGTGGATTGGAAACCGCATTTCTTCCATGGCAATTCATTATAATGTATCAATTTACAATAGAATCCATGATGTTTCATGAAAATAATATATCACCTTAATAGGTATATAGTTTTACAATAGTTATGTGGGGATCTACAATATATTTATCTATAATAACACTATATAATTTATGTTTTTATACACCATGTTCCATATTTTTCAATTGTATCATAATTAAACTATAATTTAAAATCATTACTTAAGAGTGGTCATCTATTGGATTTAATCATTGGGTTATATTTTTCCACTAACTACCTACCTCTATTGTTTATGGAATTCAAAATGACAATATGAACAATAGTGGTATTTTTGTGGTTCTTCTGATGAGAATATCATTGAAGGTTGGAATAATATGTCCCATTTGTCTAGTTTATATAAAATAACATCTTGCATTAGAGAATCCAAATGGATCCAAATGAATTCTTCATTAGGAAAATAATTTGATCCTCATAAAATGAGGCTAAATTTGTGGAAATAATGCAACAAGTTCCCTAACAAAATTAAGAGATATCTGAAAATATTTGAACCTTTAGAATTCAATTTAATTGAAATAAAAAGTTTTAAATATTACAATATTAATTATTTGAATAAGATAAATGAATAATATATAGGGGTCATATATTTTAATGGTGTCTCCTTGGAAGATAGTTATATGATCTACTATGAAATTGAATCTAAGTAAAATATTTATTAGATGTTTATATATTTTTAAGAGAATTATTTCCTTTCTTATCTATATATTTATGACCCCTAACTTCTATAAATTATATAATAGCATCCTAGTCTCATTGTTTTGTATGTATGTTCATGGACAAACACACACCCACACACACTATAGTTGCAATAGATCTATTGATAATCTTGTATAATAATAATGATGTTGGGTCTATTCCTGACACATATGAAAAAATTATATGATATTAGACAACAAAGTTGGTTATATTACATTTTAAGAATGATATGTTATATGAATAAGTGTGGGTGTTTGAGAAACAAATAACTCATAATTATTTACTAATTGATATATATAATTTGTTTTTATGACGAATTTTTTTATATGGAAAAATTTTATACTTGGGAAAAGATTATAATAGGCTATAACTGAATAAAATATGAGTTATAGAATAAAAATTATATTATATTTATTTTATTGTACTATATGTAGTAGTATAACAAAAAAATTGAATTTCACTCAAAATAATGACCGACCATAGTTCTATATAATGCATAACATTACGTAGAATCACAATAATCATGAGCACGAGAGAATCATATATTAAAATTTATTATTTTTATATTTTACATAATTTTATTATTAAAAATGAAATATGTAATGGTATAGACATTATATAGGAAGAAAGTGAAGGATATGAATAATTGTGTATATTAAAATTTAATTTATATTTCAATGGAAGTATAACTTTTTATGGGATATTATTTCCTTATAAACTACTCATAATAAATAAAATCATAACAATATTTAATTTTTTAATTGTTCATTATAATTTTAATTTAATCCAATTAAATATAATAACCTATAGATTATGTAAAATAAATTTGAAAAAATTTATAAAATATTTATAACATATATTCATTAGTAAATCCCAAAATACAAGGTGTTGTTTTTTGATGTCCACAATGTTTAAGAAGAAAATAATTTTTATGAAGGAAAATAATCACATCACATTGTATATGGTGAAAATTTGAATGACTCTAGTGTTAAGAATTCAAACACACAACTCTTGAAATGTTCCATCGTATTCCAGAGAAGCTAGTTAGAATATTAACGGGTCATTAGATTCACATCAAATCTAGAATTAATGGTTTGTTCTCAATGGGATAAATAAACTTCTACATGATTATTATTTAAATGTAATGATTTTTTCTTGATCATGGAGTTCTTATATATAAGATGTATTTGGAAAACATGTGATGTAATATTTATAAATGAATGTGGTAGTAAAATAGATGTTTCCAATATTATTCATACTGATCTGATCTAGAAACAATGTGAAATGGGTTACGGAGATCATTTTCTGCAATTTCATAATCATGGTGATCATAATTATGTCTTTTGTATTAAGGTCAGTTGTTTTTTGTACTATCTTATTCAAGATTACAAGTGAAGAATGGTGTCGGTCGAAGTCTGGGAAGACACTAAATAATGGAATGTTTCAATAGTTTCTTATTTGTGACTTATGATGCTAAATATGTTATAAAATTTATTGACCTACCACTGTGCTCATCAATGGCTGAAATATATTCAATACCTATGGTAATGGAATTGAATTGATGATAATGTAAAACATAATGAAAGACCCCAATCAAAAATGTATCACACCATTAAAAACTGGATGAATGATTTGTCAATAGTTGAGATTAAATATTTAATTTTTTGATGATTTTTGATAAATGAGAGAAACTGAAGGTACTAGTTTTTAGATATATCAAAATATAAAGGATTTAAATCCAAAATGAATAATTTTTATGATAATTCTATTCAGAAGTGAATGATTTTCACTTATTTTTTTCCATTGTTTTGATCCTCGTATTTTTTAGAGCCATAGTATTATATTTTATAGTAATTCCTATTTATAATGATATGATGATGAATATGAGATATAATCACTTCATTTATGTGGATAAAGAGGATATTTGAAAGAAATAAGTATATGTTTTGTAAAATTGGGATCTTGAAATCTGATTAAATTGTTTTGTTAGTTTGATTTTCATATGAGCGTAATAATGAGGATTCAGAATAGAGATTTAAAATATGATGAAAGATGTATATTTATTAATATATGTAATTGGTGCTGAACATCACAATGATATAATCGGATTTAGAATATTATATAGGGAAATGATAATTAGATTTATGGTTTGAATGAAATTCCATAGAATAGTAAATGTCATGAATAAGATTCGACATGAATCGAGATGGGTTGAAGAAGCCTAATATACAACAAAAATTCATAAGAAAACTAGATTTTTGGTAAATTTAATTTAACATTAAATGATTCTAGATTCCCTCCAATACTACTATTAGGTTGCCTATTAAACCAAGAAATGCCTATAATATTACCGATGGAGAGTGTACTCTTCCTGAGAAGAGATTGATGCTCCGAGTTTCTAGGGAAAGGTGAAGAGGAATCCCAATTTCTTATTTCTTGAAGAAGCATTTTCATATTGAAGTAGAAGGAGAAGAGTTAAGATCTAAATGTATTCTTCTAATCATCTTATTCGTCATATTTCCATATTTATCGTATCATCGCATTCATATAATCATTTTATGAGGATGGATAATTAGGCTAGGATTATCATATTATGTAGAATTATCATATTAGAATATCCAGAATGAAATTATTGTGTTCAGAATTGAATCTACCAAATTATGGAAGAATAATATTACCATATTAATCATTTTTACTGAGAAAATAAAATTGGGAAATCTTTCTAATATGTTCGTATTGGATGAATCAGACTGATAATTGAACTGAGTTTTATACCAAATGTATTCAAAGTTAATAAATGATTCTATAAAATTAATTGCTTTTTTTTCAAATCGGTACATCAGTTGATGTTAAAAAACTAGCATGGGTAACATGTGTTGTTACACATACATTTTATTATGTAGTTGGTTCTAGACGGACCACACACACTATTCAATTGTTTACATAGCACTATGTGAGTGTAACGTAATATCGTACTCATTGTATTCCATGAAAAACGTATTTTTTTCTTGTGGTTTCTGTGATATTGGTTCATTTACAAACCGTACCTAGTACATAGCTAGTCTTCTTCAACAGTGAACCCCAAAAATTCTTTTGATCATATTGATGTGTTTATGTTTTATTTTCATGAAGTGATTAATTATTTAACCTGAGGCGAAGGATGGTTCATTTTCAATAAAAAAGAAATAATTATCACATATTCACTCTACTCACTCACACTGATACAATCATCTTAATTGGGAAATTATAATTGGTATCAAATAATATGTTCACATTCCTTATTCTTTGAAAATTTTTGGAAGATAAGTTGACGGATAATCTCCATTCTGTGAATATTAGAAGAATTATGGGATTAAATGGTAAGAATTATAATATTTAGAAAAATATTTTCTTATATATTTTCTATTAGATATGATGTTCATATATCTATAACAAATGGCTTTTCTGTTATTAATTAAATATATATTCTTAAATCTATTGATAAAAAATCATAAGAATGATGAAAGGTCCAAAATTATTTTATTATCATTATATTCTATATGTGAATCCATAACATTTTATGTTGTTTTCACATCCAAATTTATATGGGATAAGTTTAAAATCTTCTACAAATGTTATAAAAAAGTGATGATGTAAATGTTAATGTTTTGGAGTCTTAGTTATAAAAATTAGAAAATAGGTTTGTATTAATCTATTAAATAGTTCCTTACCAAGGAGAATGACATTTTCATCACTATAATATGTCTTGGTGAAATGTTATAATATTATACACATGTTGAAATAATATTGAAAATCCATCCCGATAAGATTGATTCAATAGTTTTTTCATTGGAAGATAGTGATTCTCAAACATTTTCCCTTAATGATTTTCATATCAATAACATCACTTATGAAATGAAAAGGGTGAAATCTATAGAAAGATACAAATGTTGATAGATTAATGTCATTAATATATACCTTCAAAAAATTGAAAAAAAAATATTCTTAATGATTATGAAGCTAGGGAATATGATTCTGAAAATGAGGTATATAAAAATTTTGAATATATTTTATCTATGTTTTCTAAAGATGTGAATGGAGGTACAAAACGATACAATAGAAAAATTCCATGGAAATTCATTTAATATAGATATATTAGTCACTTAAAGTACAATTTTCCTTATTTAAATAATAATATGGTAGTGATGAATAAGAATAAAATCCAAGAAGATCATGGAAGAAATAGGATATAAAGTTAAATTATTTTCTATTGGGAATCATATAAAAATATTCAATTTCAAAAGAATAATTTTATTATATAAAAAATATAATGAAAGATATAGTGATGAAAAATAAAAAAAAAATATTGAATATTTTATTGAGTATAATTTTACTGAAATAATTAAGTATGAATAATTCAGATAAACCCTTTTTCATGATTTAGATATTCAACTATCAATATATTTTAATGAAGAGTTGAATGAATGTTTGAGAAAGACTAAAATACATGAAAATAAAAATAATTAGTTTGGAGTGGAACATTACTAAAAAATTTAGGAAATAATTTTTGAAGAGAAAACATTGATGCTTTTAGAAATTTGTAAATTGAAGAAATATATTAAGAATTGTATAATTGAAATTAGAATTTGGAGGTAAAGTTGATGACTTGAGAAAAAGAGCAGCAACTTTTCCACATAGAAATCTTATGGTGAATTCTAAAATACAATATTCAAAAAAATATCTCAGACGTTTGTAAATGTACTTCATAGAGTAAACCTAAGAATTATTTACAATTTTATCTTCAAAGGATGAGAATAAATAATGAAATGTTTCTAAAAATGAAAATTCTATAATTGTTATGAATCTTTCCTAAAGTAACAAGTATTTGAAAAATTACATTGAGTATCTAGAATACTCAATAGGGATATCAAATATTATTACATATACTTATTTCAAATAAAAATTATTCTTGAATGATGTGAAAAATTAAATTGGGTATCTATAATATGATCAAACCTTGAATAAAGATTTATATCAGATTGAATATAATGGTAGATTAGAATTTTTAACCAAGCCCAAAATGAAAAATAATGTTATAATAATGTGTGAATTTAAAAGAATATTAATAAAGAATGTGAAGGGATAAGAAACAAATAATGATTCGTGTGTAAATGTTACTCACATATTTTGGGTATTTATTTTAATGAAACCTTTCGTCATATAAAAATATGGGAAACATCAGAATCATTCCTTCTATTTCTTCAAAACTATGTAACAAGATAACTGAAATTCTTGTTAGATCGACATTCATTAGTGGTGATCATGATGAGGATGTTTACATTGAAAAAACATATAACTATATTGTTTCGGGAGATTTAATTTTCTGTATAGATTAGATAAGTTATTTTATGGTCTAAAAATAGTCAAGGGCATGGTATTACAAATTTGATAAATTCATAATCAATATATTTTTATGAAATTAATAGTCGTTAAAAATTATTACATCAATGAAATTCATGATAATTCCACTATTGTAAATTTTTATGCTCATGCTATTATCTTTATTCGGAATAATGAAATATGTTATGAGAGATTTTTTGATGACATGAAATTGTTTTTTAGATATCTGTATTTGGAGAAATTTAAAAAGTTCTTGGTTTAAAAATTCAATAAATGAAGAAAAAAAATTTCATTCAGATGAAAACAATTCTAAGGAACTTTTGATTATTACGGAAGGGAAAATTCAAAAACAATATTCACATCAATTTCAGTGGAAAAAAAGTTTTATAATGAATGAGAGGGGAATGAAGTTTATAGAAAATAATTATAGAAGTAGATTGGATTATTGTTGTCTATGACTACATCATGACCTGACAATGTTTTGTAACCAAATGATCAAAATTTAAATGTGCTCTAAAATAATCATATTTACTTTCCAAAAAAAGAATTAGCAAGTACATCAACGGGAAAAAAAATTTGATATGAGGTATGATGCCAAAGAATGTAATTATTTATTTGTTATTAAAATTTTTATTGGGAATGAAATGTTGATGATAGAAGATCCACATCTAGAAACGTTTTTCTTTATAAGAATGATTCTTTTATTAAGAATTCAATGAAAAAAATTTATTAACTCATAGTACATATAAAGTCGATTTAGTTTCAAAAAAACAATCTAATATGAAAGTTATATGAAAGAAAACAAAATTTTAAGCCGTACATGTTTTAGTAAAGTTAACCTCACTCTTTGGTGCTGATAATATAAGTGCAATCAATCTCACAAGGAATCTGGTTCAACATTAGCATCCAAAACATATTGATATAAAATATCATTTCATTAAAGATCATGGGGAGAACAATTAATTGAATATGGAGCATGTTCCTATATCAGAACAAGATGCAAACATTTTCATAAAACATTTAAAGAAGTAATCCTTTTCGATGATGATGTTTAATATGGGAATCTAATCTCTTGATAATCCTATTTTTGGTATGTATCTACAAACACTCTCTTTTCTTATCTTTTGATAATTTTTTAGGAGGGGAGTATCATTTTTTTATAAATCTATCTATATAGAGTCTAGTGAAAAATGGGAGTTGTGGGTGATCATTAAATAAAAAATTTCATTGTGTGGAAACTATTCTAACTATTTGTTGGGATGGTGGTCGAAAAAAAAAAATTGAATTAAAATAAAATTGAAAAATTTTACAAAGGCGATGAAGAATGTTCTGTATAATATTTGAAGAGGTTTCATGATCACTACTATTAGACAACATTGTTTTTCTATTAGCAATTCTGGTCTCCTACAACGAATTACCATGCATATACTTAGAATTGTTAATAATTAATCCATTTCATTAGAAGAAAATTTTTAGTGTCTAATTAATGTTGGTTAAAAAAATCTAAGGGGGTTAGGACCATGTTGATAATGATGATCGTATTCATGGTTTTTGGTTTTTTAAATTAAATTTAACAAGAAAATGAACGTTAAGAAGAAAATAAATAACCTCAAATTCTATTTTTTGAATAGATAACCTAACATCAAATGTATGAAACTAGATTCACAATTTGTGGAAAGGTAAATAATATTTAGAAAAAGCTTAGTATAAGAAAAAGGGTCATAAAAATTACATTGAATACAGAATGAATGGTTTGATCGCAGTGGTAAGAATCATAGTCTATATGACTATGATGTAAATGTGATGATACATTACTAATCATGGAGTTATTATAAATCAAATTCATTTGTAAAACATGTGGTGAATAATTGATGATTGAATGGGATAGTGAATGAGATACTTCCAATAATATTCTGATTAATCATATCTAGAAGGAAAGATAAAAGGGTGATGGATATCGTAGTTTTACTGATCATAATCATGATGATTGTAATCATTTATGTCATATTCATGTCAGTTATATTCTATACAATAATAATTTTAAGATGAAGTGATTAATGATGTTGATATAATATTTAGAATATGCTGGAAGTGATTAGATAATACATGACATTCCAATGTAAGAATAATAATTATAATTTTCTTCTCAAAATTATTCAATGTTTTGAATTAAGTTCTGATACTAGATGATGTCAGTGGAAGTATGATGTTTATGATGTTTATGTTTTTTTAATCAGTCCATTGTATTCGTAATACCATAATATTCATCAAATGTACAATTTTATTCGATACTGATTATTGAGGTATTGAATTAAATCTAATGAAAAATAGAATGATAGATAATGATCAACAATATAGTAACACATTTAAAAAGGTTTAAATGTGTTTCCAAATAAAGAGAATGAATCTTTCTGGTTTGGATGATTTTGGAAATATAAGAGAAACTGAAGGTACTATTTTTTATTAAGAAAAAAATACAAAAAGATATAAATCATTGATGAATGAAACTGAAGAGAATTGTTTTCATAATTGAAAGATGAAATATTATTTTTTATTAATTTTTTTCAATTCTTTTATGAGACATCATATCAGAGGTTGAATGAGTCCCCAACATTAAACAATAATTAAATCTTGATTTATGTCATGAATTCAGATTGATGATATTTTCATGTTTGTAATTTTAGATAATTTGGTCTTAACTATTATATTTAATATATAAAATTATATATTAGATGTTATTAGTCTATATAATTTGATTCAAATTAATAAAATCTCCGTAAATAAAACACAAATTATTTTCTGGATATAATTCTTCTTGAATACTTACGTTCAATTACCCTTCTTTGTAACATTTGAAAATGTTTCAAAAACCTGGTATGAGATTAAAATGTTCTGTAGGGGATAAAAAATAAGAAAGAAAAAATTTGCCGATTAATAAAAATAAATGAATGAATAAATCTCAATCATAAAAGATATTGTCTTGGAAATACTATAAGAAATAATAAGATTAATTAATAACACATAGAAATATAAAATCATAAAGGTAAATTATGGAATCCATAACATACATACATTTTCACATTCCTAGATACACAAGGATTTAAGTTTGGTCAGTGTTTGGATGATCCAAGTCTCATGACAGGTGTGAGTTGGGATAGAGTTGGTGTCCTTTTATAAGAGGGAGGAGGAACTATTTTGAGGAGTCTAGAAATATTATTTTATTATAATTTCAATTTCGGTTTCTAAAGGATCCAGATTTTTTTGAATCAAATATAATATTAGTATATATCTAAATCATATCAACCAATAAGTTTTATACATGTTTAGGTCATAAAATTAACCTTATCATTTAGCTTTAACCCTTAGATAACAAATTTAACCTTTACCGCGACTTCTTATATATTCATAATATATGGTTAATATACATACTATAAAATTAACAAAGAACCTCAAGTGGTTTATTAGTGAAATTTGTAACATTTTGAAAGCCACTAGGCCAAATCATGGAATTATAAAATTATTACATGATTTAATAAAATAATATTTGTTTCAAGAACTTGTTTATCTCAGTTTGGTCACTATTTAGTAATTGATTTTCATTACATTCATTACAAATTGATTTATTAGAATAAAATTCTTCGAAAAAAATTAATATTTCATAAGAATCCATAAAATTAGATGATGGAATAAAAAGTTTAAAATTAAATATATTTTAATATTTATAAATTCATTTATTGAATTCATTCATTAATAAGGTAATCACTACAACATCATTGTGTCGTAAAAAGATTTATTTATATGACGTATAAAAATTAAAAACAAATTACCATGATGTATGTAATCTTTTTAGCTTAATAATTAATATTTATTATCAAATATGTCACTTATAAAACTCCATATAAATTTTTTTAGTGAAAGATATATTTTTATGTTATATTTTCTTTAACATTATATTTAATATATTTAAATGTCTATTTCAAAATCAAGTGGATCCCAGATATCAATAATCAACCCAGGGATGCCCATGGTTGGAAATATCTCATAAAATATGATTTTGACTTCTGTTAGGGTAGTTTAATATTATTATAATATTATTGTTTTACCCTCATTTACCAGATTTCATCCTTTAAAAATGGAAAATAAAATATTTACTAATGTCACTATTCATAATGTCTAAAACTAAAAGAAATCGATTTAAAAAATATGGAACTTCTGATTTCTAATATTTATACCATTTTTCCCAATTCAAAAATCTGATGTGGGAAAAAATAATTTAAAATTTATTCACGTTGTCAAAAACAAAAGTGTGTTTTAAAGTAGTAAAAACTACCAAATGATTGACTTGTGTATACATTCAATTTCAAAGTGAAATTACCCCCAATGACCCAAAATGTATTAAATAATAAAAATATAACCAACTTATTCTTTAAAACCAATTAAAAGTAATATCTAATCACATATATAAAATATATGAAAATACATATTGACATAAAATGTAGTATTTTTCACTATTCCTTAAAAATTTAACAATATCATAAAAACACCTAAAATTTACCCAAAGTATATTTTGATGTCCCAAATCTAAAGAAAAATTTTAATTTGTGAAATAGAATATATAAAAGTGAAAAGACTTTATTTAAAAAGGGTTCACCATTCCAAAGATGGTAAAACATCCTTTAACGAATATTAGAGTATTTAATGATTAAAATCATATTCATTCTTTTTTCAAATCCACTAATATTTATTTGATAAAATTAAAAACATTTAACAAACGTGTTTAATAATAATATGGTTAGTTTTGTTTATTCCTAAAAAAATGACAATGTGTTAACAACTATTTAAAATATTAACAACAACATTTTTTTAAATATAACTCGACTTAGTTCGCAAAGTAGTATTTCAAATAAATCCATTGTTTCATGTTGAGTACTCTATCAAACATAGCATTAGTAAAATTAATAATTAATTTACAAATATTAATTTATATGATAATGTCATATTGTTTATTTACCTAGGATTTTACATCATTCCCCCCTTTTGGGAATTGTGTCACCACAATTCAATTCACTAATCAAATAATTGGGGGTATTTATCCTCATAGAATTTTCAGATTCTCACATTTCCTCTTAAAACATACTGTTTCTCAACCAAACCATTACAATATGAATTACCTTATTCAGCAATAGTTTCTATCTTCGGGAAAAAATCTGGAATATTTGTTCCTCATAAAAGAGATTCTCTACCAACTGAACTACCTCTAGACTCAAAAATGAGATTAATCCTGCTTATACATTCTCATCATTGAAACAAGAAAAACATTATGTACCTAGGATGATGTTGGAGGTAATTCCTCTCTATAGTAATCTTATCCAACATTCTCTAGGAGTTCATAGGGTCCAATGACCCTCATACTAAACAATCCCTTCTTACCCAAATGCAACACACTTTTCTATGGATAAACATTAAGAAAAACATTATCACATACCTCCAATGAAATATCCTTCCTTCAATTTTCGAAAAAATGTTTCTGCTTTCTTTGAGCTATTCTAATGTGCTTCTATGTCAACAAAATATTTTCTGCAAAATCATTTACCAATTTTTCCCCATCAACTTCTATTCACCTAATCCATCCTAAAAATATTGAGTTCAACACCTATTTTCATATAATGCCTCATATGGTGCCATCTGTATACTGGAAAAAAACTGGTATTATATGAAATGTCATCCAATGATTGATTTTGGTCCCAAAATCCCAAGTAATCCATTGAACATTCATGTATCATATCTTTAAATGTCTGAATTTTTTGTTCTGGAATCCCATATGATTTTGGATGAAAAGTTGTACTAAAATTTATTTCAATACCTAATGACTTTTGAAGGCATTTCCAAATGTTATAAGTGAACCTAGGATCACGGTCAGATACAATGGAGAGGGGAACTAAAAGTATACTGACTATCTAATTAACATACAACTGAGGAATTTGATCAAGAGACACAATATATAGAATAAAATGGAAATGAGAAGATTTAGTCAATCGATCAACAACAACCCATATTTCATTATAACCTCGATATGTTATTGGTAATTCCAATATGAAATCCATGGAAATATTTTCCCATTTCCACTCTGTAATTTTAAAAGGATGAATCATCTTTTTCAGTTACATCCACTCTACGTTATCCTGTTGATAAGTCAAACACATCCCAGTAATGTTAGAAATATCTACTTTTCATTCCATCCCACCGTTAGTACAGCTAAAAATCAAGGTGCATCTTACTACTGTCATGATTAACTAAAAACGGAGAACTATGAGCTTCACATAACTACTCTTTCTTCCACTGTGAATCTGGAGGCACTGAAAATATCTTCCTGAATAAAAAAATACATTTAATATCAATGTAAAATTTAGTTAACATACCCTTCTAAATGAGCTATACCATTTTCTACAACTCACGCTCTTCTATCTTCACTTTTATTATTCTGTTAGATAGAGATGATTTAACTAATACCTAAAACAAAATAGAGGGATTGCCTTCACCAGCAACATCCAATCCAAAATACATTTTATTATAATCCAAAGGATCTTGTTACGGATATATTATGGTTAATATGGAATTACTCTTTGATTCCAAGCATCAGCCGCTTTATTTTCTTTTCTTGTATGTAATGTATTGTGATATCATAATTGTTGATGGATTCTAACCATATACTCTATATCAAGATTAACTATTTTTGTGTGAATATATACTTCAATCATTTGTGATAAATATATATTTCTTACTTCACTCTATACAAATGATGCCACCAAAATATTAAAGAAAAAAACAAGAGCAGCTACTTCCAAGTCATGTGTTGTGTAACTTAACTCATGAGTTTTCAACTAATGTGAAGCATAAGAAATTACCAAATCATTCGTTAAAAAAACACAACCATGTCTTTTCAAAAAATAATCACTATAGATACAAAATTCACCATCTCTAAAAGGTATTTCCAAAACATGGTAATTCACCAATCTTCTTTTTAATTCCTGAAAACAATCATCACATTCTTCTGTCCATATGAACATAAAACTTTTTCGAGTTAACATAGTCAGTCGGATAGATACCAATAAATTTTTTTAAACAACCCTTCACTAATGACCTGTAAAACCATGAAAACTACGAATATTGGTTATATTTGTTGGTCTTGTCCATTCTTCAAAACTTTTTTTAGAAGGATCAACTATTATTCCATTTTTAGAAATAATGTGACCAAGGAATGAATTTTTGGAAACCAAAATTAACCCTTATAAACTTACCATATATTTTATTTTCATTTAAGGTTTTCAAGAAACCCCTCAAATAAAATTCATGCTCCTATATCGACATGTTCTTTTGTGGTTGATCTGGCTGATCTTGTGCATGGATACCACCACCATTTATATCAATAGAAGACTTTTCCATCACGACAAAAAACTATTCAGTTCTGATTCTGACCATCTCAGGTTGCATAATTGGATTGGTTTTTCATATATATGTCATCCCATCATATCTACCATATATTCTCTGTAGAAATCCATTCTAAACACAGAAATATCTTAAGAAAATCAACATGGTAATCGTCAAATGCTATATCATTTCAATCATACAATAAGTAAATTTATGGATGTTCAATTAACAATATCATAACTCATAATGTTTTTTAAAGCATCCACTAATACCAACTAAAAGTCTCAAACCATAAACAATACAAAAATCATGAGATATGTCAAGAATTAAAATTGAGATTCTATTGAGGTTTAGATTTTTAGAGTATTAGGTCGTAAATATGGAATTTAATCTATAAAATTACAATTTATATTATTCTAATATATACAATTCTTTTCACAATAATAAAAAATACATTAATAAAACATGAATTATTTTCTTGATATAAATCTTCTACAATATTTCCTTACTATTACCCTTTCCTATACCATTAGAAAATCCTTTCAAAACTTGGGATGATCCTAAAAATCCCATTAAGGGTTATAAAATAATGAATGAAAAAATTAGTCCATTAAAACAAATCAATGAATGAATACATCTCAATCATAAAACATTAGGTCTTTAACAAACCTAAAGAAATCATATGATTTACAAATTACTAATAGAAATGATAAATCATTAAGATAACATGTGTCATACCTATCACACATACATTGTATCTTTCCTAGCTACACAAGGAGTTATATTTGGTATAACCATCACAATATATTCCCTAAATCACCTTGGTGAAACATTAATTTTTCCCTACTGCACATTACTAAGTGCATTTGAGAGCTATCTGAGGAACACCGACACTAGATTTATAAAATAACCACCCGTATATGTAAATAATTCCCAAGAACCATAACATAATCATAGCACATAACACGACCATAAATGAAAGATAACATTTTCAAATTGTAATCAAAATATATAAATTCAATATATTCAAATATAAAATCCATTCACAAATCCATTTTCAATAAAAATAATTGTAAAAATTGTATATGGTGTTTATTTTTGGTTTTAAAAACATTACTGCTTATTAAGGAAACCAAATATCAAATAATGCCCGCGGTAGAGGAATGGTCGTTGAAACAACATACATTAAAAAGGAACTTTAATTTGTCATGTATTAAAATGATTCATTGAAAAATGATTCCCTTTGAATTAAATTAATATTCAAATATTTTTATACACCATATAAAATAATGTTGGGTATAAATCAATGTAATCCTTAATGAAGAAACATTGAGACAAAGTCCCTTACCTTATCTCCAACATGTCTTGTTCATTATTTATATCACTAAATAATAAACTAACATAAATTCCTACTTGATCCATAACATTTTACATCTTAATTATTACTTTTATATCACTTATTACATTACTATGACACATAGGAGTATTCAAGTTTATATCGGTCATTTTGTTGATGTTCAGTACTTAAGTCAAAAACAAACTTCTTATAAATACAAATTGTCCCTAGGGTTATAAGTACATTATATCAAGAATAATATTAATGATATAGATTTCTTATATATCATATATATCTACTATTTATGTATTTATAATAGCATATAACATTTTGAAACAAAAATTAATGGCACCATTCATAGAGACGGTAAGTCGTACATACTTATGAACGATACTTTCATTTATGTTCCCTATTTAAATGAATGAAAACATAAAGATGTATAGGTATATTATAATTCCAGTATGATCTCTTTTTTTATATATTTTACATATATTCATTAATTCCATCCTTTATAGATTCCATCTATGGCCTGAAGGAGTCTTATAACTTGGACGGGGTGGAGTTTTTACTTCCTCAAATGAAACAACCTTATTTATACAACATAAATGAATAAAGGTTTGTTATAAATGATAATTACAGAAGAATAGATATAAAATAAATATCATATATAACATATAAAATTATAGTTCCATCAGAATGGACACTATAATAGGTTGCAGGAGAATATTGAACAATCATTGTTTCGTGAGGCAGTAGTTCATCGTCCACAAGATATAGTATATTATATTCCAATTAAATAGAGGTGTGTATAATTGTAGTTCTAATAATTCTCATAAAAACATCCTAGTATATATTGGATAATATTTTTGTTTTGTAATCAACGAATACAAATATAAAATATAGTGATGTAGTATAGTAAAAGAAGGGAACTTTAGAGATTATTTTACCTTTAAACCGAGTAACTCGCTTTGGATTAAACCTAATGTCTATCTTGAAGTTCCTTCTTCCTAAGGTAAGGATTATAGGAGGAAGACAGAAATTCTAGGTGCTTATTTTGTAAGAGTATTGATGATTCAAAGGTATTTTTGGTTGTGAATAATGGGTTTGAGGGGGTGACCTTTTATAATATGGAGGAGGTATGATTCAAAAGAGTCTAGAAATATTATTTTATTATAATTTAATTTTTTGGTTTATAAATGCTCCAAAATATGTTAAGAAAATGATAATATGAGGATGGATCTAAATCCTCCCAACCATTGGTTTTAGACGTGTTTTGTTTATATCATTAACCTTATAATTTACCTTTAACCCTTAGTTAACTAAATTATCTTTTACCATGTCTTCTAGTATATTCATAGTTTTTTGTTAATATAGATACAATAAAATGAAAAAAGAAACTCATGTGGTTCATTAATGATATTATAACCATTATCTATGTAATTTTCCAAAATATAATATTTTTAGGATTATTAAAACTTTTAATAAATAAATATTTGATTTAAAAACCCATTTATGACAATTTTCACAATATTTAGTAATTGAATTTTAAGTGATAAATACAAGATTAAATCTTATTAAATTCTCTAAATAAAATATAATATGTCATTTTTATTCATATTATTATTTAATGTAAAAAAATGTTTTAAAAAAATTATTTTAATATTTATAATCTAATTTATCTAAACCATTCATTAATAAGGTAGTCACTATATTATCATTAATACCATGATGTAGGAAATATATTAATATTTATAATTCATTTTGATAGTAGAATATATCATTTATATAACTCCATATAAAAATTATTTTATTAAAACATATATGTTTATGTTATATTTTTATTAACATTAAAATTAAAAGTAATTAAATGACATTTTCACATAGAAGTGGCTCGATGGGGTCCTAAATCGACCCAAGGATGCCCATGGCCGGAAATATTACATAAAATAGGATTATTATTTTGTTCAGGTTGTTTAATATTATTATAATATTATTTTTTAACCTTAATTTTCAGATTTACCCATTAACCATAGAAAATAAAATATTTACTAAAGATATTAATCGTATGGTGTAAAAAAAAGTTACCTATTTTCTTATTTTGGACCTCCTGAGTCCAAATATAGAATTAATTTATCAAAATTCAAAACACATAATTTGTAGAATGTAATTTAATAATAATTCAAGTGGTCAAAAATAAAATGAACATTTTCAAGAAGTAAAATCTACCAAAGGATTTCCATGTGTTTTTGTCCAATTTCAAAGTGAAAATACACCCAATGAAAAAAATTATACTAAATGATAAAAATAAAATATAATTACACATTAAAACCAATTTAATGGAAAATATAATCATATAAATAAATTATATGAAAAGATAGTTTTGACATAATATGCAGTATTTTCCACTATTCATTAAAAATGAACATTATCAAAAAAATTACATAAAATTAACCCAAACTGAATTTCTATAGCCCAATTTAAAGAATAATTTTATTATATCAAATAAAACATATAATTGTGAAAAAATAAGTTTCAACAAGGGTTCTCCATTCAAATGTCTTTAAAACGACCTTTAATGTATATTAGACAATTTCATGTTTAAAATCAGATTCATTATTTTTTTAAGCCTATAAAATTTGTTAGATAAAGGAAAAACATTTAAAAAACATGTTCAATCATAATATGGTTAGTCATATTAATTACATCTAATAAATCAAATACGAGTAAACTACCATTTAAATGAATATTATTATCATTCTATTTTTCATTGTAATTCAATGATTTGTGAAACATAATATTTCGCGGAAATACGTTGCTGCGTATTGAGTAAGTTGTTAGACATATCATCCAAATTTATGTAAAATTAATATTTTATTCTCAAATATTAATAAATTTTAAAATTTTATATTCATTATTTACCTGGGATTATATATTTGGTACCAATTCATCATTCCAAGGATAACTAGTAGAAGATGTGATTGAATCACTTAATTCATGTTGATAAAGAGGAGAGATGAAGGATATTACATGATGTATTTCCAATGGGGAAGCATGTAGAAGTTCATAAAACATTTTTTACGATAGTTATTTTATTATTTTTACTTCATCATTGGGTTGATGTTATTACAGGAGATGTTAAAATTTTGTTTTTTACGGAAGTTATTATAAAACCAATGTAAAAAACAATAATATTAAGGGTTTTACACATCAGTTCATCAATAACCGGCAAGGAAAATGCTTTGGTGTCATGATTTATTATGGAGGTTTATAAATAACCTATGTGGTATCTAAATTTTTTCCATCAGATACAGAATAAATGAAATAATAAACTGCGCCTCTAAAGAGTTTATCACATCTATTATGTTCATAACCTACGTGATAAACAAGTCTTCCTTGGGTTTTTCACATCGGTTAAATGATAACCAACCTGAAAAAATATATACAACATCAGTATTAAATAATCGACGTAAAAAATATTTTATTTCATTTATTACATTAGTTATCAAATAACATATGGCAAACTTATTTTCATTCAATTTATTTTTTGGTTATGAAATTACCGACGAAAAAAAACCAATCCTCGGAAATTGTTAAGCCATTTTTCAAATAACTGATCTTAAAACCCATAATCTTGCATTTTTTACATCTATTATAAAATAACCAATGTAAAAACTAATTTATTTTAATAAATTTATTCATCCACCACTATGCCCTGCATAAAAAACATGAAACAGACCAGAAATAGAACAAAAACAGAACATAACCCAACCAAAACCGGACCACCCCACAGGGTAACCCTCCCACACCCCTAGAGACCCCCACCCCACTAGACACCCTCCCTCCCACACCCCTGGATATCCCCCACCTTCTTGGATAACCACCACCCCACTGGACAGCCCTCCCATACCCCTAAACACCCCCCCCCCCAAAAACGAGACCCCCCGACTCCCCATGATACATCAGGACAGCCCCCCCCCCCCTCATGGTCATCCCCCCACACCCCTAGATAATTGTCCCACCATCTTGCATACCATCCCATCCCCCATGGACACCCTAGACATCCCCCACCCCACTGGACAACCCTCCCACACCCCAGAACCCCCCACCCTACTGGACACCCCCAAACCCCTGGACACCCCTGGACAACCCCCACCCTCTTAGAGAGCCCCCACCCTTCTAGACACACTCACACCCCCCATGGACACCAGAACACCCCCCCCCCCTCCCTACACACACTACATACCCCCCCCCCCCCTCATGGATAGTCCCCACTCCCCTGGACAGTCGTCCCAACCTCTTGGACACCCTCCCACACCCCCTTGGACACCTTGGATACCCCCACCACACTGGAAAACCCTCCCACACCCCTACAATAACCCCCACTAGACACCTCCCCACACCCCTGGACACCTCCTGGAATGCCCCCCACACTATGGTCATCCCCCTCTTTCTTGAACACCATCCCACCCCCATGGACACCCTCCCAACCCCATGGACACCATGGACTTCCCCAACCCACTGCATATCCCTCCTACAAACCTGGAAGTCATCCCAACCTGCTTGTCACCCCCACCCCTAGACACCCCATGGACTCCCCCACCCACCCTCTTGGACACCCTACCACACCCATAGACACCTCAGACACCCCACACCCCACTGTTCACTCCCTCCCATACCCCTCGAACACTCCCCCCCCACTGGACACCCCGCACACCCATGGATCCCCCCTAGACACCCCCACTGATGCTGGACAGACCCCACACCCCTGGAAAGCCCTCCCACCTTCCTAGAAAACCTCAAACTCCCATGGACACCCTGAACACCCCCACCCCACTGGACAACCCCCACACCCCTAGACCCCCCCCCCCTTATGGACTCCCCCCAGTGGACATCCCTCCCACACCCCTATAAACCCCCCCACACCACTAGACATCCCCCACCCCTAGACACCGCCATGACAGTCCCCACCCTCCTAGACATGCCACACCCCCATTGGACACACAGGACATATCTGCGCTTCATATAGACAGTTAGAGGAAGGTTGTAAACTACTAATAAAATCAGCCATAAACTATGTCTGCTACTGAGGGTTCGGTATGGATTCATTCCATCTGTGCAAAACCCTAGTCTGAGATTTCTAATTTCATTTCCAAATGAATGATACTGCTCATAAATTTTCATCCATAGTAGACAATCAGTTGGATGAAATATTTTTCCATCACATGTTTTCTAATTATCATGCCATCTTAACCTTTTTGCAATCTGTGAAATAGTAAATAAACTTCTCAAATGGTTAATTATATGAAGATACCCAATTACCTAGGAAGGGATCATTGTAATCTCTACAACAACTTGTGATTTTTTTTATCATATACTGTGATGTCCCACATTTAGAACACTAACAAAATTTCTTATTCCTTCCTATATATCATAAAATCATTCATGTAGGCATGTATTTTCTTGTATCCCAATCCCATCGAGCATAATATTTTCATGGCCTTATAATATCTATCAGGAAGATCATTGTCTTTTGGAATAATTTCTTTCAATAATTGTAGAAGCTCTATAAAACTTATGTCACTCCAACCATGTTTCGCCTCCTGGTTAATCAATCTTAAGGTAGCCAAACAAATTGTAAAATTCATATAACTTGGATACAATGGTATTTCAGCATCACCATATATATGTGTAACTATCGGTTCTATCTCAACTTTATTTGTTGCGATATCACATATCATTTCTTCAATTCCATCGGTGTTACCATCTTGCAAATCATCCTCATTAGTAGTTTTGACTTTTTGCCTAGTTCCACATTGCCAAATCCAAGGGTTATAACTTGTACTCAAACTATGAAAAATCAGATGATCTTTGATGTCTCAACTTTTAAACATGTTCATATTCAAACATTTGAGGAATGGAAAGAAAAAATTTCACTGCTCAGAACATTTCGTTTAGAAAATTCCAAAAATACATTAACACCTTACACACATTCATTAGTCATTCTATGTGTCATAACCCAACTTCGACACATTATTACCAATAACAGAAATCAAAATTATACATATTTTTCTGATAAAACATATATATATTTATTAAAAAAATATCATAATTTTAATGTAAAACAATTTTGAATGTAAAACAATTTTGAATGATTAAAAAAATATATACGTATTTGAAACAAATATGAATGAAAATGATTTTAAAAAGGAAATGTAGTTAGATATAACAGTTTTAAATTCATCTCGGATCCTTTCTTCTTAAGGTACACAAATAATACATCTTGATTCAACTGGATACCAAATTCACCCTTTCATAAAATATATATATGAAGTGTAAATATTAAAATATATATACATTAACTACTGAAAATTACACATATCCGAACGATCTGAAAACATTGGGATATCCCCTAAATCCATTGTGATAGAATACACTCAACAGGTTCACACACTATTGGAATGATGGTCATTGCAATATCCCTATACCAAATATTCTATAAGAACCGTTCATATGGACTACCTAATGTTAAAATATACGAATGGTTTGAATGAAAATTTAGGGATATATAGACTATAGGAGATTCCAAGGTGGTAGGCGGATGTCTAGGGGGTAGAGGGGGATTTCCCATGGGGTAAGGACTATCCATGGGGGTAGGTGCGTTCCAGGGTGTCCTATGATGTAGAGCATGTCCAGGGGGTTGGGGCTATCCCTGTGAGTTTAATTAATATAAAAGATTAAATTCCTACTAATTTGAAATACAAGAAAAATAAACATAGTTATTTATAAAAATAATAATCATTAAAAAAAATTTAAAACCAAGAATTAAATTTCACCAAAGAACCAAACCAAATTTAGGGATCATAATCAATGGTGACATAATGGGGGAAATTGGTAAGAACTATTCTAGTAACAATACCAGATGAGGCACCCAGATTACCCTCCATGAATAAACAAGTGTCCAAGAACATGTTAATACCAAGAATATTAGGGGAAAATATTTATCATATTGTAACCCAATCCATTCTTTTGGAATGCATGATGAAATCAAATATCCCTAACACAAGAGGGAAACTATTCCCAAAGCAGAGCGTGTTTATAATAAAGGTCAATTAGCCAGAGCATTATCTTAAAATACTGCATCAACAATTCTCTAAAAATCCACTACCAATTATTGGTTACCATGTTATGTCTAAAATGGTGGTTATCTGAGGAGTATCAAATAATCAAAAATATTTAATAAATAATCACAAGACAAACATAAGACACACATGCACAAGGATCATCCTAGAACACCACTCTAAGGATGTCCCCTTGTCATATGGCCATCAACACACATTGTAAGTCTAATACCAAGGACATTCCCATTCATTTTAATAATGATAAGGTAAGAGACACATTCCATGGAGTGTTTTCCAATGAAAACCCACTTTCTAAATGTTCCAACTAGGCCACACACATTATTTTAAAAGAAAAACGATTTAAAATGTATCCAAACACACAATTTAGGAATCCCTGAAATATTTGAAACACAATTGAAATGGCATAACAACATTTCAAAATCATAAACTGCTTATAAGGGAAAACATGGCATTTAATCTAACAGTTGTTGGGAAGGGCTATGTAAAATAATACCCCAAGATTTAAATAAATGATAATGAAAATAAATTTAATTCATGTAATATTTCAAAAAGTTTTATATTTTTAACATGAATAAAATCATGGAATAATCATCAATAAATAAATGATTATTAAATTTAATGGACAATACATAGAGAAACCAACCTCAATCTAAGATGTCTTCAATGTTGGCCACTAAAATGGATTCAAGAATGTAAAAATTAGAAAGGAAATCCAAGAAGATCTGTAATAATAAAGAAACAAAAATTTAGAAACAATGAAACACAAACCCTAGACCAAAGGAACCAATGAAAAAGATCAAATATGAAGAAAAAAGAAGATGAAAGAAGAGAAAAATGAGGATATTAAATAGGAAAATCAACCCCAAACATGTTGAAATCACTTGAAATCACCATTGGAAGGAGGTTATGGGAGTTGAGAAAATGAGGATGATACTCCTAAGGTTTCATGTTTCAAATGGGTGAGAATGAGGAGTTTTGGTGTTAAAATTCGATATAAAAATGGTAAAAAATACATTTTAAAAGTAGTCTGGCACTCGACACAGTTAGGTTGCACCCCCTAAACATCACAGGCCCCGAAACCACACCCTCACCCCCTCTGAAAACCCCAAACCCTTGGACACCACCACCCACTAGATACCCTCTACCCCATTGGGCAACCCACTCACCCCTGGACACCACCCCCACCACCTACCCCCCTTGGACACCCCCTGGATATGCCCAACTCTAGGATAGTCCCCTCACACCCCTCAACATCACCCCCACCCCCTGGACACCCCTACCCCAAAGGAAAGTCCCCTCACCCTCTCAAGAGACACCCCACCCTCTACGCCGTTCGACACCACCCCTAGATACCCCCACACCCCTGAACACCCCCACCCATTGGACTACCCCATCACCCCTAGACATCACCCCCACACCCTGGATACCCCCAACCCCATTAGAAAGAACTCCCACCCCCACCCCCTACCCACATTGGAAACCACCCCACCCCATTGGACACCCCCTGGACACCACCACCCCATTGGACATCCCCCACCCCCTGGAAGGCCCCCGACACATCTGGAGAGCCCCCAGACTCCCCACCAACTGGACACACCATACCCCCTGGGATAGACCACTCACCCCCTGAACAGCACCCCACCCCCTAGAAACCCCTAGACACTACCCCCACCACTATGACACCCGTACCCCATTGGAAAGCCCCCCCCCCCCCAGACACCACCCCACCCCCTGGACCCCACCATTGACTTGGCCAACCCCCCACCCCTCTAGACACCCCTACCCCTGGAAAACACCAAACCCTTTGGATGGTCCCCCAGCACCTACACAGCCCCCCCCCCCCCCGCTGGATATCCCCCCCATGGACACCCCTACCCTTGGACAACCCACTCACCCTAGAGACACCCCACACACACACACACACCCTATACAGCTCGACTACATTGGGCCACCCCCCCACCCCCTGTACACCACCCCCACCCCCTTGGACACCCCCTAGACACCACAACCCCTTGAATATCCCCCCCCCCTATGGACATCCCCCCTCTAGACATCCCCCAATGGATAGCAACTGAACCCTCTGGACACCCCCCACTGGAGATCCCCCATCCCTCTAAAAGCCTCCACCCCACCCCCCTTGGACACCCCCTCCCCCTGGACACCTTTATCCCATTGGAATGTCCACACCACCCCCCCCCCCCCCCACACACACCACCCCCCACACCCCTGGACACCCTTACCCCCTTGGACATCCCCTCACCCCCAGACATCACCCCCACCCACAATGACACCCCCAACACCCTTGGACAGCCCCTTCACCCCTTTCACACAACCACCACACCCTTTTACTCCCCCTGGACACCCCACCACCCTGGACTCCCCCACCCACTTTCCTATCCCCCACCCTTTGAAAACCCCATGTACGCACACACACAAATGACAGAACACAAAAAAATCATCAAAATGCATGATATCACTTCCAGAAGTTAAATATACCAGAAAAAACTTTAGCATAGTATAAATGAACACTATGATACTATACATGATAGCAAAGACAAAGAAAAATAACATCTCAAAAATTTAGTTTAGGGCATCGTAGAAAATAAAAACTGAGAACGAGTTATGTGAGGCTTACTTGAGTGTTGCGAGTAATCCTAATAGATCTGATGATAATAAATATGAATAATGATGATGGAAAATTGAAGCTAGAGGGAACGACTTAGAAGAATAGTTTCAAGGTTTTCTGCTCAAGAGAGACGAGTGGCTGCTCGCCCAAAAAAAGAAAACAGAATGACTGGATTTAGGGCGTGATAAATCATTTAAATCTTTAGAACACTGGTTATTTAATAACCATCATTGTAAACTATTTTTTAAATTTTTATAATGTTGGTTATTTACTAACAGATGTTGAAAACAATTTATCAAGTCGGTTCTTTTTATAAAGGACGTGATAAATTGTCAAGACTAGCTTTATCAGGTCGGTTATTTTTTTAAAAATGTGATAAATCACAATGATTCTACATATCATGTCATTTAGAAAATATCCGATGAAATTAAGCTTATATATGTATCTATTATGTCGCTTATAAAATATCCAACGTAAAAAATTGGTTCTCAGCAATTTATCATGACATTTATAAAATAAAAAATGTGATAAATCAATTTTTACAGCTTCACATGTCGGTTATATAAAAGTGAATTGAAAAAATACCGATGTGTTAAATGTTTTTTCCAATAGTGATGAAATTTGAAGAATATGTTTTGATTCATAAATTTGTAAAATACACACATAATGATGAATCATAATGGATTTCAAAAATAAGATAAAGGATTTCTTTTTATTGATATATATAATTGGTATACATGATCAGAATGATAAAATCAAATTGGGAAATTTGAATTGGATTGGTTGTTGGAATGAAATTCTGAAGAAGAGTTGAATTCATTGGTAATAATATATACGAATCCCGAAGAAATGATGATGTCATTGATACACATGAAATTCATTAGATGTTGAGATTTTTTGAAAACGAGATTAGTAGAAAATTATTTCATGTTTCCAACAAAACCACTCTTGCTTCACCAATATAAAGAATGAATTACATAGTACATTACTGAAAATGATTGTTCTATTCACAAGAATATAAAGAAGATCCGAGTTTCTTGGGGTAGAATATAAGGTACCCATATTGAGTATTTCCTAAAGAAGTATTTCTATATATATGTGTAAGTAGAAGAGTGAATATATCATTGTATTAAGTTGATCATTGTATTCAGCTGATTAACGTTTTATTGTTTTTGTCATATTCACCTGATAATTATATACAACTTGATAATCAGACCAAGATTATTATATTGAGAATAATTATCATATTGGAATATTCAGACTGAAGTAGAATGTCTTCAGAGTTATCTCAGCCATATTTTGACAGAATCATATTTTCAATGTTGAGAATTCGAGAAATGAAAATCATATTGGCAAATCAAAAAAATAGATTCTTATTTGGAGAATCAGTTAAATAGTTATACTGAATTTAAAATCAAAATTCCACAAAGTTGTTACCTTACTCGGGTTAGGATATTGATCTTTTTTTCAAAATAATATTTTTTTGGATGTTGAATAATATTTATAGGTAATATTTTTTCATAAAAAAGATTTCTGAAACATCATTTCTACTCAAAGGATCACATACATTATTGAATTTTTATATTTTTCTACAAGATTGTTAGGGAATATTCAACTCAATATATTCCACAGAAGGGATTATTTTATAGCAGATTGTGTATTATTAGTTCATTTCCAAACCATACCAACTATGTAACAATTGTAATAGAATAGTGAACCCTATAAATAATTTTGTTCATTTGGATGTGAGTGTTGTTTGTTTTCCGTGGGGGAAAATCATTAATTTTAGGTGAAAATTATTTCATTTTAAAGGAAACATATAAGAAAAAGTTATCACTGATTCACCCTCTCCCCCTCTCAGTGATACACACATCCTTACTTGAAAATTGCATATTTCTTTGGAAATATGATTATATATTGGGAATTGATTCCCTTAGAACATGAACATTGGAAATGAGATCTTTAGAATAGTAATCTTTCTAATTGTTCATTGTAATTTTTATATAATTGGAATAAATATAAAAACCATGAAATTATGTAAAATGACTTTTTTAAAAAAAATTAAATTATTTATAATTTATATTCAATAATAAATTACAATATAACAATATATATGGTACTTGAAAGGGTTTTTAATTTTATTTTCTTAATGATTTATTTTTAATTACACATGTTTGTATATTGACATTTATATTAATCATATTTAAAAGTTATTTTTATAAAAAAATATATGAAATATGAAATCAAAAAATTGAAATTACCAATGATTTATTTTTAATAATTTTGATTGATAATCAATTTTTTGGAAAAAAGTAACAGATATTATGAATCCTTGATATGTAGTATTATATCATAATTATTTAGAAATCTGTGACAATTATGAATTAATTATTCTGAAATATATGTTTCATAATTAAAATAATTTATTTTATAAAAAAATGTAATTTTACCAACCTATATATACGACTATAAAACCTAAAAAAAGTTTTTTCATTTTAGAAAAGATATTTATAAACAAATAATTACTTCTATCACCAAAATAATATCAATTAAGGGAGTTGTGTTTAGAATTAGCTAAACCTAGAAGAGAAAGAACAAAATGTAAAATACCACATTTTAAATAACTAGGATTGACAATTAACATCATTTTCTACATAACATATATTCCAAGACATATATTTATAAAATAATAATAAAATACCCTTAATTTGTAATAAATGACAACTAATTTTCAAATTTTCATCCAATTCACATCAATTGAGTCTCATTCATTTCTATATTTTCCTCTCAATAATATTTTGGAAAGGATTAAGATGATATGACATCTGAACTAAAAATTTATCTCTCTCTATCATTATTGCTAAATTTTTTATCAAGATAAATCATAGGGTTTTGTATTGTAGACCCTTCTTTGTTTTTCTCTTTTGATTACTGAACTCTACAAGGATGAGGTGTTCTATCTTATTATTTTGAATCGTACATATCATGTTTATAGTTCCAAGACCTTTATATTATATTGAATTATGAATTTTAGTTAAATCATATTACACATTTATATGTAGTGATATTATGTTTTTGTATTTCAAAACCATGATTTTATTATTTTTAAGAAACATAAATTATATTTTTTTATAATAGTCTCACAAGTCATTATATTTCATTATAAATCACTTCAATTCTAAGAACATATTTCAATTAATTATTTTTATTTATACCATTGAAATAATAAATACCTTTTAACAAACCAATAAGAAGAATGTGTTCCATAATATTAAAAAATTATAATTGATAACATATATTTCATTATAAAAAATACAATACATGTTTCTATATTGATAAAGTGTACCCTTCATTAACATGTAATTTAATTATATACGAAAACAATAAAAATCACTTTTTCCAATTACATGAATAAAAATAATAATTTATTTATCAGACAAGATTTAGTAAGTGGTTCCTTTTAAATCATTATGACATATATTGTTATATATATATATATATATATATTGTTTCATATGATAAATTGTTTGGAATTTTTATTTGATGACTGATTATAAAAATAAAATATCATATAAATGCATCAATTGGTGTAATGAGGAAATCTACTTTGGGTATCAGGAGTATGAATTACTTAATTTTGTAAAATTAATTAAAATAGGGCCTTAATTGGGGGATTATGATATCTTTAATCGGTTATTCCATCACACTAAGATCATTAATTGTTAGATATATGGTTTTTTAATTCCATATGTTATATTATACATGGATATATAAATTTTATCATGTGAAAATAATATAACATTCATTGATTTTTAATTTAATGTTACCATTTTCTTTTTTATTATTTCATATAACAAGAGTTTCCAATGTATGCTACATAATACATACCTTCTATAATTACCACATTATTTTGTCTCCCTATTTCATAAGAACCTAGGAGGACTATTTTGAACTATCCAATGATTTAATTTCAATATAATTTTCATGTATTTATCAAGTCTACTAATACTACTACGCTACTATAGCTTAGGTATTGTGAACATTGGTATTATTTAATAATATAAAAAAATGATAAATATAACATGTTTAGTGGATATGGGGTGCTATAGTAACTGAATAATTTTCCCAAATTAGTTAATTTCATGAAATAATTCACTCATAATTTATTCATATTTATTAATGGTTTTATTAAAAAAATCACATCTGTCAGCACTATTCATGATGATGAGGGTCCAATAGAATTTGGATATTGAAATCTATAAGAAGATCCAGGAACCTTTCAAAGTATAAATTTAATGATTTAATATCTATATGGAACACTAATAATAGGGGAGAACCATATTTTTCATGTTTTCACCATGTTGAAAAGTAATGTATATATTGAGATATTAAACAATTATCTAATTGAATATTAATCTAAGAATGATTTAAAAAACACAATTTAATGTTTATTATTTGAAGTATAATATTAATTTGAAATCATTATTTTTCAAAAAAAATTGTAGAACATATTATGTAAAATCCCTTATAATGTTAAAACAGTCTATAATCATTCATATATTTTTTTCCTTTTTAGTAAATATATTTCAAATAAACTACATTTTAATTTGAGATGAAATTTTAAATGAATAATCAGATGTGGGATGATGCCCCAGTTGAGTAAAAATAACATTTTGGGTTTTACAATAATAATAAACATTAAAAAACATTAAAAAACATAAAAACAAAACATAGCATACAATTTTACATGTATCAAATATTATATTTTCACTAATCCAACTCAACTCAACACATTTTACCAATGAATTTAAAAACCAAAAACAAAAAACTATATTCATTACCAAACCATTGTTATCTTTTAATTAATCCTTATACTCCAATTTTTTTCTAAAAATAACACGAAAACCATGATGAATAGAAATCTATGATCATTAATTTACCCAATTTTCACTTGGATCATTGCTAATATATGATGTTACATAATCTATTTCCCATTTTATGTTCTATTTAAAATTGTAACACACTGATAATATAAAATATAAAAATTATGTTTGGTGTAGAAGGAGACATTAAACACCAATCCTAGATGAAAATATAACCCCTTGAGATTGGAAAATATATTTATTAATTTTAAATAAATGCAACATCTTTAATTGAAGTAATTACATGCATCACTGAGTTCATATTGGGTTATATTGAACATCGAGTTTAAAGGAAACATGATATATTTTTATTTAATTATTATTTTCAATTATGGTTATCACAAAGGTGTTTGAAAAATGGGTTTTGATTATGATTTACTATATTATTAAAATATATTTTTTAAACAAGTTTATTATTTATTTATTTATATGTGATAAAATTAAAACCATTTTGAATAAAGAACCATGTTTTTAGAGAAATTTTATTCTTTTCTACATGATTGTTTTTCGTGATTTTCCAACTTAATTTAAAAATAATTTATAATAATTTTCTAAAATATATATGAAAAAATAAACATAAATTATAAAATAATAGAATATAAATTATTAAATGGTGATGTGTTTTTAATTTTATAAAATTTATAATCTTTTTATATATAATGATAAAATTTGAATTTTATTTTGAAAATGAGTTTCTTAGTAATTATATATTACAATTATTTTATAGTAAATTAGTTCTATAATTTATTTTCAAATAATTAATTTAATAAATGTTGTATATATTGAATTCTTTTAATTAAATCATTGTAAAAATTGGAAAAATTTCTCATTGAAACAGTATTTATCATCACATATCCAAGATTAATTGATAGATAAACTATTAAAATTATATTATATGATTTTTGAACGATGAATTCTGTATTTTTTTTCAAAAAAAAAATTATTTGATAACATGTTCAATGTAAATTTTGTCTAAAATATATAGTAAAAATAGTAAAAAAATATATACCACAATTAAGGTAAAAATAGATTTACCATATGGTTAAATATGGAATGACGTGATTAAAAATGCCATAAAAATTTTCCAAACACCCATTTGATGTAAATATTTAAACATTATGAAATTTATTTCGATAATGGGCCATTTTGGATGCTTATGTTTTGATAAGAACGTGTGTATGATTGAAACATTTCAATACATTTCAAGTGTTCCACTCACCTCACATATAAAAGGTCACCCCAATCCTCTTTTCTTCATATAATTAAACATATTTGATTTGTAAATTCAATTCCCATGTATCCTCCAAAACTATATCCTTTAATTTTATAAGCCGTAGTTTTTGAATAAGTCTATCGTAAGTAGGATTTTCTATAAACCAAAGACTGATACCTGAAGAATATGTGATGTTCTTTAAATAGGATCTTTATTTAAATTCATTATCAACATATTTCAATTATTATTGTCCAGTTCTTATATAATATCAAAATTATAATTAATTTTTTATTTATATAATAATGAAATTACCTACAACGATATCCATTTCAATCAGATGGGTTCTAAAATCATTGTTCATGTCTATAGTGAACTACCGCCTCACAGAATAATGCGTTTTATTTTTCCATTATAACATTTCATAAATTTTGTGTCAATGGAAAAAAATTACTTGTTAGATATTTTTATCATACTTATAAAATTTATTAATTATATCTTATGCACCTTATTAAATTTCATTCGTTATGGGATAAGATAATATCGGTTTTGTGTAGAACCGATTACTCCCTCATGAAGTTATGTGCTTTCTTTTCATTAATGAATTGCATGGAAGGTAATCAAGGTAATTATACTTAATGTATGTGTTATAAATGGATTTATTATTCAATAAATTAAATATATATATTTTTAAAAATATAAATTATGATTTTATTTCATTCCTTTTATCTTTCGGGGGCGTGATAACGTCATTCATGAATGTTTGGGATACCACATTTATATTGCGATTTGACGAGATATTTTATCACAAAAAAACCTGTGCAATATATAAAAGATAATATAAATAAAAAAATATGTTATTTATGATATTATTTAATTAATTCATTTATATGGTAATATAAAACTTATTTCCTTAATGATCATGGAAAAATTGAAATGTTACTCAATTCATACGTATGATCTAATATCACATATATTATATCACAACTAATTTATCAAAATAATACATCATTATTGGTATTAAAATTATAATTGATTTATAAATATGATAAATATTTTGTTATTATTATTATTATAGATATTTTTAAATATTGATTTCATTGACCATAATATACCAACCAAATAATCTTTTCAAAAATTAAAATAATATTGTAAATACATATGCCATGAGAATATTAGATTAATTAATTGTATCAAACATTTTAATAGATTAAATAAATTTAATATTAAACACTATTTTTCCAGGTTTTAAAAATTAATGATATTATTTTTTCAGGATGATAAGGACATATGTGATATGTTAGACTCGAGGTGAGGTACTTCATCTAAATTTCTTTTCATTGATGAATATTTTGATATTATACAGATATAAACTTTCATGTGGTGTATATAGATCCCCTATGATATGATATATAATGGGATTCTATTTTATCAAGGTTTTTTGTAGTTTATGTTATTTCATTATTTTAGTGGTTTTATTTTTAATATTTTAGTAAGGATAAAAGGGACCTCACATTTATATAAAAATATATTTTAATTTCTTTCTTCTAACTACATTTCTTCCATTAAATATTTTTTGAATTATTTAGGGAAATCATTTATTTAGAAATCGTATCATCCTTGAATTTTGTAAATGTATTGAACATTTTTTCCATCATAAATTCAATTTTTGTGTAATTTAATGTTTTGTAAGCTATTACTAGAGGATTTAGGGGGAATCTATGGATTGTTCAAAGCCCTGATCCCTGAAAATAGAGGATAACTTCTAAGACACATGGTAGTAAAAAACCATTCCCCCTATACATCATGGTTTCCCTAAACCATGTGGTTGAAGAAAGTTGGATGAGGGGTGGGGAAAAATTTTCAAATACTATGTGACCATAGGAGGAAGATTATGTTGGTCTTTTGTGGTTTGGGGAAAAGATCATTATTGTGGTTCGTAAAGGATTTCTCCAAAGTTTTGTCAAACCATGTTCATTAGATTTTTAGTGTAAAATTTAAAATATTAACCACATTAATATATAAACTAAACCCTTTATTCTACATTTTATCTCTATTAGTTCATCCCTTCTCACTCAAACATGGGATCCCCCCCTCACCTGTTTATATGGGTTTTGATAACTCTCTTAGAAGGAATCCAAATATCTCACCGTCAGATCATTTGGAATGATCGTGTTAAGATCTACCATAATCCCCCATATATTGTAAAGTACTTCCTATGGTAACCTGACCCCAGATGTATAATGTTGGATTCTGCTAATAAGTTCATTGGAATGATTAAAATGATCAAATCCTAAAGGAATAAATAGTTAATTAGTGTTGGTAAAATAGATATATAAATGTGTCTTATAATAAAAATGAACAAAAATTCGAAACATATATTTTTCCACATTCAAAATAATAAAATTCTAGGTAACACTAATCCATATTGAAAGTCCATTCATATAATTCATATTGTTATTCATGGATTCTAGGGGAAGGATATATAATAAGGGTGGTCTCAAATGCACAATAATGGAAAAATAGAGTGTCAAAACTAACAAGTCAATGAAAATATAAAATATGACCAAGTAAATAAATAAAATTACATTACATATAAATAGTAAACTTAAAAGTATGTTTATAATCAATATTAAAAGGTAATTACTAGAAGGACATTCCATTCAAATAAAAATATAAGGATAAATAATTAAGGAAATGTATGAACCTGAAACACAAATCATTTATTCCATGAACGGAAGATGAATTTTATCCATATATATGCCTACATAATAATTCATAGATAAATAATAACTCTATCAAAATTGGGTAAATGCTAAATTGTTGGATGTAATCTATACCACACATGAAAATCTCTACTGTCATTGCCTTTCACAAGATGACATAAACTATGGATAGAAACCACTTTATTTTTTATAACATATCCTTGTCCTGAAAACAAATATATGCATCGAGGGGATATATATAGTCCAAGACACACCCTTTATCACCAGTCCAATGCGTACCTCATGTTGAATAATTAAAATAATTAACATGACTTATCAAATTGCTGTATAGAATGATAAATGTATACTTAGTAATAATTCCTTAGTAAATCAAATAACTGTCAATGTAAACATCACATGTAAAATGGTATAAAGATTAACCAATAGTAATTTCCATGATAACTGATATAGGTAGTTAATGGAAATTCAATGATAATAGGAAACTGGAAATTTCAAGGGGACGTAAAAATAAATCATAGAAGTGAATATAATTTCCATCCTTGAACAATTATATTGAAAACAATCCAAACCAATGGAAAGGATAGTATCAATAAAAAACTATCCCAAGTGGAGTGAAAATTTATTGTTTTTTTAATTGAATAAATTAATGAATAAAATTAAAAACTGGTCTTGAATAAAATACCCATTACATTAAAATAAAATTAATATATTTTTCATTGAAATAAATTAAAAAAAAATTCATTGATAATAATTTAAACTATTTAATCATAATATGATTCTACAATATATATTGTGGCGGATAAATCTATACATGTAGAATGAGGTAACAAAGAAAAATTATTTTTACAATTTGATAAGGATTATAAAAATGTATTATTCTAAAAGCGACAAGAATATTCTATCAAAAACATTAAAAAATTTAAAATTTTAAAAAAATTATTAATGAATCATTTTAGAATGGTTAAAACCCTTTTTGAAATAATTTTTACAAAAATGTTTTTTTTATGGAAAAAGGATCACCATCTAATTTGATACATAAAAATATTATCTATGAAATTTCAGTACCAATGAGTGGGAATACAGTAATAACTATTGAATATTGCGATTTTGAACCATAAGAGACTAAAATTAAAAAGTTTATTGAACATTTATCCAATAATTTCTTAGAATTAAATTTTAGGTACAAACAACCATTAATAAAATGAGAATGTGAGATAAACCCTGGAAGAGGATTTAATGTTGATATGAGAATCAAACAATTAGTCTATTATGTGTATCATTAATAAATCCACGTAATGGTATTTCAAATACAAAAATATATTGTAAAACTATATTACTCACATTATACTATAATATTATTGACAACATGTATGTAATATAATACTATGAAAATAAATTAAATTATAAAATTCTATTCCAGTTGGTAAAATTTAATGTAAATCCATTTAAAACAATTATTTTTAATTGAAACTAAAAATACAATTACTAAATATTTATTAATTATAATACATTACAATATGTTATTATGTACACCATATATAATAAATTAGGTGAACGATAATTTATAATTAATTGAGGAAACGAATTTGGGTAATGAATCTGTTATATTTTGTTTCCTTTTTTGGTGAAAGCCTATTAAATTACTATATAATACACATATCTTAATTTTATAATATCATTAGTACCTTTTTCATGTATATAATTTCTTTCATTTCTATTATTACTATTATTTATACAAATTCTTAATCTATTTTTTTTACCTCATCTATTTTGATCACATTCGATTTAGGTGTCAAGATCAACATTGGAAGGTCTAATATGGTCAAAGAGGTCATTATATAACATATCATGAATAATAATAATGAAATTATTATGATGTTAATAAATTAATTTTACTCTTAAATTTAATCATTAAATATGGTTATGAAAAAATAATTAACGTCACAATCATGGAGATTGTAGTTCATATAGCTGAATATGTAACATTATCATTTTTCAATGATTTTTAAGGAAAAAGGGTAATTAAAACTATATCATTCTTGAATGATCATTAAATTATAAATACATTGTTATATAATAATATATACCTATTCATATATTTAGTGTGACATAAAATGAATCACATCGTGTTTAGAATGTGGTAATCGACACATCCACGAATAACATTTTAATATATTAAGTGCCTGAAGGAGTAATGAAAAAACTAATATATATGTAAGAGTTTTCTTCCTATAACCAAGTGGTTTTACATTGATAAACTGGATATTTATTGTATTATTACATATTTTTCATTATTCTATATGACTATAATGTAATAATGACCTAGAGTATTTGTTGCATTGATAATGGCATGGATGTTCCCCGATATGATGAGAACATTGAAATGCTATAAAAATATTCTTAAATATAGTTCTGCAGTTGGAGGACATTCTATGATGGAACACATAGCCTGGAGATCATCAGGTGCGAGCACTTGTAAGCCGATTATACTTCCTCCCATGAAGCTCGCACATGGTAATCTACAAGATATGACATTATGAGAATTGTCCTGCTAGTAGGAATTCTGAAAGATTTGGTGTCAACAGATATTTCTATCTATGAGCGTGCGTAATGATCCTATGACATTAATATTATCATTAATACATTTCATGAATTACTCACTTTGTATTACAGACGAAAACTATCATGAAGACAATTGGAGGGTGGTACGGTACGTTGGGTACATCATGAGTGGCATGTTATTAATTGATAAGTTGAGGAAGGATTTTCCCCATCCATTTATGGAAGTTTATATCCCGACCCATTGATTGAAATAAAATCGTCACATAAATTTCCATGGCCATGGAGTAATGAAGAATTTATTTTAGGTACTCAAAGAACAACGTATCAAGCATAAAAGTTGATGACACAATCATGTAACCGGAATGATGAGATATTTCAAAAAAAGAATTATATTATAGAATTATCATTCATATATGGATGTCCTTGTTTTGACTTTTGATTCTTTATCTTGGGATCCTTGACCCTTTTCTAGTTAATACCATTTGGCTTTAGGTAACCTTACTAATGCCAACGAGAAAAAATCCTATAGGGTCACACAGAAAGTGTTTCTGGGGGTCTCAGTTAAATTATATTTTAATTTATTTAATTAAATAAACAATGTTCTCAAGACTGTGGAATAATTTTATTCAACGTAAGATGGTCAGATAAATTAAATATTATTTATTTATTTATTTTTTGAACATTTAATAAATACTTTTTAACTTGTTTGTAAATAAAATATTTATTTAAGAGAATAAATTATTTATTTATTTATTCATGTGTTAAATAATACAATTTAGAGTTTGAGCGGACCATGGTAGGTCCGGTTGTAAAATAAGTTTTTTCAAAAAGGTAAATAATTATTTAACTATTTGGCACAAATTAAAATAATGCTTCTATTATTTTGTGACATGGAATTTTTTTATACTTCCATTTTTCTCATGTTGAAACACTATAAATAATGACAAAGTATTATTATTAAACTAAAGTGTTTTATATAAGTTCGTGAATGTATTTAATTGTTCCTATAAAATTAAATATTGTAACTAAAATTCCATGTATATAAATAGGTAAATACCCCTATTGTGCCATACACCACTCCACATGCCTGGTGAATTGAGAATTGTTGAGAGAGACAATTTCTCTTCAGAATCTTCTTCTCGCCCCTTTAAATAATTAGAGACGTTCTTCGAGGCCAAAAAAATAAGCAATCAAGAACGACCGACACAAGACACTAGTTTCACCGTGCTAGCAACCAAAGAATGAGCAGTGTTGATCGGCAGCCATTGGAGCACGTGTGGATCACTGCTAGATGGATTCTAGTTTGGATCCTAACAACCCCAATGTGATAAAATATAAGGGTCAATCCGGCCAATCAGCATCATCAACGACAAAATACCAAAGACACATGTATTATTTTTCTTTATGAAATCAATTAAATTAATTATAAACATGATGTGGATGATCCCCTCTAAAGGTTTCCAGCCACTTTTTTCCATATTTAAATCATTAATTATATTTCATGGAAAATGGCTTTCATCATTTTATTGATCCAGCAATAATAATCGATCCTGGTAAAAATAAAATTGGGGTAACGTCCCAACCACGCTTCTACAGTGCTTAGAACCTTCAAGTGGTATCAGAGGGGTTACATCATAGTTTATAATTATTTAACTATTTTGTTGATGAATTATGATTTTAATAATTTAGTTGTTTATATTCAATTTAATCATTCATTAAATTTGAATCTCGAGATCTTTTCCTCCTCTTTCATTTATTTTTCACCATAAAGAAACAATTTTTACTTTTTAATTTTGATTAAAATAAAATAGCGGATCTCATCCAAAGCGTCCAATGCATCCTGGCCATATAGAAACAGAACACACGGCATGTATTCGGCAGTAGAAGTCATGTAGTCAAGAATCAATGCATCAGACTGGTCCGCAAAACCAAGCCATGTGTTGGAATATTTTTTTACCTTTAATGACTCCATGAGTTTACCAGGAACAGGTGGCACACAATTTCTAGATTACATGCTTTGTGTCCCAATGGGCATAGCGTGTAGTCCCTTCGGGTTAGGGTTGGACCGTGCACCATATACATGGCTTGCCAGGCTGGAGACTGTGTAATGAGGAACTATATGGCTTGTGAGCCAAAGGACATGTCGTGTACTCTGAAAATTATTAAAGTACACTCAGACGTTGTTTCTCATGGCATGTACTTCAGATAGATGGTGAAATATAGTACGAACCGTTTAGTTAGTACTACACATCATGTACTCATACATATTACACATATTTATTAAAATTTATTATTATATTTTACAAACCCTTGAGACATGTACCCTCGTGCTGGCATAAATCTAAGGCAGAACCCACGATTTATGTTTTATATAAATGTGATAAATTTAACATATTTTTAATGTTCACTTCTACTCATTTGGTAGTTATGAATAGGAATTCACCGGGTTTCCTCCAAGGTATAAGTTACGTAAAAAGATACTTTTAAATGAGTTTATTTGTCTAAAATTATTATAGATTATAATCTTAAGGAAATTATAAAAATGATTTAAGTTCAATGGTTTTATTAATTAGATATTATAATAAATGGATTTTATTGTGATTTATCTTAATTTAGAGAGATTAAAAAATTGAATGCTAGTTTTATTTACATGTAAAAATCATCGCATCCATGGATGATCATGAGCTAGACCATGACCAATGTATATGGTTGGTTTTTTTAATTTATTTATTTAAATTAAATTTGTTAGCATGCAAGCCTTCTCTTTATTAATATGTAGGGCCTAAATGACCAATGATTATTTTATGTAAAACCCCTTTTTACCCCTCACATTCAATTTAGTTAAAAAAGACATATGTAATGGATGGAACACCCAAGCTAGTGGAGGCGGTTCAAGTTGGAGCCTATTAAAAACCAATCCCAGGATATACAAAGGTGGATAGGTTGAAGATGTAAACACGAACCAAAAAGGTTCATGTTGTTTCTACCCTAGGTTATTGATTGTTTATAAACTTCTAGATAAACTCTCAATTAGAAAAACTTGTGATCTTGCCATTCAATTTATTTTAGTTCTGTCGGTAACATGCTTTATCATTACGGATATTTTGTCATGATCACATAATTAATGAATTAACATGAATGAAAGATGGAACTAATATAAACCACACATATGTGTAAATATTATCAAGACATGGTTAATTTCTTAATTAGGCTCCCCTTAATGTTAAATATCTTGTGGTAATGATAATAAGAAATTCACGCATAAGAAATAAAAATCCCTCAAATAAATAATTACGTCAGAACAAGCCTTCTGTTACATGATTAAATGAAAAAACTCAATAAAATTAGGGGTTTGTCCAACTCTTGATGGGACACTTATGTTTATACAATAAACCCCTATGAATGGTTTTAGGTTGAATTAACCATATTAAATAAAGAGGATTACCCCTTGCTAGACATGGTATAATTCCGTAGGAAAGAGTTGAAGAAATACAAATCCATGATTTCAGGATTGGGGAGTCTACTACACATGTTAAGGAGCTACAATGCTGCAGTTGGAAATGAATTTACTACCTAAATACATTTTAATAGCTGGACAAAACCTTATTAGTGTTATGTGAATTGGAATATGGAACCTTTCCACTATAATGTCATGACAACTGGATATTTCAAGATCAACTGTGACGACCATTGAGACTTGATAAAATAGTGGGAGAATTAATAAAATTTATTATTTCTCATAAAATTTAATCATGAAAGTAAAAATGATATGCTCTAATAGTTGTAGAAAAAATGACAATCTCGTCAACCACACTATCCCTCTGATCAATTTTGGATAATGAAAACATCCTCACCAGTAGTAACATCCAATAAAAGTTTAGACACCTTCAGGTTATCTTGCGCCATGAATGGAAGTTTTTCATGTTGGAGTCAGCATTACCTGATCCTCCTGCCAAGGAGGTGAATGATGAGGATTTCTGGTTCTATGAGAAACATATGAATGATGTGGTCAATGTTAAATGTTTTATGTTATCATCAATTTCTTGTGATCTCATAATTTCTCATGAAATCATTGATGCTTATAGCATCCTCAATCATGTTTGTTTTCATTACCAAGAGAGAGAAAGACAGGAAAGGTTTGAAATCTCTAAGGCACCATTTTAGAGTAATCTTGGTGAAGGTTCCCCAGCTGGCCTCATATTGTCATTCTCATTGGATACATTGGGTACCTCAAGGTTATAGGGTTTAAACTCCTCGAATAACTAGGAAATGATCTCATTCTTGCATCACTCCCACATATTTTCTCTAACATTGTTGTCAAATCCAATATGAAAAACATTGAGAAGTCTCTATATAATCCTCTTATCCTCATTCTCCAAATGGACAAAAATATGAATCATGAAAATACATATATCCTTATGGTGTATAAGAGAAAATGGAAGGTGAATAGATTTAATCCCAAAGCATATTCACGGACTTCCATGAAAAAGAATATCAAAGGGGAGGCAAGGGAACAGAAGGTTGTTCGTTTCACATGTGGCAAGAAGGGCCACACGAAGATGAACTGCACCTAGACTCAAAAGAAAGGGGAATCCTCACGTCTATTTGTTATCAATTGAAATCTATCTATTTATACAAATTTAGTATTAGATACAGCTTATAGTGCTCACATATGAATCCAAATTCAAGAACCAATTAGATTTAAGAAAATTGATTGAGGGTAGGTAGATCTACGAGTAGCGAATGGAGCATGACTTGTTCTTGTATCTGTCGGGGAATACCATCTCACGTTGCCAATTGGGATGATCATGGTGTTAAAGGGTTACTTTAATGTAAATTTGGTAACCAAAAACATAACATTTATATCAATACTGATATAGAGGTATTTTTTCATGTTTGGAATGGAATGTGGCTTCTTTTATAAAGATAGAATTTGTTTTTGTAGGACACATTTATACAACGATATTTATGTGTTGGATTACACAAACCAAGTAATTGAAATCGAGGAAAAAGATACTTCACATGACTCAAACCACACCAATCATTGTCATCATCAACAAGGTCATCTAAACGAGAAAAAAATGACAATCATACATCATGATGGATATTTAGATTCTTTTTAACTAATACAACTTGGTGTATGTCATGCATGTTTACAAGGAAAAACAACCAAATCCCCATTTGGTGGGAAAGGTAGAATTTCTAAAGATCTTCTTGAAAATTTTCATACCAATGAGTGTGGTCCATATATAGTTATAGAAAGGGGTGAGTACATATACTTTATAACTTTTAGTGATGATTTATGTATATATGGATATCTCTACATAATGGGGTATAAGTCAAATTCCATTGATATGTTCAAGGAATTCAAGAATTAAATAGAAAACCAGCTTGGTTAGAAGATTATAAAACTCTACTCAGATCGAGGTGGGGAATATCTTATTTAGGACTTCATTGATTTCTTACAAGAGTTTGGTATTCTCTCCAAACCAAATCCCCCATACACACCTAAATGGAATGGTTTAAGTCATAGGAGAATCCAAACCTTCTTTAACATGTTGAGTTCAATGATGAGTCTTGAAAGTCTTCAAATATAATTTTGGGGATATGTGTTACAAACAGAGGCACACAGAGTATCCAATGTACCAACTAAAGGAATTCCTAACGAGTTCTGGAGTTGAGGAAAATCCATTTTATCAAATTTATGTGTGTGGGGTAGAGAAGTTTTTGTTAATGCATAATCAGGTAAAAAACTCACACTATGCATTGAGCGCTTCCAGCTCAGGGAACCTCCAATTAATGTAATGATGTATCCTCTTTGTGTCTTCATGTAATCTTGAACAGTCTGTAAACTAGCATATTAATAACCTCTAATGACTAGTTCCTCATATTTTCTATAAATATTGAGAGATGTTCTTTATGGCCGAAGAACAATAAATCACGAATGATAGCACCAAGACGCTCGATTATCCATGCTAGCACCCGGAGAACGAGCTGTGTCGACTAGAGGCCATCAGAACACATTGGGATCACCGATAGAGGGTTTATAGTTTGGATCCTTACAACCACAACGAGATAATATAGAAGGGTCAATCCAGGCGATCAACATCATCAATGAAGAGAAATACCGAAGTCACAAATATTATATTTCTTTATCATGTTAAATAATTAATTACACACATGATGTGCAAGATCCTATCTAATGGTTTTTGGAATATTTTTTCATTGTCTAAATCTTTGATTATATTTCATAGATACTAGCATTCATCATCGTATTGATCCAGGAATAATAATTAGTCATAATAAAAATCAAAATTGGGTGTCGTCCCGACCATGTTTCCGCTATGCCCAGAACCATCAATATATTACATTTTGAAAATGGTTATTATGTCACGAATTTAATATATATATTTTTATGCCAAATTAATTTAATTAATAATATTTTTTATAGGTTCCATGTATATTATGGATAAATCAAATTGCTTTGAGAGGTGGTTGTCCACACTAGCATGAAAAATTATATGATTTTTATAGAAATGGGATGAATTATGATTTGTTTTGTAAAAGAATCATAAATATTATTGGAATAATAAATATAATATATAATATATATAAATATATTTTTCGTCCCAATGGATGACCATGAAAATTAATAAAGGAATAATGAACACCCATCATTTCGTGAGGCTATTGTTCGCCGATTAAATAGAAAATATGTTTGTCTCCCATTATATGGATGTGTGCGTATTTTTTGGAAGAAAAATTTCAATAAAAATTTTCTATTATATTTTGGATAATTTAGTTATTATATGAACATGTAATATGAATATTTGAGGTCGTGGATATGTAATTTAAAGAAAAGTTATTTTAGGAATTATTTTTCAAAAAAATCGGGTAACTCCATTAGGTCTAAATCCAATGGATTCCTTGAAATACATTAATGAAAATTAGAGGCTTTAATGTCATGGGGAGGAATGATATGAAGATATTTGGGAATAAATTTGTTCATCCTCTATGTTTTGAGGGTTGTTGGTAATGGGGGAATTTATGGACTTTTATAATAGAGGATGAGTTGTACTATTGTAATTTTTTGACCAATGAATTATTGGAATGCTTCTCTGGTTTCATGTGGATCCAAAAATGGATCCAATTCAACACAAACGAGTATAGGGTTATATTTGGACACCGACTTGATCTTGGGAATGTTAATAGGCCATTCTAGTCGTTATGGTTATGGTTTAGTCCCTTATTAATCATAATTTAACTTTTAATAGTCTAATTAATTTACTCAATTTTAATAATTTTTTCTTATAAAATATATCTTATTATAAATTATAAATAATTATGATTTAAAATATATATTGTTTTACAAATATCAATCATATATGTGGAATAATTGTATTTAAATTAATTTCTTAGGCAGGACCACAATGTGGGGTTTTAAGTTAAAAATGTCGGCAAGTTTACTAAGTTTATTTATTAAATTACAAAGTGAAAATGAAAAACAAATTATATATTTATTATTAATTTAAAACAAGAAAGTATAATTAATTATAATTTACACTTATAAATAAATTATATTAAAATGTTTTTTGAACTATAATATTGTATTTTTAATTATTCATTAAAAAAATTTATGTTTTTTTAAAATATCAAAAAATCATCCAAACCATATCCTTAGGTTTAGATTTAAAATATTGTGTAAATATTTAAAAATTTAATTAATTAAATAGTAAAACCTAATATTTTAAATGGGTTCCCCATTTAAAGGATGTAATAATACCTTTAAAAATGTCTAGGCTTTTTTTACTGCTATACGGGTTTTTCTTATCTTATGGTTATCAAAACTAATGGATGAAAAAGAAAAATATTATATTTAATATATAACACATATATTTAATTACAATAATTAAATCATTTTTATTTATTATTTTTATTAGGAAAATTTCTTTTTTTGAATCATAAAATGAATATTAATTATTTGCATATCCTATTTTTCTTTATTTTCATTTCACATAAATTTCAAACCTAATAAAAATTATTTATATATATTGTCACGACCCGTCCTCGGGGCTCGTGCCGTGACTACCCCAAACCCGCCTTCCATAGGCCAGGGGCTGGCGACTAGCACCAAGGCGTAAATCCCGGTAAAAAGGGAAGGCATTGCCTTTGTAAAGTAAACAAACACCACAGAGAAAGTAAGCAGTAGAAGTAAACACTAAGGAAAAACTGAGTACAACAGTAAGTGCGGAAAAGTAAGTGGGCAAGTATACAAACCCAAACTGAAAGTGAAGTACAACGGGAAGGGAAAACAGCAACTGAAAGAGTAAAGCTGCAACGTCGAGCTGCCCACTGAAAATCCCACCTAAAGGGTGAGTACAGATAGCCTCCATAGCTCCTCGGGTCCAGTCGTCCACTCCGAGAACATCCCACCCAGTGGTCTACCTCCAGGTACTGTCCTTCTCCGCAAGCCTCAACCACGATCAATGTTGTCCGTCGTCTGCAACCAACATAACGTAGTGCGGGAATAGCCCATGCAGGGGTGAGTATAAGCTACTCAGTAGGGACCCCGAGACCCCTGAAGGTCTCCATGAATCCATAATGGATAATCCACAAAGGAAAGATACAATCACGAAGTAACATCTGACACTACTTAGGTATATGCCCGTACATATACCTAAGTCATCAATTCTTGTTCGGCTTCAACATCTGAGCCCAAGTACAACCCAGTCCACACAGGAAGCAAAATGTAAATCCACACAGGATAGCACAATACAATCCACATAGGAAAGCAAAACAGGATTCAGCTCACACAGGTATACTACTTTGTAAGACGATAGAGATGATCAGATGTAGCCACTGATTTATCTAAGCCATCGAACCCACAAAGGATCGGTAGGTACTAACCCCTGCAATGACCCACAGAGGATCGATCATGAAGTTGAAACCATAGCTATTGGGAAACTCCTTCCCTATCAAGTATAGTGGGTATTCCGATACAACCAAGCGCTTCCCTCTAACCTTGGACTGCTGTAGTAATCTACCTATCGAGTACTGTGGGCATGCTGCTACAACCAAGCGCTTCCCACCATGGGTCTGCCACTACAACCAAGCGCTCCCCCTCATAGCCTCTAGAGGTACTCCTTCTATTAGGTACCACGGGTCTGCCGCTACAACCAAGCGCTCCTCCACCGTGGGTATGCTGCTACAACCAAGCACTCCCCCGTGCTGCTACAACCAAGTGCTCCTCCGTCGTAGGTCTGCCGCTAACACCCATGCGCTCCTCCGTCGTGGGTCTGCCGCTACAACCAAGTGCTCCCCCTCATAGCCTCCATAGGTACTCCTTGAGTTGAGTACCACGGGTCTGCCGCTAGAACCAAGCGCTCCTCGTCTGTGGTTCTACTGCTACAACCAAGCGCTTCCCACTAGGCTCTCAGTAACACACAGAGTCGTTCGATCAGCAGTCGTCAAGTCTCAACCGGCTCTAGGGTTTCCGCACACAGTAAGCTCATTCGGGAGGGTCCGCTCCACGAGTTGAGGGGCTGATACATCAACTGACACATAGTCCGGATTTGATGTATCCAAAAGTTCTGTATCATCAACAAGAACTCAACGTCACAGATGGCGCGCCAATCAGACGCCCGGTCTGAGAGTTATTGGCTTTTTCGTTCCAGGGGTGCAGTTGGTTTTTTTAGGCAAAACCAACCCGACCTTACTCCACCTGCGTCCAAACCTCAGGCGGAGTAAGCCAAAAGATCCGTATCACTTAGAGGAATCCAAAATAGTCGGCGGCACGTCAATCTGATGTCCGGAGCTTAATTTATAAGCGTTTCTGCTCCGAGGGCCCGGTTGGTTTCATGTACGGACCAACCCGGTTGAACCCAAATTTCTCCGAAACCTTGAGTGCAACATACCGAAACTACCGTCTCGATCCAAGCATCACATCACTGCTGAAGGTTTGTCAATCGGAGGTGCGTAGCCCACGATATGGGAAAAAGATAGAAATAGGTCCGAAAATGGGGGGTTTTGGCCCGGACCGACCCGACCCAACCCCCCTTGGGTCCCCCCGAACCGGGTCGACCCGACCCAGGTCTGGGTCCGACCCAGATGGGCGCGACCCGGCCTGGCCGCAACCCGGCTGGCGCTGGCCTGTTGGCCAGCAGGTCGGCACGGCCAGTTACGACCGAGCGGAGCGGGGGGCGCGCTGCCACCGCATGAAGGAGCCGCGGCCCCACGTGGGGCCGCCCATACCAGTGGACGCCGCAGCCGGCCGCGTCCTTTACCCCTCCGGTCCCGTGCGGTCGTGTGACCGCGCCTTGCCGTCGTGGCTTCAGCCGCGGCGGCTCCTCCCGGTGCAGCCCCCGCCACCTGCCGCCGACGCCGCCGTGCCGGTGAGGCGCACCAGCGGGCTGATCCGCGGACCACCGGACGAGTTTCGTTTGTCGGAAATTCGCGTCGTCTTCGCCAAAGGCCCTTTCAGGGTTCATCCTTCAATACAGGGACCTCATATTGCCCGTGCGACTTATTTTGTCATCGTCCGCCGTTCCGCACACCAAGAATGAAAAGGGCAGTGGGTTCGGACTTGTTCGTTGGTCCGCACCCCCCGCGTTAGCGGTTTTAAAAGTCTCAATACAAAAAATTAATCAAACGCCGCGGGTATAAATCATAAATATTTAAATGAATCAAACCCCTACCTCAACGTTGTCGTCAAACGTGAGTTCATTGTGGAATTGACCGTCGCGGAAGAAGAGGACCGTCGCATCGCAGAAGGGGCGTCGCTGTCATTGCGGTACACGGCGTTGCGTAGAGAAACTCCGAGGATTAAAAGCACACAAATTTAAGAAGCACCAAAAGAAAAAATGTCAAGGATATAATTCACAATGAATTAAAATAACAGCAATCCTTACCTCAATCGGTTGTTGATCGAAGGTTGTCGCGGGGAAGGAACATCGCGAAAGAACGTCGCGGAAGGAGAATCGTTGGCGTCGCGGTACATGGAGTTGCGTTGTAGATCTCAGAGGGTTCGGCGTTCTTCTTCATCCTTCGTCAGAGGTCGGCATTCTTCGCATTCTTCGCATTCTTCGCATTCTTCGTGTTCTTCGCGTTCCTCGTGTTCTTCGACGAAGAAGATGAAGATCTTCAAGTCTCCTTTATCTTTTCTCCCAAAGCTCTCAAGAAACAAGACTCCAACCAAAAATAAAATAAGTCCCTTACTTATTTGATTAACACAACATAAGTTTGAAATTCAAATGTTAAGAAACGAACCATTAATTTGATGAATTAATGGTAACGACTTAACTGCCCAATTAATAGGGGCGTTTAGAATTTAATAAAACGCACTGGTTGACTTTCATTTAAAAGAGGTTTTCGCGGGTTCGTTACTTAGAGGAAAAGAAATGGTGGGGCTCGTGTGGGCCCCACCTCACAAATATCCTACCAAGTGGGTAGGATATTTTGAATTCCACCCTATCCACTTAACTTAGCTTAAGTGGATTTAAGTGGCTTTAAGTGAAATAAAATAAAGTTGTCGCATCACTTTATTTTATTTCATAACTTAACCCCAAAAATTAAAAACCACACCAGAGAAAACACAACTCCGGAAAATGAATTTCTAATAAAATACTGGCTCTGTGATTACATCGGTGCCCTCGGAATTTGATTCCGAGCACCAGTTCAAAAGTTATAAAAACCCACTCTTTCTTTCACTGAACATACCTGAGCTAAGCTTCGGAAAATGATTCCATGCGCACCGGGCCTCGGAATCAGGTACCGTCAGAAACTGAGTTCTTGTAAAATTCCCAAGAAAATTAAGAAAAAAATTTACTTGAATTTTTCGGGTCTTTACATCACTCCCACCTCAGGGCTTTACGTCCCCATAATGATACATCATAAACTAGGAAAACAAAAGTGGGTACTGGGCACGCATCTGAGCCTCCCGCTCCCAAGTGATCTCCTAGAGGTTCCCGTGCTTCCATCTGATGCGTACTGGAGGAATCGACCGTCCACGTAGGACCCGCTCTGGTCGATCCTCGATCTCCACCGGATCCTCCGCAAAAGTCACCCCATCATCAACATCCAGCTCCCCATGGTCAATGATATTTGTCGGGTCGTGCACATATCTTCTCAGCTGAGATACGTAAAAGACGTAGTGCACCCGGTGCAACTGAGGTGGTAGAGCCAGGAGATAGGCCACCTCGCCAATCCTACTGAGGACCTGGAATGGTCCGATGAAGCATGGAGACAACATGCTACCTCGGCCAAAACTCCGTAACTCACGTCGAGGTGTGACCCGTAAGGAAACTTGGTCACCAACCTCGAACTGTAGTGGTCTCCGCCCCCCGTCAGCACAAAACTTATGCCGGCTCTAAGCTGTCCTCATCTGCTCATGGATGACTTGGACCTTTCTGGTCCTATAAGAGCTGCTGAGATTTCGTCTTTGCCGAGAAAGGAAATCTGGTCTCATCCCCTGGATGAACCACATTTTTCGCCTAATACAGTCAATCCCGTCATGGATGTTACTAACCCATACCAAGGATGACGTCGTAAGGCCTCGACGCTACTACCAATAGATCCAACCGTTAATCTCGCTTCCAAGGGTTGAGTCACACTATCGGCATCAGTGCGTAGTCACTAGGTCTCCTCTAGTAGGTATCTCAAAGTGAAGTTCAAGTCAATGGTTTTTAAACCAGCACCTCTTAGTAACAACATAAAGAGAGGACAGGAAGGTAAACACCAAAAGAAAGTTTATTTTTATTACTGCAACTCAAAGTACAGAAACACAAAGCAACAAAAAACAAACATCAACAGAGATGGAAGCAACATGAACAAAAGTCTCCAGGTCTAGAGCTAGTCCCGCTCCTATCCATCTGCTCCCGGAGCTCCATGATCGTAGGCCTCAGCTGCCTGTAGCTGAGCTCTCCCACTTCCACCTGTTCCCTGCGGTTGGGGTGGACCTCCTAGTGGTGGTGGTGGAAACACCTCGAAGCATCATCCACCTCCAGCTGTAGGGCCAGCTCCACTGCCACAGTCTCCTACTCCATGCGGTCCGCCTCGATCGAACCTCTGCCTTTACCTGAGAGGTCCTCCGTTCATCTGCTGGTCATCTGTATGGTGGGTCGGACAGTAATGAGTCATGTGACCAACCCCACCTCAGGATTAACCCTGCCCGCGCATGGTAAGTCGTTCTCCACTCGGGTGCCTCGCACAAACGATCCTGTGTCATGCGGTCGACCACCTGTAGGTCTAGTCCTCTTGGACCTCTGCGTCATCTGTCTGCTGCCTGCTGCAGAAGACTCTTCCGCATGCCTGCTATTGGTGGGTCCTGCTACTGTAGACTGCTCAGCAAGGAAACTCTTCACTAAGAGGTCTCGCTCCAACACCCCTGTCTGTGTCGGAATGCTGTGAGAAACAACTGAAGCTCTGATCTCTCGCCTGAGCCCCTGCTCGAAGGTTCGGGCCCTGAAGAATGGGCCTCGAACCAAGTCTGTCGAATAGCGCGAGAGATCGATAAACCTCGCCTCGTACTGGGCTACTGTCATGCTGCCCTGCCACAGCTATAGCAGCTCCTGGATGCACACCGCTCGGAGGGTGGCTGGGAAGAACTCTGAGTGAAAAAAGGATCTCAAAGACCTTCCAAATGATAGATGCCTCATCGTGCACCTGGAGCATCAAGCTCCACCATTCTCCTGCTGCCGCATGCAGGAGGTTCGCTGCAAGGACAACCATAAGGTCAGCTGGTGTCCCTACCAAACGAAAAACTCATACAACTGCCTCTTTCCAATCCTCGGATGCCTGAGGTTCCGTCTCCCCACGGAAACTGGGCGGTCGCTGACGCTGAAACTCGTGCAGTGCACTAAGGCGATGTTCACTATCAGTGGCTAGGGCTGGTAGCCTCGGTGGCTTGGCATGTAGAGGTACCGCCAGTGCCTCTGCTGTCAAAAGGCCCTGTACTGAGGCCTTGTCGCTCGGCGGGCTGTCGTTAGGCTCAACTCTCGGAACCCTAGCTGGCTGCCGTCGTGGGGCCATCATGAAAATAAACAGGTGTGCCATGGTCAAACATTATACCTGGTGAGCTGACACAAAGTAATCACAAAGAAAACATGAAACACACATGCAATCAATGTTTTCGTGCGTTAAATTGGAAATCAGAAGATAGGGTCCTGGTGTACGGATACGTCGGCCGCCGCACCAACACTGGACTCCCTGAACTGATAACCACAACCAATACGCTTAACCCTATTGCTTCACATAGAAAAATATAAGAGTCCCAAGTTCTATGGTTGAACCGAACTCCTCTGATACCCATCTGTTACGACCCGTCCTCGGGGCCCGTGCCATGACTACCCCAAGCCCGCCTTCCATAGGCCAGGGGCTGGCGACTAGCACCAAGGCGTAAATCCCGGTAAAAAGGGAAGGCATTGCCTTTGTAATGTAAACAAACACCACAGAGAAATAAAGGAGTATAAGTAAACACTAAGTAAAAATTGAGTACAACAGTAAGTGCGGAAAAGTATGTGGGCCAGTATACAAACCCAAACTGAAAGTAAATTACAACTGGAAGGGAAAACAAAAACTGAAAAAGTAAAGCTGCAACGTCAAGTGTCCACTGGAAATCCCACCTGAAGGGTGAGTACAGATAGCCTCCACAGTTCCTCGGCCCCAGCCGTCCACTCTGAGAATGTCCCGCCCAGTGGTCTACCTCCAGGTACCATCCTGCTCTGCAAACCTCAACCACGATCAGTGATGTCCGTCGTCAGCAACCAACACAACGTAGTGCGGGCATAGCCTGTGCAGGGGTGAGTATAAGCTACTCAGTAGGGACCCCGAGACCCCCTAAGATCTCTTAAATACATAAAGGATAATCCACAAAGGAAACATACAATCAGGAAGTAACATCTGACACTGATTAGGTATATTCCCATACATATACCTAAGTCATCAATTCTCGTTCGGCTCCGACATCCGAGCCCATGTACAACCCAGTCCACATAGGAAGCAAAATATAAATCCACACAGGATAGAACAACACAATCTACATAGGAAATCATAACAAGATTTATCTCACACAGGTATACTACTTCGTAAGAAGATAGATATGATCATATGTAGCCACTGATTTATCTAAGTCGTCAAACCCACAAAGGAACGGTAGGTACTAACCCCCGCAATGACCCACACAGGATCGATCATGAAGTTGAAACCATAGCTATTGGGAATCTCCTTCTCAATCAAGTACAGTGGGTATGCCGCTACAACCAAGCGCTTCCCTCTAACCTTGGACTGTTGTAGTACTCCACCTATCGAGTACTGTGGGCCTTCTACTACAACAAAGAGCTTCCCGTCATGGGTCTGCCGCTACAACCAAGCGCTCCCCCTCATAGCCTCTAGAGGTACTCCTTCTGTTGAGTACCACGGGTCTGCCGCTACAACCAAGCACTCCTCCGCCGTGGGGCTACTGCTACAACCAAGCGCTCCCCCGTGCTGCTACAACCAAGCGCTCCTCCATCATAGGTCTTCCGCTACAACCAAGCGCTCCTCCATCGTGGGTCTGCCACTATAACCAAGCGCTCCCCCTCATAGCCTCTAGAGGTACTTCTTTTGTTGAGTACAGCGGGTCTGCCGCCACAACCAAGCGCTCCTCCACCATGGGTCTGCTACTACAACCAAGCGCTTCCCACTGGGCTCTCAGTAACACACCGTGTCGTTCGATCAGCAGTCGTCAAGTCTCAATTGGCTCTAGGGTTTCCGCACACAGCAAGCTCATTCGGGAGGGTGTGCTCTACGAGCTGAGGGGCTGATACATCAACTGACACATAGTCCAGAGTTGATGTATCCAAAAGTTCTATATCATCAACAGGAACTCAACATCATAGACGGCGCATCAATCGGACGCCCGGTCTGAGAGTTATTGGATTTTTCGTTCAGGGGCCCGGTTGGTTTTTTTAGGTAAAACCAACCCAAAAATACTCCCCCTATGTCCAAACCTCGGGCGGAGAAAGCCAAAAGATCCTTATCACATAGAATAATCCAACAAAGTCGGCGGCATGTCAATCGGATGTTCAGAGCTTAAGTAATAAGCGTTTCCGCTTCGAGGGCCCAGTTGGTTTCGTGTACGAACCAACCCGGCTGAACCGAAAGTTCTCCTAAACCTTGAGTGCAATATACCGAAACGACTGTCTCGATCCAAGGATCACATTTCTGCTGACGGTGTGTCAATCAGAGGTCTGTAACCGAAGATATGGGAAAAAGACCGAAAGAGGTCCGAAAACGGGGGGTCTGGGCCCGACCGACCCGGCCCAACCCCCCCTGGGTCGGCCCGAACCGGGTCGATCGGACCCGAGTCCGAGTCCGACCTGGATGTGATCGACCCGTCCCGGCCCGGCCTGGCCGCGACCCGGCTGGTGCTGACCGGTTGGCCAGCGGGTCGGCTCGGCCGGTTACGGCAAGCGTAGCGGGGGGCGCGTTGCCCCCCGCGTGAAGGAGTCGCGGCCCCGCATGGGGCCACCCTTGCCAGAGAACGCGACAGCCGGCCATGTCCCGTCCCCCTCCTGTCCCGCGCGGTCGACGGACCGCGCCTTGCCGCCCCGGCTTCAGCCGCAGCGGCTCCTCCCGGCGACGCGCAGGGCGCCGCCGTCCCGGCGAGGCGCGCCGTCGGGCTGCTCCGCGGACCACCAGACGAGTTTCGGTGGTTGGAAATTCGCGTCGTCTTCGCCAAAGGCCCTCCCGGGGTTCTTCCTTCACTGCGAGGACCTCACATTGCCCGTGCGACTTACTTTTTCATCGTCTGCCATTCCGCACACCAAGAACGAAAAGGGCGGTGGGTTCGTACTTGTTCGTTGGTCCGCACCCACCGCGTTAACAATTTTAAAACTCTCTCAACATAAATTTAATGAAACTCCGCAGGTATAAATCACAAAGATTTAAATGAATCAAACCCCTATCTCAACGTTGTCATTGAATGTGAGTTCATCGTGGAATTGACCGTCGTAGAAGAAGAGGATCGTCGCGTCATGGAAGGGGTGTCGCTGTCGTCGCGGTACACGGTGTTTCATAGAGAAACTCCGAGGAATAAAAGTACACAGATTTAAGATGCACCAAAAGAAACCATGTCGAGGATATAATTCACAAAGAATTAAAAGAACCACAATACCTACCTCAATCGGTTTTTGATCAAAGGTTGTCGCGGGGAAGGAACGTCGCGGAAAAACGTCGCGGAAGGAGAATCGTTGGTGTCGCGGTACACGGCGTCACGTCGTCGATCTCCGAGGGTTTGGCATTCTTTGTCGCCCTTCTTCGGAGGTCGTCGTTCTTCACGTTATTCGCATTCCTCGTGTTCTTCGATAAAGAAGATGGAGATCTTCAAGTCTCCTTAACTTTTCTCCCAAAGATCTCAAGAAACAAGCCTCCAACCCAAAATAAAATAAGTCCCTTACTTATTTTATTAACACAACTTAAGTTTGAAATTCAAAAGTTAAGAAACGAACCATTAATTTGATGTATTAATGGTAATGACTTAACTGCCCAATTATGAGGGGCGTTTATAATTTAAGAAAACGAACCGGTTGACTTTTATTTAAAATAGGTTTTTGCGGGTGCGTTACTTAGAGGAAAAGAAACGGTGGGGATCGTGCGGGCCCCACATCACAAATATCCTACCAAGTGGGTAGGATATTTTGGGTTCCACCCTATCCGCTTAACTTAGCTTAAGTGGCATTCAGTGGCTTTAAGTGAAATAAAATAATGTTGTCGCACCACTTTATTTTATTTCTTAACATAACCCCAAAAATTAAAAACCACACCCGAGCAAATGCAACTCCGGAAATGGTGTTTCTAAGAAAATACTAGTGCTGCAATTACATCAGTGCCCTCGGAATTTGATTCCGAGCACTGGTTTAAATGTTAGAAAAACACACTTGTTCGTTCACTGAATGTACCCGAGCTAAGATTCGGAAAATGATTCCGGGAACACCGGGCCTCAGAATCAAGTGCTATCATAAAATGTGTTCTTGTAAAATTCCCACGAAAATTAAGAAAAGAATTTCCTTGAATTTTACAGGTCTTTACATTTATTAAATATAAATGTTCATATTTTAGTTCATACTATTCATAACTACTAACATAATATCTAGGGTATATCATTTTATTTACAAAAATAATATTAATAAAAAATATTATTATTTGGTGAAACTCGGTCTTGCATGTAATAGAAGCTATTGAGGAAGATCACTATTATGTGTAACATAAGCTATTGAAGAAGGTCTCCATTCCATGTATTGCAAGATAACTTAGTGTTTCAAGAATTACATGCTATGAAATATATAATATTTATTTATGATAGTAAATATATGGTAATTTATAAGAATAATATGTTGATTTATTATAATTGGTGATAGATCTCATAAAATTTATTGAATACAAGGGTTTATTTTAGAATTTTAGTGTGTTACATTCTCCCACATTAATACAATTGTGTCCTCACAATTTTAACAAGATGATGGTAAAATATTTATTGATACTTCCTACATTGATATCCCACATCAGAAGAAGGTTTAATTAAACATCATCTAGAAAAGAGAGAATGAGAAGTATGTTGATCACATGAACTACCATAAAAATAGGTGTCCATGAAGAATAACATTAGTTGCATGTGGAGACACAAACATAGAGGAAAAAAATAAATTTTAATAGAGATATATTTAGGACATAAAAAATAACATAAATATCAATGGTATTTTAAGGGCTTCAAATCCATAAAATCATGATCATTTTAAAGACCATTAGTTAAAAAACTGAGGTATTAGGAAAAAATTTATTTCAAATTTCTTTTCCTAATATGAATATAAAGAAATATTATTATTTGATAGGATTGAATTTCATATGAACAATTCTATCTTTTGGTTGTGCATCAATCAAATTATAATTCATCCCATTACTCATTGAAATTAATTTCAAATAATAAAATTTCTTATGAATCAAGTACTAAAATATACATTTTCTGAATCTTAAGTCCAATAAAATAGGAAAAATGATTTATATTATTGTTTAACTATCCTCAACAACTAACATGGATAATTTATTAACATATAATAATCATAAGTGAAATTTTTGTATCATCATATTCATTTTTTCATCAAATTATTTGACTAAAATGACTTATAATATAAGAAGAACATTTTTTAGGATTGTGGTTGGCATGAAACCCTTAAGGGATAATGACCTACAACCCTGCTGAATTTTATTAGCTTTAACCCAGTATACATGATTTCCTTTTATAAAACAATATTAATTTAAATTATAATATAAATCTAATGGACATCTATGAAATTTAGTCATTAAATAGACTCTAATCTATGGTTTTCAATAAATCCAAAATATATATCTGTTTTATCTTTTTATTTCATATATAAATCCTTCCATGATCTAGATATTATCATTTAAATGTTTTATTGAATTGGGGAATTCCTATGTTCCCCACATTTATAGAGATAAATAAAAAATTGATGCTCATGATGAATATCACGATCATCCCTCATAATAGAAATTATTCCTCAGAATACCTTTTCTTTTTGTCCATAATCAACAAAGATAAAGAATTTCCTTATTCCACCTAGAAACATTCCTGGGTGTCGCCTTTCACACTTCTAATATGACAAAAAATGATAATTCTTTTCATTATGGTCGCCACCACTTGCGATCTTAGAATCCTATATCCTTATTTTTGGTGCTGTGTTCCGTAGATAGTAATAGTATAAATTATTAATAATATTTCAGGAAAATTTATTTTGTAGAAACCTGATAACTATAACTCTTATCAACAAAAAATTTGGATGGTAATTTCAATTGCATTTCTCTTCATGTTTTTTGTTATCACGAATCCTTCAAGTTACATCGGTTGACAAGAACCAGACAAAATAAATTGATAAATTAAATTCAATTTTTTATATGCGTATTATTATCAATAATATATCTAAGTCAAGACAACATATTTTATAATCTAAACCCATTATTTTTAAAATTTATTATTCATTTTCATTATCCATTTATATTCTTCATAATGGTTGGTAATAAAAAATTATCATATCCTATGAACATAATCTTGGTGTATTAAACTAGGTGCAGATTATGGCCCATTGTCATGTACAATGTTAACCCAAGTTAGATTTGGAACAACTTATTAGTGTTATTAATCTTAAATACATATGTTTCAGATCCATGTCATCTTATGGTATCTAGACATGAATTTATTTCTAGGAAGACCCACATAATATCTTCCTTGAAAAATATTGTATGATTTTATTTCATAATTATCATTAAATTATACCTTAAGGTAGTGTTCTCTAACCAATTTTATCATGAATATAGTTACCACTATTGTAGCTATATATCCTCTGATTCGAACTGTAGAAACTGAACCTTAGATGCCCGAAGTAGTGTATGCTACTAATTACATTGACAAGATTATAAGGAATCAAATCTCGAAGGAATGAAGAGTTTTGTAGTCTTTATAGAAAATATAAATCAATGAGTATTTTATTTTAAATGAATACACTATGTACAATTTTTTTTTCTTATTTCTATAATAATAACATCAAGGATATCATTGTTCCATCCAGTAAATCCCAATATATCATTCATATTATGCGTCTTGGATTCATGTGGAAAATATGATAACAAAAAAAGCTCAAATTATCATCAAGGGAAAAATATAGTAGAAGAAATAATGTATCAATGAGAATAATAATTAAAAAACAGCATATAACATTACTCACATTACATGAAAAAAATTAACATATAAGGAAGTCCATAATCAACATGGAAAGGTAATAACTTGAAATATATTCCATTCAAATAACGATATGTGGTCTAAAAAATATATAATATTAAGATTCTATAAAACATTAAATTTAATCAATGAACTTAAGATTAATTGTACCCGCAAATATTTAATCTTAAAATAAAATTAATGAATAATAACTGGTAAATGACAAAAATTATTAATTATTCTATTTCATGTCTAAGGAACATGATCACTAATACCGTAAAGACGTTTCAAAAATACTGTTTTAAAGAATAGATAGAAGCATTTTTATTTTCGTAGACTTATTTATATCATTGGAACACCTCAATGCATCGAGGGGATATAAAAATTCTGGGCCCCAACCATCAATTACAGTCAAAAAATTTCTCATATTTAATATTAAAAATAAAAAATCATCCCTGTAAAATAACCATATTAAATGGGAAATGTGTAGTTATTAATAATTCCCTAGTAAATCAAGTAACTTTACATGTATAAAACCAGACATAAAATGGTATATGGTTTTAGAAATACTGATATCCATGAAAATTGATGTATAAAATTGTGGGAAATGATGTGATCATACGAAATTGAATATTTAAAGGGGATTAAAAATAATTCAGTAAAGATTATATAAATACTATCCCAAACCAAATAAATTGAAATCCATCAAGATGAAGCATAATAATTATATTAATAAAAAACATACATAGTTGATTAAATATAGAGGGTAATTGTTGTTGATAAGAAATAATAACTTTAACAAAACATTATTCAGGAAAATAACCTTTTAATTGATAATCATTTTGAAAATAATTTTATTTGAAGACACATTTTGAAAAAAAAAATTGATTTAAAAAATTTAATCCTTTTAATAATGAAAAGTAATCTTCAAATAAATTATGATAGATAAATCATTACATCTTGAATGAGGTAAAAAGAAACATTCCTTTTCCATGTTGTAAATGGATTGAATGATTCCTTATTCAGATAGAGAAAAAAGATTTATTTGAAATAATTTAGAAAAAAAAAGGGAAATAATTGTTTTTGGAATTTTTTTTTGAATGAAAACATCTTTTATAAAATTTTAGTACTAATTATAATTGAAAAATTATCCAATAATTTCAAAAATGTTCTTAGAATGGATATAAATAGGTTCTTCGACTACAAATGGTTCTCTGATTAAAAAATAAAATGATTCATTAATCATTCCCAATAAATTTCAATAATTACCATTAATATAATGAAATATATTTTCCAAGAATGTTTCTCAATGATTTTAGAAAATATAATTTTTTTATAATGATATAGGTTCTCTATCTAAATAGAGAATTAAGGTCCTGTTTTCATAAAAACATTTTATTAAACATTTTAGTAAAAAAAGTGTTGGAAAATGAAATATTACTTGATAAAGGTAATTAATAACCTGAAAAATTAAAAATGTAAGGGTTTATTGAATAATTATCCGATAATTTTCTCAAATGAATTATGTACAATCAATCATGGATAAAATGAGGTTATAAAATAAACCGTTTACATAGATATATAGTCAAAGTGAGAATTAATCATTGAGTAGATTATGTGTACCAAATATAAATCAAAATATGTTTGTTGGAAATAAATCATTAGGGTGTAAAACATTACTACATTAATAATCAAAAAAATATTATTGACAATGAGTAAGAAATATATCTCAATGAAACAAAATTGAGATATAAATTCTATTCCACTTGGTAAAATTTAACTGAAATCCCAATTAAAAAATATCTAAAAATGAAACCCAAAATTCATAAAATAATTATTTATTAATTATATTACATGTCCATGAAGAAGTATTCATACAAGATAAATGAAATTAAGTGCACAACATTTATGTATGCCTAAATGAAAATAAAATCAAATAATAATCCTTTACCTTCAGATAGAATTCGGGTGAACGTCCATTAACATCATGTATAATGATCATATATTAATTCTATACTTTATTAAGAATCTATATTAGTTTTATCATTAATTTTATTTCAATTAATACCTTGTTTTGTAAAACTACATATATAATTATGTTTATGTTGGCTCTTTTTATATAATCTGGTTTATTTGTCAAAAGGAAACTTTGTTGGGTCAACTTTAGTCAAAGAGGTCATTATATTACATCTAAAAAATAATAAATATTACATAATTATTATTTTTATACATTTATTATAGTTTTAAATCCAATCATTAAATATATATTTGAAAAATTAAACAATTTTATAGTAATGGTGATAGTAGGTCATACGTACGCAAGAGTATAGTTCTAATTTTTCAATGATTTATATCTAAATAATGAAATTTACAATATATCCATTTAAAATATCATTAAATTATAAATAACATTATATATATATATATACATATATGTATTTAATTATTGTGACATTAATGGAATCACATCGTGTCGTGGATGTGGTAGAACACATTCCCACGAACGAAGATATAATTTCTTAAGTGTGTGAACTGGTATGTATGAAAATGATATAAATTATAGTTATAGGAAGTTAATTATTCATTAATATAATATATATTTTGGTTAATGTAACATATGTTTAGTTAAAACTATCATTTTTTTATTATAGGTATTTTTTGAATTAATAACACTTCTTTTAGAAGATTATAGTTCAAACTTCCATAAATGATGTAACCGTTTTAAAAAAAAGGAATGTATAAATATTTTTGTTATATAAGAATTAGAAAATAATAAAATAATAATTACTGTAATATATAAATTATATAATAATATTTTACATCATAATTTCAGACCATGAAATGCAGTAAATTATAACAAATAATCATCATTTCATGTGGTGGTAGTTCACCGTTAAAATAAAGAGTATCTTTGTCACCCATTAGATGAATGTGTCTGTAAGTGTAGGTATAATCCATAACGTAAAACACCATATTTTATTCTCGAATCAATTTTCATTATATGAACATGGAAGAGTAATTTTTTAGGTGGTGGAGATGTAATTTAAAGAAAATAGATTGTTCAAAAGAATTATCATAAAAATCAGGTAACTTCTTTTCATTTATACATATGTGATTCCATTGAAGGATTTATACCAACTGTGATGCTTCACAGTTGAGGGGATTGTTTTTGGGAATATTTGCCTGTAGATATTTTCCAAAAATATGTTGATTGTGAGGTGGAAATAATGTGTAGAATTGGTGTCCATTTACTGTGAGGGAGGAGTGAAACTCTTGTAATATTTTGAAAAATGAATTATGCCAACATTTCTCAAGTTGATTGTGGATCCAATAATTGATCCAATTTAATAATATATAATATAGGGTTGTTATATTTCCATATAATATCTTTTATAATGTTTGTACATATTTGGGGCCTTATGGTAATATTTTAGCCCCATATTAAACATCATTTAACATTAATTGTTGAAATTAATTTTAATCACTTTTAGTAATTATTTTGTTAAGAATAGAGTTTGTATTATTAAAGATAATGAATTATATTGATTCCTAATATGGAATCCATTTTTCCAGAGTCAAATAGTAGATGTGGAAAAAATTGAATTTTATTTAATCCTACACGTGGGGTGATAACGCAAGTGTTTCAAGTAAAAATGTCTAAAATATTGCTATGATTGTACAAACAAATTCCATGTGAAATTGATTGAAATGAAATTAAATGAATTAATTGGTAAAAAATACCTATTTAATCATTAAAACCGATTATAATTATAATTTATCTAAATAATTTTATTATATGATGGTTGTTTTGAACTAAAATTCATTATAAAAAGAATTATTTCATAAAAATATCAAAATGTTACCCAGACATATTTATTACGTTTTTCAATCAAATATAGAGATTAGTCGGACATATTATAAAAATTAATGAGTAAATATTAATATTTAAAATCAGTTCTCCATTAAGAGAAATAAAATTGCCATTATAAAAATATAGGATATTATGTGTGAAATAGGGTTTTGTTCATATATTTCACATATAAACCCTAATGGATAAGTGTCAAAAATATTTGAATAAATATTTAGCACTTTTATTTGATTAAAATTATTTCCTATTTATAATTAATTATGTTTATTAAAAATACTCTTATGGAAGCATTAAAATAATAATATTTATTTTTATATCCAATTGGTTCTTATTTTAGTTTATCATTAATTGTTAAGAATGAATTCATTTTATATTTATATAAACCATAAATTATCAATGATCAATAATACTAATCATGAATTCTAACATAAGGGCTAGGATATATAAATTTATATTAAATAATAATACTTTAATAAAATATTTTTAATTCGTGAAAATCCATATTTCGTGTTACACAAGGTATCAAGGAAGGTCATTGATTCATGTAACACAAGCTATCGAGGAAGGTTGCTATTTCATCAAACTCATGATAACATGTATTTTTTTGCATTACAGGAAATATAATATATTATATTTATTTAACATATTGTAATATTTTAATATATCATATTAATATATTCCTTTTTTATAAATAGAGTAATGTGTCATAGAGGATATTCAATAAATTATAGTACTTAAAATTTCAAAGGGATACATTTCCTTAATCTATTTTGAAATTGTGTGAGACCACAATTTCAGTTTTTATGTGAATTGGATTATTTATTAAATTTCACCCATTCTAGCATTATTCATGATTTGGTAAAGGATGAGTTGAGTGATATTGCACTGAGGTAGGAGGTCTAGTAATTTTAGACTCATTTCATCTCATTTTAAAGGATACACTAGTGTTCCACGAATTGGATTGTCCATACGATGCCTAAAATTTGTTTAATAAATAAAATTAATGGGTTCATCATGTCTATTGTGCCCCAATATTACATGTAAATCCATCTATGGGGTTTTTCATTGTCATTGGAAAATCCTATTTGTTTTCCAGTATTGAACGGTATTTTTTATATACCATAAATTGTTTATAACCTTGGATGTGTGGGTTTTCACCATGGAGAATTTCCATAAATTTATAAATTTAAATATGATAAATGGTAGGCCTTGGGTCAGACCATTGAACCTTATGAACATTACATTATGAATTTTTTTTTGTGTTAATGCATATGGTTCCAGGTAAATGCTTATGCCTCATGTTACATTCCAATTTCAATTTCCTTATCGTTATTATTATCCACCATTTATTTTTCTTATGGAATTTCACCTCATGGTATGGTATTGTATATTAGGTCTTGTATTAATTCATAATTCCATCTACATAATGAAATAATATAGGATTTATTTTTATGACTAAATGTATTGGATATTTTGTTAATAATGTGATATGGATATTCTTGTTCTTTTTACTTTTGAATGTAAATGTTTTGTTTTGATATATGATTTGGAAAACATGCCTCAAATGTTAGGGGATGGGAGAGAACATGGGTCCCAATTTATGGACAATGTCGATTGACTCACTCTGTTTGGTTCAGATCTACTTGGCATGCCAAGATTAATACATCAATTTTACTTTTACGGACTCTTATGTTGGAATATTCATAACCTTGGGTGATAGAGTTTTCCAATGATGAAAACCATGGATATACATTTTTATAATGTGTCTACTCTATTCCTTGGGTGATACCCAGTAAACTATATGATATAAATGGTATGGACTCAGAGTCACTATTCAATGTGTGATTAAAGGGACAAGTATATGGATTTCCTTGGACAAACACAATAGTATTTCTTAAATAATATAATCTTTTAGAGACCCTTAGGCTTTATTATAGGAATCTTTTTATGGGATTGGGGAACCATCAATAGAATTTATTGTGTCAATTCTTATGTCATCTGTTTTGATTCTTATTTATATAAAGATCATGTTTATATGATTTCATGGGTGTGTGATCGTCATGCCAAAGAAAAATCTTAGTTTCTAACTACCTTTATTTCTACATTTATGCTGGCCAAGGTATTTTAAATATCAATTAGATAGGTATCATTGATTATATATTTGTTATAGACCAGTACATTTGGTTGCATTCATGTCACCATTTTTGAAATTGTACAAATGTAGTTATATAGTAATTAAATTATTTTTTATTCATTTATTAAGATACCCAATTCATTTATTTACTTTAGAAAAAGAATTTTCCAAGAAATCACTTTTTATTGGCCACATATAATTTATATCATACCATTATTTGAATTCCATTGGTACCAAATTATACTTCATCATTGTAGTTATTGGAAAAGGAATCCATGCAGATTCCGATTCTTGATTATTCATCTAGGCTGTAGTATAGGGATGAGGAACAAGCCTATTCTCAAGATTCTTATATTACTGTTTTTTTATTTTCTATAATTTAGATTGAATATTGTATATTATTTTATCCCATAATCTCTATGAACGTTTATGTTTTTTATATTATCATTTACATCATCATTAGTAGGTAAAAATATTATTGAACTTCCTCAAGTTATTTATTTAACTTCATAGGTTTATTATTATAATTTTTCTCCTTTTAATTTTTTCTTTTTAATAAATCTATTAATTCTATATACTATGATAAGATAATGAATATTCTCACAATGTATTCCCCATATCCCTTTTTTCAAGTCAGTAGCCTCTTTAGTTCAGGGAGGCACTCATGAGGTCTTATGGCACACCATCTCGTGGTGATGTTGATTGGGAACCACGTTAGGTTGCTAAAAAATAGAATCATATAATATTTACACTTTTCCCTTACAATTGGTTTACGAAATGATACTAGGAATTTTGGAATTGTTAATGAGCATGTTCTTTGGTGTAGCTAGACCAAAAACTGGGGAAACCCAAATATCAGAGGATGGGTGAATGTTGCTTTCCTCTAATTTTTACTATTTTTTGATTTCCCTATTTGGAGAAGAACTATTTGTGATATTAATTTATTGATAAAATTATAAAAAATATATGATTTCTCTTACCATATACTATTTATGTGAGGTATTTTCAAAGCATTCATCATTTTTGACACAATAAGATTCAAATATCATGTATTATATCATGCCATGTCTATTTTTATCTGTTCATTGCATGCACTTCATGTTCTTGTTTTTTGGTTTGATTATTACTTATAGATATGTTACAACATTTCTTTTTTGATTGAATAACTTAACTTGTAAATAAATTTAAATATTTAACCAAATATTGTTTTCCTACATTGGTTATATTAGACACCTTATGTAGTTAATTAAGTAATGATGAGCCACAAACCATTAGTCACATGAGCTCGAACATGTTATTGTTTCGTCTAATTAAACACCATATTTATATTAATTAGGTTTATGTGAACATATAAATTGGATGTGGTGACCCACATAATCCAACAATTTAATGAGATTTAAATAAATGAATGACTGAAAATGAAATCCATCTTTAAAATGAAATGGTCAATGTATATAATAAATGGGATACCTTAACCCTAACCTAACATTGTTTTGGAAAGTATACTATGTATCCAATAATATTTATGTGACTTTTTAATTCCAAATTGGCCTTTTGTTGGTAACATATAGAGTACTGTCATTCAATTTCTTAAATGTGATATATCTTCCTTTTCTTTTATGCTTTCACTATATATTATAAATCGTATATACAACATCCAATTAAATAATGTACCACTATTCTGCCACAGTGACCTCATTTTATATTCCAATAGTGTAGATATTTTCATACTCCAAGGTTGGTGGTCCATGATCCACCCATGATTGCTCATATATATCCACATTATGAAACCCATTCTGATCTTCCACTACGAACTAATTCTCAGTTCCGTGATTGTTTTTTGGGTTTATTATTTATATTAAGGGTGCTCCTAGGACATCCCATACGATGGAAGAGAAAACATAAGACATTCAGAAAAACCATCCTCTATCATTTTTAGGGTGTGGTGGAACCTAGGCTGCTAATTCATGGTTAAAATCTATGGTATCAACATGTGATCATCTTGAGATACCTTTACTGTGGAGGCTCATGCTCTCTAAAAACATGTTATGAGATTCCACCAATAACTTCTATGATATCTTATGTCATGTTGATCATACTCAGGGCATGGTATAGGAATATTTTTAGAATGACTTCTATGATCACATCATCCCACATACTCTGAGTATGGATTACTAAAAAGAGTTCATGCATCTTCAACATGGAACTATAACCATTCAAGAGGAATCTACTCACCTCAACAAGACCTAATGTTTTGATCCATCTATGAATGGTGATGAGTTCAATATTTCAAGTTGTATAAAGGATGTTCTAGGATACAATACCCTCTCATATGATGATTCCAACTAGTTCTATAACATTGTTGAAATAGTGAACTAGGACGTAATTACTAAACGAAATACCATAGAGGTTGTCAATGTGATCAAGGGTGGTTATATTTTGTGGAAAATATATAGATCAATTTTCATAAGGAATATCAAATTCAAGGGTTACCAGGGGGCCGGTTCTTGAAAGGTGACCCACAGTTATTGATTTTTAGAGTGTGACCATAATTTTTAGACAATCCATAAGATGCACATATGTATGTGAATCCCAATCGAGGGCCTAGATTGCAGTACGAGGGGTCAACATCATCACTTAAATAGGATTTTCCACTAACATCTAGTGAGATGATATATTTTTGAGAACCTATATCAAGTAATAGATCTACATATCAATTTAATATTAATACTTATTCCTTGAATGTATTATCATGATGTGGTGGTTGTTATTATGGATGATGTAGTAATGCCTTAGAAGTTCCAGATTCACGTAGTGGATTTGTTCATTCTAATTAGACCAAATATTAAGGCCACAATTGGGGATATATTTATACAATAAAGAAAAAACCCAATGATAAAATATATTCGACATATACTATTAGAGTTAATAATCCAGTATAACCTACATTAATTTTTTTCCCATTTTTGAATATACAAATCACATTCTTTTATTTTCGTTGTGGTTAAGGACAGTATGTTACTTACAATTGAGTACTTACATGTCATTATATCTCCCAACACACATATATGGCTCAAATCATAAAGAAATATGTCATTTCACATAGTTCCCCATCGTAATAGGTGGGAACAATTTAATGTGGTGTTTTTTCATCCATGAGATCAGCAGTTTGGACATCAATATCATTATGGACATGCTTTTTCCTTATCATTCCAAAGTGGACTTCTATCACTATTAACTATCATTTACAACATCTAAGGGGAACTCTTATATTCATATGGTAGAATGGAATATATTGGTAGTTTTAGGTGGTCCCAAGCAAACTGGGCAAGGTGAATTTATTGTTACGATCATGGGTCTCTTCCTGAGCAATCATTCAATAATGCTTGTTAAGTTAATTCATTTTATAGATAATTTCTGGGACATTTATCCTGATAATATTTATTTCATACCTACTAAGAGATATGTTTAATTCACCATTGAAATTTATCTAGGTGTAGAGATATTTTCTATTCCACTATATAGAACATCAGATATAGAGCTCCATGAACTCTAGAAGAGGCTTTAAGATCATCAGACTAAAGGATTCATCCAACCGATAATATAACAATGGGGTTCAGCTATGCTTTTTTTATTTATATTGATTGTACCCTTATATTTTTCATGGATTACTACTGACCGAACAATATTACATTGAATAGATTCTATCCACTAATGTGAATTGATTCCCTCTTCAACTATATTTGTGGAAAAAGTGTTTCCACTGAAATTTATTTTTGGCGGTCTACCATCACGTTTGAGTGTGGAATTCAGACATACAATTTGTAAGGATCTAGGAATGGTAAAACTTGTACGAGTATCTATTCATGTCATTCAGTAGAACAAATGTCCTTATCCTATTCATGGAATTGATGAATCAGGTTTTCCAGACATATCAGGATCCCATTGTGGTGGTATTTTTAAATGAAGTTTTAATGTAAATGAGAACTAGAATGGACCATTACAACAATTTTCAGATTATGATGAGTACTCTAAGAGAGAAGTAGGTATATTTGGATCATGGAAAATGAGAATTTTGGATCATAAAGGTTCACATATTTGTTCATATATAATATTAATAATGTGTATCTATTTCCCATGATAAGGTGAGAATCATGGTGTGTTACGAAAATCCATGAATTTTTTTGGTATATGAATTTTCTTAGGGTTGTTTGTTTATTACCAAAAAGTCATCTAGGAATTCTCCTTCCTAGTAGTGCCACATATGTTCTTTCCTAATAATGATTTGAAATTAATCTACACTAAACATTATGAGATTTAATTTAGTGAGTTAAAGTAGAGGATGACATCATCACCGATCTTAATACTACCAATGATGGGTAGAGTCTATAAAATTTAATTTGATTCATATAGAATCGATAATGGGGGGTTAATATGATATAGGGTGATCGAGTTGTATAGTATTGGTCCCACCAACTAGTACATTATGTGAAGTACTATCATACACACTACTATGAGTTACCTATCATAGTTAACCCATACCACTTTTCGAGGAATTACCAATTTGGTGAGCGGATCATTGTTTACATGTTTCAAACAGATTTCTAATAAATCTCCACACATCAAGGCATGAATCAGTGGCTATGTGGGTTTGTAGAATACCTACAATCATTCAATTTTGATGTTTCTTAAACACCTAAAAGGAGAAATGTCATAGTTTATTAATAGAGCCAAATGAATCAGATGTAAGATATTAAGGATTCTAATTGTGGGTGGAAGTTGATTTATTTTTGTTGAGATAAACATGGAGGATTAGAAAAAACATGTGAAACCCATCATAGTAGTTATAATCGTAACGTCCTCCCTTGTAGAGTAGGTATTCATGTTGAACCTATTTGATTATGATGTCCAAATCAAAAAGTACAACATCATAGGTGAGAACCCACCTCCTTGATTAGTTGTTGCTTAATGTGAAACCCTGCTCTTCCATTGTTTCTTACGGGTTCCTTTTGATATATGTGAACAATTGATGTGGGAATCAAATGCCTCATTTTAGGAAGATATTCCTACCATTATGTGGATTTATAAAGGCATGTAACATCACTCTCAGTTGTAAGGTATGAAGTGGCAGATAATAGGATTCATCACTCGGTGGTCCACTTGTGAACAGGTGAATATCTAGAAATATTGACACACTTGAATATTATAGCCTCTATAAATTCATGAAATGAAATGGAATGATGGTACTAGGTATTTTAGGACAATCATGATGATACCCCCACATGGAAGTGATGTTGTATGAGTAATCATCTATTGTTTAACCAAAGTTCTACATTTTTTGAAATGATGAGAGTCCTTCCCTTTTAATGCGATGGGGATGTCATACATATGGGAGATAATGTGCCTTAATTTTGCAAACAACTCTATCATTTTTTACAATGAATATGGTTTCAAAAAACGTTTCTAGAAATTTTAGTATAAGGAATTGGGTTCATAGGTTCTCCTTGGTAATTAACATCACCATTAAACTGATTGAATGTACAATCAGACAATATTGTACTTGGAGGATATAATTTTAGAATAAATTCATCAATTTGGATGTCCATGATAATATAACATTCCTATAGTTGTGAATTCCTACAATAATAGAATTAATGTAATGATACAGATGTTTCATTATAATTCTCTCTATTGTAGTTCGTTCCATTCTATAAATGCTAGTTATAGCTAGCAAATGCATCGCTAGTGGATCCTCATATACTTAATGAGACATCAGAGAAATTCTAGCTCATTCAAATTCATTTGGATATAGCTTAGTCCAGGAAGATGCCTTATACCGATCGTCACTATAGTCCTCCTGATTTCGAGGTGGGACTTTGGGTCTTTTAATGGGTTTCTTCTAAGCTATTTCATAAACTAATTAGGATACATAAAATATTATCACCTCATTACTGAAGGTGATTCATGAACATTAAGAGGATTGGACCAGTATCTAGTTGATTTTTTTTATCTAAAAAGGTTCCATGAAATTCATGATTTATCAATATAAAATAGCATGAATTGTATCCTAATGACCCATCTCATTCATTTGAACCAAAGGATATATAGATCGAGTAATATGTGTGTTTAATGTATCATTAAAAATATATCATAGTGTGAGCACAATGGATATCCATGGTTGGACTGTTAATACAGTCTAGGTGTTATGATTGTTTGGATGTGTGCATGAATGTCTTAAGAGATAGAGGATGATATATGTGCATAGTGGCCAGAATGTTTTTCAAATAAAATCATACCACCCATAAAAGGGAATCTCAAGGATTTGTTTTATCTAGTAATGGAGGTTGCAATATCCCAATATTTATCAAATGAAAAAATCTAAATTTTTAATATTAAATTACTTTTTTCCCCATAAATATTTTCAATAGTAGTCATGGTGATTTTGAAGGTGTCTAGCACTTGATCAGAGTAAAAAATCATTGAAATGAAAGGGAAAGACTAGGACACATGTTTAGTAGAAACCATATAGCCCATGACATGTGGTTTTACTAAATTGAGTGGTTATGGATAATGATTTAAAGAGGGATTCCCAATTTATCTGTAAACATGCAACCAAATCCACACAAACATATAGTGATGTGGTAGTTCTGGATATATCCCATTAAAATTTATAGCGCATCGTTTGGCCAACTGGGTTTCCAAACCATGCACCCTTATTTTTTCAGTGAAATTACAATTTTTTTCTCTTTTGTGTTTTATCTAAACATATTCTCATAACATTCTTCTCTTGTGTTGTATAAGTCCTCCCTGACACACAATTATTCTCCTCCACTATTTATAGGGTTCTTGATAACTACATGAATAAAACTCCAAATCTATGTCTATTGGATCCATTGGAATTATATTAGTCAGCTCTATCATTCCCTCCCTTACATTTCAATGTTTTTCAATACTATGTATCAATATATAAGTGACATATTTGGAAATTTTTTCTTATAGATGGATAATTTATTTGTTTTCTACATTTAAATTCGATTCATGATTTAGAAATGGATAATTGGGTAGCTACAACATCATATTAGGTGGAAAAATTATTTCCCACTCATTCTTTCACTTTTTATATGATGCACCATTGCTTCCTACACTTGATCCACCAAGATATTCCTAAAATATGATTAATAAATTATATTAATTATTTTTTCTGGTATTTTTTGACCCTAAAATGCGGTGTAATCATGATATGTGTTATTCCTCTTATCATTGGTGAACCCTATTTGTGTGAAAACCGTGAATGGCCTTTTTCCCATGCATTGATTTTTCAGCCACAATGTGTCTGTGATTATATCCTCAACTAATTTCCTTAAATATATTTATTTATTTATGATAAAAAATAAGAAATTGTATAGAAACATGGTCATTATGACCAATGATTAATGACCAATTTTATTGTATTCCTATGTCTTATACTAATTATTTATTCCATGTGGTGGATTACATATGGCATTGAATAAATATTTTGATGTTTATATAAATTCTTATACTTATTTCGTGTCAACTCATTAGAATTATTTGTATCATAGAGATTTTGGTTATTCCAAATTACTTATTCTTAATTCTTTAATCATAATGATGAATTCATTGATTATTGGTCTTGATTTGTTGTGGTAGGTCGCTTGTTTATAATCTGATATGAAGATTATTATTGATTACATATCAACATGAACACCATGTTTTGTCATGTTCTTTGGATTCCATTCCTCAACTTATATGAACTGGAAGTGAAAATAATTCCCACATAATGGATTCAAGATATTGACTCACATTGTTCAGTTTGGATCTACTTGAAGAGTCAGGTCTTATAATTCATCTTTCCTTGTATGGGATCTCAGTGAAGACTATTCATACACATTAGTGAAACTGGATCCCAAGTAGAGATACCATGGATGGACTCATTGGCATAGTTTCTACAACATTCCTCACGTGATTCAAGGTCCCCTATCTTTGATACTTAGTAAGTACAAAGAGTCAACATTCCAGTAGTTATACGAGGGACTTTTATATGGGATTCCATGGTCAGACATGGAGGTAATGGTTATATCAGAGAAACTTATATTGAAAACTTTATTTCATTATATGTCCTCTAACGCCCCGACCCTAGATACCCAGAGTCAGTGCATTATTACAAAACATTGGCATGATCACAAGAAATATCAAATCTCGAAAGACCGATTAGTTTAGTAGCCTTGGAAACACTATGTAACACCCCGAGATTTTATGAAAAATATTTTTTTTAATTTCATTAATGTCTTGTGTTGTACGCTACACCAAAAGGAGCTTGCACAACACATATCCTTGACATGACTTTCATTACACGCAATCGCGACCTTCCTTGATAGCGTGTGTAGTACGCAATGCCGAATTTCACTAAACAACGATATGCTATTAAAATATTATTAAAACTAGCCATTATGAATAGTAATAACCACTTTTTGAAATTTTATAAATTTTATTTTTCAAAATGGTCTTCATTTTTGGATTCGGAATACCGAAATTAGCCTACGGTGAAATTTTGGTATTTTTCTGAAAACGTTCAATTTTTGATGAATAGTGAAACCACTAAGTGGTAGGTTAAAAACTGAATTTTGCATAAAACTTAATTTTACCGCTTCTGTGAATGGAATTTCGAAAATACGAGAGACAAGGTTAATATCAAGGACAAAAATGTGGTTCAATGAGATGAAAATAATTTTTGGTGAATAGTAACTTTTTACTTTTTTTTACCACGGTTAAAAGTAAATAGGGTAATTAAGGGTAAAGATGATATTATTATTACCCTAACACATGTTCTAATTCTATTGGATAAGTGAAATTAGACCAAAAACAAACCTAGGAGTAAAATATGACCATTTAGGCCCACTTGGATAAGATTAGGACATTTATTATTAATTTATTTAAAGAAGGGTTAAAATAGTTAAAATCAAAGTTTAATAAGTAAATAATTTTTAATATGGGTTTATACATAAGATAAATTCCACTATAAATATTCATTAGAAAGCTAAAATGTTTCCTAGATAATGGTATTTTATTTGTAATTTTTAGACATTAAATAATTTAATTTATTTATGACACAATGATGATGCAGTAATTATCTTATTAATGAAATATTGACATAATTGATGTTATAAACACCAAAATAAATGTACTTTGAGACTTTTTATGAATCCCACTAATTTTATAGGTTAATATGACATGTTAGTATTTATTTAATTAACTTGGTTCGAACTAATAATTCTATTATGATTTTCACAAAAATCAATTACTAAATAGTGTCAAAATTGACATAAAATAGTATTTAAAAAACATATTATATTATTAATTGTTATTTTATTCCGAAAAATCTAAGGTTCGGCAAAATGACTTAGATAAGGTTATATATATTAATAATAAACAACTTGGGGTTCTTTTGGCTGCTTATAGTAAGTTTATTAATCTTATAGTATAAGAACACAAGAAAACATGGTAAAAGTAAAATTATTTAACTTAATGTTAAATCTAAAGGATAAGGATAAAATGGGAACCTGAACTTGTATAAATTCTATTGGATGAGAGTATTTCGACCCATACCCACTTTACCTTCGAAATAAGACCCTTTGGAACCATTATAAACCGATTTGGACTTTAATATAAAATAATATTTTGAGATATTCCTAAGGTGCCCCTCTCATCCCTTATAAAAGGGCACCTCCTCCCCCTCCTCCTCACACCAATTTGAGCACTCATGCTCGGCCAAGCCCTGCCAAAATCCCTTCTCCACTTCCCTAGAATAATCCTAGAGGTCCTGGTCTTCTTCAAAGACCAATCTTAGTTCCCTAAGTGGAGGATTCAAAGAGGCGTTTCAAAGAAAAGGTAATATCCATTACCGATCTTTTCAATTTGTTTCTTCTTCAAATTCTTATTCTTTAGTTGTTTCATGATAAAGTAATAACATCAGTATTACTTACATACTTATATGTTATTATAAATATGAAACAACCCTAATTCACCTTCTATCCATCCTACGGAAAAATGAAATCACCGCGCGTGCGTACATACGGAATACCGTCTCCACGGCGTGGTGTAATATATTTTCCACCATCACCCTACAAAGATGGGTATAATGGTGTAATGAGTAACTATATATGATTATTATAAAGTGATATTGATACTGAAATAGTATAAATACACTTAAATACAATTCCACGATCATGGAAACAATATCATCGCTCGTGCGTACGTACGGAATACCGTCTCCACGATGTGATGCGACTCGTTCTACATGATCATCATTACATAGTAATTATATAAATGAATTGAATGAATAAATATGATATATGGTACACTAATACCATTCTGGATATAAGGTATCTATAACCATAAAAGAAGAATAAGAATTTATTCGGAAAAACACGCATAAGAACAAAAGGCAATAAAGACCCGAGTAACAAGTAACAATGAAATATTACTAATAAGAAGCTAAGAATATGACCATATATGATATCATATCAATATGTATGATTCTTGAATAAGTCAATAACATTATTTAAACCATTATACAGGAGCTTAGGACACGTACAAAGCAAATCAGACCTAAGGTAAGGGAAATATCACAATCTCACTTTTATCCGAGATTGTTTTTACTTTGGTAATTACTGGGGTGTATTTTATCATCCACATACATGTTCCCTCAATATGTAATATTATTTCCATCCTTCTACAATATTTTATATCCAATTTTACCATTCGGTATGTTTTTTTAAAGATATGAAAGGAATCTTTTGTCGTTTTTCGTACGAGGTACTTTTTGACTTTTCCGACAAAATTACGAAGAATGTTTTATTTAACTTATACGGCAAGAATGGATTTTTAAAACATTATTTCCAAGAATCTTCCTTTATAAGTTTTCAAGTTTAATTTTAATCAACTTCTTTTAGTTTATAATTGTATGACATGTTAAGAAAATAAAAGGGTTTTTTGAAGTAGAAAGAATATTTTCCTCAAGAATGGAGTTCAAGTGTTTTATCAAAATTATTTTCCATCTAAGATAATAAAGGGTTCTGTTTTTATCCCTACTATTACATTGATTATGTTTTGATGGAAATATTTTTTTTTTTAAATTCCTTTATCTTATATGAATTGTTTTATGATGTCACGATGTTTAAGATTCCCATTTTTATTACATGGGTTATGCAATGATGTATGATTTATGATTTTGTGGCACACATAAGAATGGTATCATTATGAGATGGGTGGGACCTATATATACCTCCAATGAATTGGGTAAAGATTTTATATCTCATGAGATAGACATGGCTGGAATGGTAGGTTATACTGTTTCAGTGAAACAGGACTGAAACGAGGGTGACTCGGTTCAGAAAGGGACTTTGTCCACTAAGATAGTCATGGCAATGAGTATTGACTAATAAGAAATGATTCTCTATGATTATGTGTGTATGACACAATGTTTAATGTTTTAAGTTATGATTATTGGGATTAAATTTCACTGCCATGATTTATCCCATGTTATAAAATTATGCTCTCTTTTACAGGTTAAGATTTCCAAAATGTTATGTTCTTATGAATATGATGTGATTGTTATTACTTTTGATTACCCATACTGAGAATTTGAGCTCACCCTTTTATGTTTTATTTTCCCGATGATATAAAGAAAGGTTTTGGGTAAAAAAAAAGGAAGATCTTTATGGGAGATGTTGAAGATCTTTCACCACGATTAGAAGATTATATTCCGAGTTTCCAAAGACACTAAACTATTACGATCCTTGTGTGTGTTTTTTTGTTATGTACTAATTATTCCGCAAAAGTAATGTAATGTCTATGTACGTCAAGATACGGGTCTCTACAGTTGGTATCAGAGGAAAGGTTTAGTCAACCTTTGGAAACTATGATGCAAAAGAGTTAGTGAGATCCCTAAAGATATTTCTAAGGTATGTCTAGGGATGTCCCTAAGGATAAGTATACGTATAAGATACAGTCCTAGAACTAAAGTAACGATCATAGAATTTAACCTAAGAAGTTATATATTGAGGATAATCCCCCTTTAAAATGTTGTTTTTCCTAGCATGATTTTTGCCTCTCACACTATTCTTTTTGGATTTTAGACAATGGCTGGAACCCGAAGAAACCGTGTTGATCAATGCAATGGACATTGTAATGATTGTCCTCCTGAACAAACAAATTTTATGGGAGATGGAGTGAAAAATATTATTCCTATACTTACACAAGCTATGAATCATTCTGGACTTCCAAATGAGTAGAGAAGGGAACAATATTCTATTGAGTACTTCATGAGGCAACGTCCACCTTCTTTCAGTGGGACTTCCGATCCACTTGTTGCTGAACAATGGATCAGTACCACTGAAAAGATATTTTCAGTTCTTCAATGTTCTGAACATGATAAAGTCATCTTAGCAGTGTATCGTTTGGAAGGTGATGCTGATCAATGGTGGAATCTTATCAAGAATACGAGGCCAAAAGATGAAATTGAGTCCATGGAATGGGACGAGTTCAAGAACTTGTTTTTCAGTAAGTACTCCCCTCGTATTCTTCGAACAAAGATGGAAAAGGAGTTTCTTGAGCTGAAGCAGAAGGATGATGAATCTTTTGGTATATACGAAGCAAATTTTACAAGACTTTCAAGGTATGCATCTGGCATTATCATCCAACCTGAAAGTAAAGTTGATTGATTTTTAAGTGGCTTAAAACCAAGTCTTTGAAGGGAATTAGAAATAAGAGACTTCAGTAGCTATGATGAAATTGTGTGTTGTGTTATCAAGGTAGAAATGGAAGTTGGTGTTACATATCCATCTCATGGTTTTGACAAGATACGAAAGATGGATTTCAAGGAGAAATCTCAGAATAATGGTGAAAAGAAGATGAATGTTTCCTTATGCTCAAAGTGTGGAAATAAGCATGGTGGAGATTTTCTTAAAGGGACTAGAAAATGTTTTAAGTGTGGAAAAGAAGGTCCTCGAGCAGCTGAGTGTCGAAGTAATGGAAAAAGGGTTTCTAATGATGTGAATAAAGCAAACACTGCAGAGAACGCACCACCAACACTTCAATGCTTCAACTGCAAGGAAATGTGGAATTATGCTAATAAATGCCCTAATCCAAGGGTTAGTGATGATCAACATGAGCAACCACATAAGGAAAAGGACAAAGGGATGTCACATGTGATCACTATTGGCGATGTTGAATATGACAACGATGTGGTAGAATGATTAAGTGTTTATGTAATGGGATTCCAAAATAGTGTTGTATATAGTATCGTGGAATATTGGAATATTTATGTATTTGTCTATTGTGGTTTTCAAAAAATTTATGGTACCAGTAACCATGGAAAGTGATTGAGATATTTTTGGAAAATGAATGATATGCGCATAATGAAGGGAAAACGAGAAAATGAAATATTTGATAGTATTCATGAGCTCATGATTGATATAAGGACTAAGTGATATCATGGTTTGAGTATATAGAATTTTGAGGAATTTGGTATGTGGAAAGAGTTAACTTTTAACAGCATTCATGTTTTCAATAAGGTTCAATGGGTATTCATTTTTTTTCAAGAGAATACAGGATTAAGGCCTTTGACTGTTTGGAATGTGACCAACAAGACATATCTCATGATATATGGGGATCAACGATGGTATTAAACCTCTGGTAATCGTGTTCACTATGTTATGAGAGTGGACTGCAGTATTATGGATAAGCCTAAAGATTGGAATGGATTATGTTGGAAATAAGTTAGTATTGTTTAAGGATAGAAGTTTTTTTTCGATATTATTGATGGGATGTTATAGTAATATAGTTTTAGAAAAAGGACAACCTGCAAGACGGGCGACAACCCATCGCGTCGGACAAGGCTGTGGGAATCGAACCCACAACCGAAGTGCGACTGGCCTTTATCGCCTACCACTGGCCTACAGGAAGTCCCTGTTTAGTAGAAAATAGTTTTATTTTATTATGTGGTATGATATATGATGTATAGGTTCATTCTGGGAATCGTATACGATTAACCTCACCATAGATGGACTTATGTATATTTGATAACTTTTGCTAACCTTTTGTTTGAAACAGGTGGAATGACCCATCATTCTATCACATGATCAATTAACACTTCATGAATAACAAATTCAACTTCATTTCTTTAAGAGATGAGGTGGAGATTGTTCAAAGTACGAACAACAGTGAGATTTTACCAAAATAATCTAAGTATTTATTCTAATTCAAATTCATCAACTTTAGGGAAACGATCTTGAAAACAAAAAATGGTGTCCTAGTGCTCTTATATCTAATTAATCAGATGGTACTTTAGATCATCACAAATTTATGGATTTGTGATTGTTGGTTTTTCCATAGCCATGTTCTCTACCACTCTCCATCAGTACATGATGGTTAGATTTCTCTTCCATATCCATATTTTCACTTATGTGGAAACCCAGTGATTAGTTTATTTGGGTAACCGTTACGTTTCATACTTTTGTTTTTAAAGATTGGTTTTGGTATTCCTTTTTACGATGTGGGTTTCGATTAAAGAAACTTTCTAATAGTAAACCATTTATAACCCCGACGAATTTCGAGGGCGAAATTCATTTTAAGGGGGGTAGAATGTAACACCCCGAGATTTTATGAAAAATATTCTTTTTAATTTCATTAATGTCTTGTGTTGTATGCTACACCAAAAGGAGCTTGCACAACACGTATCCTTGACTTGCCTTTCATTACACGCAATCGCGACCTTCCTTGATAGCGTGTGTAGTATGCAATACCGAATTTCACTAAACAATGATATGCTATTAAAATATTATTAAAACTAGCCATTATGAATAGTAATAACCACTTTTTGAAATTTTATAAATTTTATTTTTCAAAATGGACTTCATTTTTGGATTCGGAATACCGAAATTAGCCTAGGGTGAAATTTTGGTATTTTTCTGAAAACTTTCAATTTTTGATGAATAGTGAAACCACTAAGTGGTAGGTTAAAAACTGAATTTTGCATAAAACTTCATTTTACCGCTTCTGTGAATGGAATTTTGAAAATCAGAGAGACACGGTTAATATCAAGGACTAAAATGTGGTTCAATGAGATGAAAATAATTTTTGGTGAATAGTAACTTTTTACTTTTTTTTAACCACGGTTAAAAGTAAATAGGGTAATTAAGGGTAAAGATGATATTATTATTACCCTAACACATGTCCAAATTCTATTGGATAAAGGAAATTCGACCAAAAACAAACTTAGGAATAAAATATGACCATTTAGGCCCACTTGGATAAGATTAGGACATTTATTATTAATTTATTTAAAGAAGGGTTAAAATAGATAAAATCAAAGTTTAATAAATAAATAATTTTTAATATGGGGTTATACATAAGATAAATTCGACTATAAATATTCATTAGAAAGCTAAAAAGATTTCTACATAATGTTATTTTATTTGTAATTTTTAGACATTAAATAATTTAATTTATTTATGACACAATGATGATGCAGTAATTATCTTATTAATGAAATATTGACATAATTGATGTTATAAACACCAAAATAAATGTAATTTGAGACTTTTTATGAATCCCAATAATTTTCTAGATTAATATGACACGTTATTATTGATTTAATTAACTTGGTTCAAACTAATAATTCTATTATAATTTTCACAAAAATCAATTACTCAGTAGTGTCAAAATTGACATAAAACAGTTTTTAAAACAAATATTATATTATTAATTGTTATTTTATTCCTAAAAATCTAAGGTTTGGCCAAATGACTTAGATAAGGTTATATATATTAATAATAAACAACTTGGGGTTCGTTTGGCTTCTTATAGTATGTTTATTAACCTTATAGTATAAGAACACAAGAAGACATGGTAAAAGTAAAATTATTTAACTTAATGTTAAATCTAAATGATAAGGTTAAAATAGGATCCTAAACTTGTCTAATTTCTATTGGATGAGAATATTTCGACCCATCCCCACTTTACCTTCGAAATAAGACCCTTTGGAACCATTATAAACCGATTTTGACTTTAATATAAAATAATATTTTGAGATATTCCTAAGGTGCCCCTCTCCTCCCTTATAAAAGGGCACCTCCTCCCCATCCTCCTCACACCAATTTGAGCGCTCAAGCTCGGCCAACCCCGGCCAAAATCCCTTCTCCACTTCCCTAGAATAATCCTAGAGGTCCTGGTCATTTTCAAAGTCCAATCTTAGTTCCCTAAGTGGAGGATTCAAAGAGGCGTTTCAAAGAAGAGGTAATATCCATTACCGATCATTTCAATTTCTTTCTTCTTCAACTTCTTCTTATTTAGTTGTTTCATGATAAAGTAATAACATCAGTATTACTTACATACTGATATGTTATTATAAATATGAAACAACCCTAATTCACCTTCTATCCATCCTACGGAAAAATGAAATTACCGCGCGTGCGTACGTACGGAATACCGTCTCCACGCCGTGGTGTAATCTATTTTCCACCATCACCTTACAAGGATGGGTATAATGGTGTAATTAGTAACTATATATGATTATTATAAAGTGATATTGATACTTAAATAGTATAAATACACTTAAATACAATTCCACGATCATGGGAACAATATCATCGCCTGTGCGTACGTACGGAATACCGTCTCCACGATGTGATGCGAATCGTTCTACATGATCATCATTACATAGTAATTATATAAATGAATTGAATGAATAAATATGATATATGTTACACTAATAACATTCTGGATATAAGGTATCTATAACCATAAAAGACGAATAAGAATTTATTCGGCAAAACACACATAAGAACAAAAGGCAATAAAGTCCCGAGTAACAAGTAACAATGAAATATTACTAATAAGAAGCTAAGAATGTGACCATATATGATATCATATAAATATGTATGATTCTGGAATAAGTAAATAACATTATTTAAACCATTATATAGGAGCTTCGGAAACGTACAAAGAAAATCGGACCTAAGGTAAGGGAAATATCACAATCTCACTTTTATCTGAGATTGTTTTTACTTTGATAATTACTGGGGTGTATTTTATCATCCACATCCATGTTCCCTCAATATGTAATATTATTTCCATCCTTATACTATAGTTTATATCCAATTTTACCCTTTGGTAAGTTTTTTTGTAAAATATATGAAAGGAATCTTTTGTCATTTTTCGTACGAGGTACTTTTTGACTTTTCTGACAAAATTACGAAGAATGTTTTATTTAACTTATAAGGCAAGAATGGATCTTTAAAACATTAATTTCAAGAATCTTACTTTATAAGTTTTCAAGTTTATTTTTAATCAACTTCTTTTAGTTTATAATTTTATGACATGTTAAGAAAAGAAAATGGTTTTTTGAAGTAGAAAGGATATTTTCCTCAAGAATGGAGTTCAAGTGTTTTGTCAAAATTATTTTCCATATAAGATAATAAAGGGTTCTGTTTTTATCCCTATTATTACATTGATTATTTTGTGATGGAAATATTTTTTTTATGAATTTCTTTATCTTATATGAATTGTTTTATGATGTCAAGATGTTTAAGATTCCCATTTTTATTACTTGGGTTATGAAATGATGTATGATTTATGATTTTGTGGCACATATAAGAATGGTATCATTATGAGATGGATGGGACCTATATCTCCCTCCAATGCATTGGGTAAAGATTTTATATCTCATGAGATAGACATGGCTGGAATGGTAGGTTATACCGGTTCAGTGAAACAGGACTGAAACAAGGGTGACTCGGTTCAGAAAGGGACTTTGTCCACTAAGATAGTCTTGGCAATGAGTCTTGACTAATAAAAAATGATTCTCTATGATTATGTGTGTATTCCACAATGTTTAATGTTTTAAGTTATGATTATTGTGATTACATTTCACTGCCATGATTTATCCCATGTTATGAAATTATGCTCTCTTTTGCAGGTTAATATTTCCAAAATGTTATGTTCTTATGAATATGATGTGATTGATATTACTTTTGATTACCCTTACTGGGCATTTGAGCTCACCCTTTTATGTTTTACCTTCCCCAGGATATAAATAAAGGTTTTAGGTATAAAAAAAAGGAAGATCTTTATGGGAGATTTTGAAGATCTTTCACCACGATTAGAAGATTATATTTCGAGTTTCCAAAGACACTAAACTATTAAGATCCTTGTGTGTGTGTTTTTGTTATGTACTAAGTATTCCGAAAAAGTAATGTAATGTCTATGTACGTCAAGATATGGGTCTCTATACACTAGATACATTAATAAAGTTTACATTACATTATAAAATGAAAACTATAACAATATAGTCTCCATAGTCCACACTCTTATCCCCTCATACTATAACTGCAGTTCATTCATAAATTACTTCTTCACATCCTGGGAAAAATAAACATAGAAAAGGGGTGAGCTCAAATGCCCAGTAAGGATAACAATATAGCGGAAACTTTCATAAATTAGAATAAAAATTTAAGGCAATGTATAACTAAAACAAAAGCCTTTTAAACTTGAAATTCAACATAGTATGGCAAAAATAAAATTAAATAATGCCATTTACTTATTCACATGGATATTCTTCTAATCGAATAATCACATGAAATATCAATAACCACTTTCATAATGATGGAATGCATAATTCCATACTATCATAACCACATAGCCAAGGCCTTGTGCCAAGACTACAAATAAGATTTTGTCAAGGCCTTGTGCCAAGACACTAGTTGGTCTCATGAGACCTACCGATGCATCGATGAGATATAGCGGGCTCCACCCATCACATACTAAGTCCAATGCATTCCTCATATGAAAATATTGAAACATAACATAAACATTCGTATTAAAACTAGCATAAGAAATGTCAATACATTAATAAAAAACCATGAATGGTATAAAAATAGCACATCCACAGTCAAACATAACTCATTCGATACAATATGGAAGATTGAATTATATAAGATTAACCTCAATCGAGAATAATGAAGGATATTAACATAGATTAAAATAATCATCAAACTATTGAGAGAAATACCCCCTTTTTCTTGAAAACATTTAAATGTCACACTATTTGTCAAGAAGCCATTTAAAATAGATTTTTGAATCATTGTGTCCTATAACACTTTGAAACTTTTAAAAGGAATTTTGTTTGAAAACATTAATGTCCATATAAATAAATCCTTAAAACCATTTTTAAAACATGGACATTAATGAGAAATATTTAGAATAATAAATCGTTAAAACATTTAAAATAATATTTTAGTTAGAGTTCCTAACCAAAAGAGAGACACTTGAATACAAATAATTAAGGTAATCAAAACATTGTAATATCAGTAGAATAAAAGTATTAATGATATAATATATAAAAGTGCATTATATACACCATATAAAAGTGATTTGGTGTATAACAACAAAGGAGTCTCAATGGAATGTAAATTGAGATTAAATCTCTTATAAAGACCGTATCCTTAGGTTAAGGATAAATAAACGAAATAATTATGTGTGAAAAATATAATTACACTCAATATTATTGGATGTTAAGTTCAAATCAATCATAGGACATTCACACATATTCTTGTAAAGAAAACACCAATGAATTGGATATTTAACTCAACAAAAGGAGAATGAGTTAAAATTGATTTTATCAAATTCATATCGATGACTTGAGAAATTATCAATAGAGTGATCATATGAATCAAATGTATATCCACAGAAAAGGGGAGTGGAAATTATGACATAAGAAAATGAATAGTGATTCCACACATAATCTCGGAGTAAAATAATCAATGATGTTTGCGTAAAGCCGAATAAATGGAAATTGAAATTTCAAATTCCCTTATCGATTTGGTAAAATATGAAACATACACCCATGAAAGAAGGATAATAGAATAATGATGTAAATATCCATAAATTAAATTATATTACACAATGAATACAATCATGGGAAGTACACACACCACATGCAATAAATTAGTGGTGAACAATGGAATTTTTAGAGAATTAAAAGTGAGATAAGAAACCCCTTACTTTGTACTTTTTCTGTGTTCGAAAGTAGGTTAACCTCCTTTATAATGGTATAAATAATAGTTATTTAATTATAAAAGAATCCTTTACATTAATATGATATCATATATGATCTTTAATCATTGATTTGTTAATAATATCTTAGTATTATCGTCATTTCAGGTGTTAACTTACTCGTTTTCCGTTATATTCATTGTTATGTAAGCCATTTTTTTTGTGTATAGGTTGTATATTATCCATATACAGAATGAAATCAAGTCCTTAAACATTATTATTAATCTTGAAATGAGAATTAGACTTGAATGGATACAATGGAGAATGAATTTCTTCGTGTTCGTGGAGACGGTAGTCCGTACGTACGCACAAGGGACAATATCATTCTTTTTATATTAAAATAATATTTAATTAGATTCTATATCATATATACAGAATCATTATCATGTTATATTTATTATTTACAAGAATTACACATAATTATTATACCCATTTAAATAATAATGTTTTGAATAACAATTACACCACGATGTGGAGACGGTAAGCCGTACGTACACACGTATGGTGACATGTCATTCAAAGGACGGATAGAATACTGAAATATGGTTGTACCATGTTTATAAGGACATAACATTATATATAATATACTGGAGATATTATTTTATAATGGTAATAACAAAGATATAAGAAGTGGAAGTAGAAAGTAACTTGAAAAAGGGTGGTGAAATCATTACCTCTTCTTCAGGTTCTTTATTTTGATTTGATAAAAAGGGCTCCTTAGGTTGGATTTATGACTAAAGAAAGTCCTCTAGGATTAATTTAGGGAAGTTTAGAGAGTATTTTTGCAGGGTTAGGCCGATACAAAAGGCTTTGAAGGTGTGAATTAATGAGAAGGGGGAGTGCCCTTTTATAAGAGTGGTGAGGGGAAACTTTTGAAAAGCTAGAAATATTATTTTATAATAAATTAATATTCAGTTTCTAATGGCTCCAAAGTAGATTATTTATGAGTTAAGGTGGGGATAGGTCGAAAAACACTAAAACAATAGGATTTATACAGGTTTGGGTTACTATATTAACCTTATCATTAAGTATTAACCCTTAGTTATTTAGTTTCACTTTTACAATGTCTCTTTGTATTTTTATATTATATGGTTAATAATAATACTATATACATACAAGCGACCCCATGTGGTCCATTAATGATAAAACTATCATTATATAAGTCTATTGGCCTATCCTTAGATTTTTAGGAATTTAATATTAATTAATAATATAATATTTTTATTAAAAACTCTTTTATGTCAATTTTGACACTATTCAATAATTGATTTTTGTAAAACTCATAACAGAATTATTACTTCGAATAAAGTTAATTAAATAAATCCTATCTTGTCTTATTAACATATAAAATTATTGTCATTTATAAAAAGTCTCAATTTATATTTATTTGGATACTTATAATATCAATTATTCTAATTTTTCATTAATTAGGTAATTACTGTGTCACCATTCTTTCATAAATAAATTAAATTATTTAATGTCTGAAAAAATATAAATAAAATAACATTATTTAGGAAATAGTTTTATCTTTATAATGAATATTTATATTCGAAAATACAACATATATAACACTATGTAAATTTTTTTTTACTAAAATATATATGCTTATTTCATTTTCGTATTTATTTTAACTTAATTAAAATATTGTCATTATCACTTACAAGTGGCTCCATGGAGTCCCAAAATCAACCAAAAGATGCCAATGGTCAGACATGTATCCACAAATAAGGTTAGGACACGTTTTAAGGTAATTTAGTATCATTATAATATTATTTGTTAACACTTATTTACAAGGTTTACCCTTTAACCATGGTAAATAAAATATTTACCGAAGTAATTATTCAAAATGTCCAAAAATATAAGTTACCTATTTAAACAATTTGTAAATCCTGATTCCAAATATGGAATCCACTTTTTCAAATTAAAAACATAGAAGTGGCATAAATTAATTTAAAATTAATTAATGTTGTTAAAACAAATAGCGTGTTTTTAAGAGATAATAACTATCAAAAGATTGACACTTGTTTATGTATGGTTTAATTGTGAAATTATGTCCAATGAAAAACATTGATTTAAATGGTATTAATATATTATAAATATACTTTAAAACCACTCAAAGTCATAATTTTTCAATATTAATTATTTCGATTAAAAAAGTTGTTTTTAAATAAAATTTAGTAATTATCACTATTCATCAAAATATGAAAGTTATCCGAAAAATACCAAAACTTCACCCTAGGTTAATTTCGATAGTCCGAATCCAAAAATGAAGTCCATTTTGAAATATATAATTTATAAAATTTAAAAAATTGGGTATTACTATTAATAATGACTACTTTGATTGGTCGAGGTGTGTTAGAACTCGAAGTTGCGTACAACACACGCTACTGTATAAATCAAAGAGAAGTGTACCGTGGAAACTTGGGGTGTTACATTCTCCCCTACTTCAATAAATTGCATCCTCGCAATTTTTAAAATTGGGCATTGGAATATAATGAAATGTCCCACATCGGAAAAAGATTCAATAAAACTATCACTTTAAAAGAATGAATGAGAATTACAATGGTCACCCGATATAACCTATACTAGGATTCCATGAAGAAAAACATGGATATGGATGATAAAATAAGTGTCATGTTCTAATGGATAGGGATATAAAACATGATCAAGAGAAAGTTAAAAATAATAAAACCTCAAACTTGTGATTGGACAAACGGTCATTAGTTTCCCAGTAGGAAAAGTAAACCGATAACATTTTTATAATAATTTTTTTAGATACATTACATAAAGATGAGGAATTAATTTCTGAGATTTACTAAGAACATAAAGAGATTTACTTAATTTTTTTAAAGTTTCATTTTTTAATAAATTCCTACTACTAACTCATTTTCAAATGATGAGTATTCAAGAAGACTTGGTCACACTGGAAGAGATAGAATAAACTTCTTATAGAATCAAATGATACACGAAGGATAAACTATATTTTTACCTTGAATTTAGAGATTAATAAAAACCAAATTTGTTACTATAAGATCTGATGATCCCCCAAAAGGATATATCCAATTAAATAAACACTAATCTAAATTTCTAAAATTAATCCAACAATACCCCAATGATAAATAAATACCATTCAATAAACAATTGTCCTTAAAATCCTTCAATATAATCCAAACTAATATTGAAACCCAAAACATAGAAGAATTTGATTATGTAGTCTTCCATGTAATATTGTATCTACAAATGACATCACCAACTCTTAAAGTCACATACATAAAAGTAATTAACCTAATCACATATTCTCTATTTTAGGTTAATTATTTCCATAAATAACCCAAATCACTATAAATCCTAAATAAAAACTTAGATAAAAATCCACCATTACTCCTCAAATGAAATCCCATACTATTCAATTTTCCATGGGCATATATTGTTCCCAACAAAGAGAACATATTCCAAAATTACATTTATCACTTAATCACCATATCATTTTCCTATACTAAGGGTATTCATTTGATAAGACATAAGATCCCAAATCAAATTATTATTTATCAATAAAATCATTTAACTAAAAATAATAGTCACACTAACCAGGGACTTCACGTAGTCCAGTGGTAGGCGATAAATCCCAATCACACTTTGGTTGTGGGTTCAATTCCCACATCTTTGTCTCATGTGATGGGTTGTCACACGGTCTGCGTGTTGTCCTTTTATAAAAACTATATTTTATAACATTACTAAAATGAGATAAATTCCTCAAAATAACCATAACTTAATTTTAACCAGAAATTTTATCTCATACCTTTTATTTTCATCACAAAATATAATAACATGTAATTTCCTCAAACCCAATGATCATATAAAACCAAATTTTTATTTATAACTATATCCACAAGGGAAAAGATAAGAATTACTCAAATATAATTCTCACATGGAAAACAACTGGGTTAAAAATATATGAGAAAATTATTCCAACGTAATCCCATCAACATGGAGAACTAATACTTTTAAACATTTATCCAACCATTTATTTCCACATAGCTTCTTATTTGACCAAGAAAATATTCTATAGAATAGGGCATTCACTCGGGTAATGGTCATGTCCCCTACATTTACGGCAAATAGTTGTAAATGGATTCTTGGGACCATTTTTATTTTATTCCATAGTACTCTTCATTTTTCTTTGGCAATTATTCACTTTATGTCCTTCTTTCCCGCATGTAAAGCATTTCATTGTTCTATTGAGTCACTTTCCTGGGTGTCTCCTTCTACATTTCCGGCATGATGGAAATTGAGGATTCTTTTCTCCATGGTCTCCACTGCTGGAGCTCTTATCATTCATCACCTTTCTCTTCTTTATTGAGCCTGGGAATTGGTTAATATATATATTTTTTATCATATTTTGGGAAAATTTATATGGCATGAAGATGATATCTTTTACGCCAATCAACATTCCATTTTGTTGCTCATTTTCACCACCATTCCCACATTGTATATCATTCTCAAAGTTACTATGACTTCCTTGGAATCCAGCCATTGACTAAAACTAGAAAGAATTTTGTCAGTAACAGTGGTCATAAAATCATTTAGAGAACATCATGTAACCATATTCTCAATTGGAAACCCATTAGGATTAACCAAGGTCATTTACTCTCATCTTATATATATAATACTTCAAATCAGTTTGAAAATAAAATGTAAATTATCCTAATCATATCCCCCGAGAATGTAGTAACCAAGAGTGTCGTAAGGCCCATTTTCGTGCACCAGTTCCCATTCAAGTCTACCTCAAAGCGGTGTTTTCGAGTTTTACCACTAGGTACATCTGTTCCAGATCCGCCTCTACCTGCTCATATCCAGACATGGATGTATTGACCATAAAACTCACAAAATCTCTACAATACCAAAATTCTAGGAAGTTCTTCTATACTCTTCCTCAAAGTTCATCTTAGGTCTACGTGCTCTAATCAGAGTTTATATAAATCTATCTTCCAAGGTTTGTACTAAACTTTCTCTGATAGCAACTATAATTCCCTGACCCTAGATACCTAGAGCTGGTGCATTATTACATAACATTGGCATGATCACAAGAAAGATCAAGTCTCGAAATACCGATTAGTTTATTAGCCTTGGAAACACTAGATACATTAATAAAGATTACATTACATCATAAAATGAAAAGTATAACAATATAGTCTCCATAGTTCACAATCTTATCCCCTCATACTATCCCTGTAGGTCATTCATAAATTACTTCTTCACATCATGGGAAAAATAAAACATAGAAAAGGGGTGAGCTCAAATGCCCAGTAAGGATAAAAATATAGCGGAAACATTTATAAATAAGATAAACATTTAAGGCAATGTATAAATAAAACAAAATCCTTTTAAACTTGAACTTAAATATAGTATGGAAAAAATAAAATGAAATAATTCAATTTACATATTCATATATATATTCTACTAATCGAATAATAACATGCAATATCAATAACCACTTTTATAATGATGGAATGCATAATTCCGGAATATCATAACCACATAGCCAAGGCCTCGTGCCAAGACTACAAATAAGATTTTGTAAAGGCCTTTTTCCAAGACACTAGTTTGTCTCATGAGACCTACCGATGCATCGAGGAGTTATATCGGGCTCCACCCGTCACTTACTAAGTTTAATGCATTCCTCATATGAAATGATTGAAACATAACATAAACATTCATATTAAAGCTAGAATATGAAATGTCAAGAATTTAACCACAATCCATGAATGGTATAAAAATAGCACATCCATAGTAAAACATAACTCATTCAATAAAATATAGAAGATTGTATTATATCAGATTAACCTCAATTGAGAATAAAGAAGGATATTGAAATAGATTAAAATAATCATCAATTTATTGAGAGGAATATCCCCCTTTTTCTTGAAAACATTTGAAAGTCACACTATTTGTCAAGAAGCCATTTAATATAGATTTTTGAAACAAAGTGTCCCATAACACTTTGAAAATTTTAATAGAAATTTTGATTTGAAAACACTAATTTCCATATAAATAAATCTCTAAAACCATTTTTAAAACACAAACATTAATGATAATTATTTAGAATAAAAAATCTTTAAAACATTTACATTGATATTTTAGATAGAGTTCCTAACCATAATAGAGACACATGAATAAAAATAATTAAGGTAATCAAAACATTGTAATATCATGAGAATAAAGGGATTCATGATATACTATATCAAAGTGCATTATAAACACAATATAAAAGTGATAATGTGTATAACAAAAAAGGAGTCTCAATGGAATGTAAATTAAGATTAAATATCTTATAAAGATTGTATCCTTAGGTTCAGGAAAAATCAACGACATAATAATGTGTGACACATATAATTTCACTCAATATGATTGGATGTTCAGTGCAAATCAATCAGAGGACATTCACACATATTCTTGTAAAGACAACACCAATAAATTGGATATTTAACTCAAAAAATGGAGAATGAGTTAAAATTACTCTTATCAAATTCATATCGATGACTTGAGAAATTATCAATGGAGTGATTATGTGTATCAAAAGAATATAAACATAAAAAGGGAGTGGAAATTATGACATAAGAAAATGAATAGTGATTCCACACATAATCTCGGAGTAAAATAATCAATGAAGTTTGCGTAAAGCCGAAGGAATGGAAATTGAAATTTCAAATTCCCTTATCGATTTGGTAACTTACAAAACATACAACCATGAAAGAAGGATAATATAATGATGATTTAAATATCCATAAATTAAATTATATTACACAACGAATACAATCATGGGTAGTACACACACCACATGCAATAAATAAGTGGTGAACAATGGAATTCTCACGGAATTAAAAGTGAGATAAGAAATCCCTTACATTATACTTTTTCCTTGGTCAACAGTAGGTTAACCTCCTGTATAATGGTGAAATAATTTTCATTGAATTATACATGAATCATATACATTAATATGATATCATTTATGATCTTTTAACATTGATTTGTTAATAATATCTTAGTATTATCATCATTTCGTGTGTTAACATACTCGTTTTACTTTATATTCTTTGTTATGTAAGCCATGTTTGTTATGGATAGGTTATATATATTCTATATACAGAATTATATCAAGTCCATAAACATTATTATTAATATTCAAATGATAATTAGACTTGAATGGATACGATGGAGAATGAATCTCATCGCGTTCGTGGACACGGTAGTCCGTACGTACGCACAAGCGACAATATCATTCTTTTGATATTAAAATAATATTTAATTGGATGGTATATCATATATACAGAATAATAATCATGTTATATTTATTATTTACATTAATTACACATCATTATTATACCCATCCAAATAATAATGTTTTGAATAACAATTACACCACGACGTGGAGACGGTAAGTCGTACGTACGCACATATGGTGACATGTCATTCAAAGGATGGATAGAATACTGAAATATGGATGTAACATGTTTATAAGAACATAAATTGATATATAAAATACTGGATATATTATTTTATAATGGTAATAACAATGATAGAATAAGTGTAAGAAGAAAGGATCTTGATAAAGGGTGGTGAAATCATTCCCTCTTCTTCGGGTTCATCCTTTTGATTTTATAGAAAGGGATCATTAGGATGGATTTATGACTAAAGGGAGGCATATAAAATGAATTGAAGGAATTTTAGAGTGTATTTGGGTAGGGGTTGTCCGAACCAAAAGGCTTTGAAGGTGTGAATTAATGAGAAGGGGGAGTTCCCTTTTGTAACAGTGGTGAGGGGAAACATTGGAAAAGCTGGAAATATTATTTTATAATAAATTCATATTCAGTTACTAATGGCTCCAAAGTGGATTATTTAAATGTTAAGTTGGGGATAGGTCGAAAGCCACTCAAACAATATTATTTAGACAGGTTTGTGTTACTATATTAACCTTATAGTTAAGTATAAACTCTTAGTTAATTATTTTCACTTTTACAATGTCTCTTTGTATTTTTATATTATATGGTTAATAAACATACTATATACATCCAAAAGACCCCCCAAGTGGTGCATTAATGATACACCTATCATGATATAAGTCTCTTGTCCGGACCTTAGATTTTTAGGAATTTAATATCAATTATTAATGTAATACTTTTTTAAAAACTTTTTTATGTCAATTTTGACACTATTCAATAATTGATTTTTGTAAAAATCATAACAGAGTGATTACTTCAAATAAAGTTAATTAAATAAATCCTAACATTTCTTATTAACCTCTAAAATTATTTTTATTTATAAAAAGTCTAAAATTACATTTAATTGGGTATTTATAATATCAATTATTCTAATTTTTCATTAATTAGGCTATTACTGCATCACCATTGTGTCATAAATAAATTAAATTATTTAATTTCTAAAAAATATAAGTAAAATACCATTATGTATGAAATATATTTATATTTATAATTAATATTTATAGTAAAAAAATCCAACATATATATCCCTATGTAAAATTTTTTTTGCTAAAATATATATGCTTATGTCATGTTCATATTTATTTTAACTTAATTAAAATAAAGTGTCATTATCACATACAAGTGGCTCCATGGGGTCCCAAAATCTACCCAAAGATTGCCATGGTCGTTAATGTATCCACAAATAAGGTTAGGACACGTTTTAGGGTAATTTAGTATTATTATAATATTATTTGTTAACCTTTATTTACCGTATTTATCTTTTAACCATGGTAAATAAAATATTTAACGAAGTAATTATTCAAAATATCTAAAAAAAAGTTACCTATTTTCACAATTTGGAAATACTGATTCCTAATATGGAATCCATTTTTCCAAATTCACAACACAGAAGTGACAGAAATTAATTTAAAATTAATTCCCGTTGTTAAAACAAAAAGCGTGTTTTTAAGAGATAATAACTATCAAAAGATTGACACTTGTTTATGTCTGGTTTAATTGTGAAATTATTTCCAATGAGAAAAATTGAATTAAATAGTAAAAATATATTCTAAATATAATTTAAAACCACTAAAATTCATAATTTATCAATATTAATTATTTGGATTAAAAAAATTGTTTCTAATTAATATTTAGTAATTTTCACTACTCATCAAAATATGAAAGTTAACCGAAAAGTACCAAAACTTCATCCTAGGATAATTTCGATATTACGAATCCAAAAATGATGTCTATTTTGAGAGATAGAATTCATAAAATTTCAAAAAGTGGGTATTACTATTCATAACGGCTACTTTGATTGGTCGAGGTGTGTTAGAACTCGAAGTTGCATACAACACACGCTACTATATTAATCAAAGAGAAGTGTACCATGGAAGATTGGGGTGTTACATGTCCCATTAAGAGGGATATGTAATCCATCATTTTGTTTGATAGATCACTTATGTGTATCATATGTGATGGTTCTCATTAATGTTTTGAGCATTCTTGTATGTTATCGTGAGGTTGTGAGAACCGTATCAAAGAACAATGTTGGGTTCTACCTACCGTGGTTGATTCATTTATGGTGGCCTATGTATTTATCATACAAATAGAAAAGGTTTATTCCTTCAAAAAACTACATACAGATCAGGTACGATGTATCAGTTTTATTACCAAATAAAAAATCATGATGATGCAATTAAATAATTAATTAATTCATTTCGTTCATTTTTTCAAAATTGTACATTGTTTATTTATTTAGTATAAAAAAAATGATTGTCCTAGACCCCATTGGTGGTGAAATACTGATATTGATTCAATCACCAATATTGGGACTCTTTTGACATGAAAATATACTTTATTATTTTTGGTATTGATAAAGGGATGTGAGTAGCTTCTGATTCCTGAATATTATTCTAGGCTATACTATGCGGTATTGGACCTAGCCTATTCACAATATTGATGTAGTATATTATTTCCATTTTTAATTTTTTTCTATAATGGTATGTAATCCTTTATCACTATATTTATGTGTATTTTCAGTTCTTTCAATCACATGGACATTGGCATCATTTGGTTAAAAATATTTATCCATCTTTATGTAGTAAATTATTTATCTTAATTTGCATATGTTCTTGATTTTCTAAAATGTTTAATTTACATTATGGTATATCTATTTCCTTTAAATAAACTAATTAAAGATGGAATATTCTCCACATGAACAAATTCTAGGCCCTCACTACTTGTCAGTAACCTATAACATTCAAGGAGGAGAGCATGAGGTCTTTTGCCTAGTATCTTGAGGCACTATTAAGTAGAAACCCTTATAGGATTCTATAGAAATAAAACATTTATAATGTATATTTTATGTATAATTTGACATTATTATTAATGGTTTTACAAATAAATATATTTATTTGTTTCGTATATAAAATTTTGACAAATTTAAAAAAGAGTGGTTCATAATTAATGTAGAGGGATACATTAACAGTTCAAACACTATGGAAATTATTTTATTATTGTATTCCATTATAATATGTCATTTTTTATTCAATTAAAACACATCATTCTCTTTTTTTAACTTTCTGTTTAAAATTATGTTTAAAAAAATGTAATCATTATCCAAAAGGGTTTCCCATAAATGTATAAATGTGTTTTTAAGGTGTTTTTGATGAATTTGTTTTATTCATGATATTATAAATTTTAATTATATGAAATGGGTCTTCATGATACAATATATATGAATAATTGTACACCATTATAGTTTACAAGTAATCCCAATGATGATTATAAAATGTTTTGTGGCCGATTATAGTAAATTGGTTGTGTTCGATATGGATTATACAAAGGGTTTTTCCCATTACTGGTCTCTTGTTCATTGGGTAATTATTATATTTGATGTCTATGTTTTTTTATCCTATTTCAATTATTTTGAATAGTTTTTATAAATAAAATGATCAATGTATCTTGAAAAGTGTTTTTTTCTTGATATTATTTTTACAAACATGATTTGAGAAAAACATGTGTGTGTTTTTCATGTTCTTATTATTTAATTCATTCAGTCAAAGAAAATTTAAGGTAAATGTAAACCTTATTTTATCTTTCCATTTTTTAAATGGATTAATGGTTTTCATTATTTTGTTTATATACATTATTTATGTATTTAATCTTATCCCATGATTAAAAATGATCTTTATATGGTTTATGTTTTTGTACTGGAATAGAAGATGTAATATTGAATGTCTTAGTAATTTTACATCAAAATAAATCATTCCATTTAAAAAAAGATTTATATTATGAGAAAAAGGATACTAATATGATGTTTCCACTTTTATGTTCTTATTTTATCATGTATATTTAAGGCCAAAGCCTTCAATACCCCAAACCTAAAAAAGGACCTAAAATTTAAGAGAGTGAATTATTGACATAAAATAATAATTATGTAATGTTTATTGTTGGATCCATATAGTTTTCATAATAGGATGATTTAGATAGAATTATAGGATATGAAAATTTTAGAAGCATTCCCCTAAAATATTCCACCATATGGATAATTTGAAATGATGTATAATATTATTATTTCCATATTGATTTATCTAAACTATTTCATTTTAGAGTGGTTTTTTATTTTGGAAACTCAGGATTTGTAGTTGAGAAGCACCGAGATGTAAATATCATTCACAATTAACAACATGAGATGTTTGGAATTTGAAAATAAAATTTTTTATTGATGTTTTAGTTGAAAAAATATATTTATATTGGTGGGAAAATGTGGTTAGATAACCCTATCTAAAATGAAGGAACATTTAAATAGTAATTAATTTCAATAAAGAGCATCCCCAATCATCAATAAAATAATTTGATCCTATGGTAGATGATTAATGGATAAAGTCTCAAGAAATATATTTGATGTCATTAGTTTTAAAAAAATCAAAACCCAAATATTTATATTTATTATTTTGTATATTATTCTAATCAATGGTGGTATTCTATTAATAATTCCAAGGAGAATGATGATCTTGATACTATGGAGTGGGAAATAATTAAAAATATTTTTCGTGAGATGTATCACACTAAAGTTCTTTGGAAAATGATAGAGAAAAAATCATATAATTTTTTCTAAAATATCATTATCTTTATATGTTGATTTTTTTTAAGGGAGTCTAGGTATATAATTTATTTTGTTAATTACAATAATATTGAAATAAATAAATATTAATTGGGATTAAATTGAATTTTGATAATATATTTATCTATATAACAATTTAAATGTTTTAAAAAGTTCAGTGTATAAATTATAAGGTTGATATTGAGTTTTCCAAAGATTATATTCCATAAGAAGAAAATGAAATGAAATGGAAAATTTAGGAGGAAATTGAGAAACAAGAAACTAAATTTTATTAAGGAAATCCCTAATCATGTTTTATGTCTGGTAAATGAAATTACTAGGAAGGTATGTCAGAATATAGATGGGGTTACTGTTGTAGAATATTTGGTAATAATGAACATGGATTAAAAAAACAGTAATAAACAATATAGGATTATTAGAATAGATATATATTAATCTATGAATTTTTTTAGTTGCAAGACATGAGACATTATGTTATCATTTGTATCATGTTAATTACATAGGATAGAAATCATTATAATTATAAAAAATGTGTGTGGGATAATTTACTAACTAAAATGTTAATGTTGGGACATCTTTTCGAGTGGTTATATCTTCAGGGATATTTTTTTTCAATGAATAATCAGAAGCTCAATGTACAAGGAACCCATATTTTGATGTTTAATGTAATTGAAATTACTTCTGAGACATTTTATATGTTTTCATATAAATAGGATGTTTATGTTTTAGTTGAAATTATTCATTTAAATTTTATAGAATGAAGATTACTTTTATTGATATACTAATGTGAAAACATATCATTAATGTTAATTTAATAATAGTCATATGATATTATATTACATGGTCAAAATAATATTGTATAGAAAAATGCAGTCATTTTTTTATTAAATTAATTATTTTATTTAATGGATGTCCATCATGTTTGGAAAACATTATTAAAATTATATTTACATTTTTTTTAGAGAAATGATAACAATTATGGTGGGTGGAAACCCATTATATCTTTCAATGTCACAGTTCACGAACCCATTACATATGGATGAGAGGGGTTTAGTGACTACGACTAGTATATGTGATATTTTTGTTAATATAACATTGATTTTAGTTAATAACTTTTAAATATAACTATTAATGAAGAAACAAAGATATTATTAATTTGGTTTAGACATTAATTCATCATATTGAATAACATATGATAACCATTTTGGTTTTACAAACTAGTTTGAGATATATAGAAATACATGTCATGTATTTAAGGATCTATTGATTGTTTATATGTAAATTTTACGATTTTAGTAAAAAAATATAATTTTTATTTTTATTTCATGATGTGTAGTTTGAAATTTAAACTAATTAATGAAAAATCAAAGGATTAATATTTTATTTTCAAATTGAATATATTAATATAGGTATATTTCTTTATATTAGTATATAGTAATAAAATTCATTAACATTATGAAAGAATAACAAATCAAAAATGATATCCTAATGAATTCATTTCTGGATGAATTATATGGACTAATAAATTATCTCATATATCTAGTTTTGAGGCCCTTATCAATCCACTGATCATTAATTTTAATTAGACCATTGAATTTATCACTCTATATATTTGCTTATTATTTATTTGGTGTCTATATCTTCACTTTCCACCAATATTCTCATACATAGAAACATTGTATTTGTTCCATTTGAAACATGTACATCTGTATGTATCTTGTAATTAAAATATTATATAGACTATTTTTATTATTTGGGATTACAAAATATTTAAAAAATAATAATAATCTTTTTTTATCGATAAAATTCTCAAAATAGGATTACACAATTTAATAAAGGTTGGGGGAGGATGTAACACCCATGCATTTTAAATGAAGAAAACTATGATTAATAGAATATGAGACACTAAAAACCAATATTATAAGAAAATAAAACCCCTATGAGTGTATGATATTATTATTTATTTAAATAATTTCAATATATTCAATTTACAACATAACGATAACACTAAGACTAGTGAGGGATACTTGTACCACCATGATTAAATGAAACATGAAATATAAGAGACATATTATTATTTTATGTGGAAGTGAACACATTTATAATTGAGGTTATAAATAATATTAAATAAATTAAGAAAGTATATAGTGTATACTTGAATGTTAATTATTTTTTGAATAGGGATATAATTCGAAGCATTTAAAAGAATTTTTTCTCAAAAACAATATTTTTTCCTAAAATATGCCTTAGTAACACATTGGAAAAATAATATGAAATATATTTTAAAGAATTTTTTTAAAAAAAATTTAAATAAATAATTAAGAATATAAAATTTATCATTGGGTGTATATTATTTTTTTTAGAGAAGTTTTATTTTTAGATGAATAGTGACAAAAAGTTGATGTTTAATTGAAATCATAAATTTTATTAATTTATTAATATTGATAAATTATAAGTTAATATATTTTAAATTAAATTTAATTAAATTATATATAATTTTGAAAATATTATGCCACATGAATCATTTTCATATTGAATTTTGATATAAATATTATGTTATATTTTGAACAATTTCACTCAAACCCGTCTTTCTCGAAACATCAGTATGATTAATTGTAAATTAAATTGTAAAAATTGTTAAATTGAATATGAAAAAAAGGATTCCATATATTGAATCACCATATTTTATATTTTATAATAAGATAAAATTAATTTTTTTCCCAAAATGACTTGTGAAGACAATAAATATTAAATACAATGGATAAGAAGAAAATTGATATAATAGTGGATAAACTAAAAAGATAAGTGATAAAAAAATATAATAAACATTTTTTAGACATTTTTTAGCTTATCATTTATCCGTTTTTGAATTTATTATATTGGGAGCTTGTGGAATGATAAAAACATTTGGATGATTAATCATTTAAAATAGTTACAAACATGCAAATCAATTCCCATATAAAATGCAACCATATATCCTCTCTTATTCACATCCTTAAACATATTTATATAATCCATTACCTAACAAAATCACATAAATACATCCTTAATCACATCATAAAAGCATTATTTTTTCATAAATACAACCCAAGAATTCATTTGTCCAATCATATTACGGATCATCAAATAAGATATGATATTCATCAATAAGAATCTCTATTTAATTTATTATTGTAACGAAATAAATTATATTAACATAATATACTATCATATAATTAGTATTTTCAATTAAATATGTTATTTTCATAACAATGTAATGAGCTACCACCATCACCACTTCCATCAAATGGGCTAGAGAAGTATCATGCATCTGTATGGCGGACTACCACCTTGAAAACTAATTTCTTTTTTTCCTTTCCACCTTTCATTTTAGGGTATAATGATATATATATATATATATTTTTTATAATTATAACATAGATATGCCTCTTGGGTTATTATATCATATAAAACATTTTAAATTTTTTTATGGGTGTACAATAATGTCATTTGTGTAAACGGTGAACTACCACCTCACGAAGTTATTTAATTTGATTTCACTATACAAATTCATGGATGAAAGTAAAGGGAAAATTATATTAAAATATGTTATATAAAGAGAATAATTATGATATTAATGAAATATTTATCACTATTAATGATAATATATCAGTTTCTCTTACCATTTCTCCCACTGAAAAATTATAATGCCCTTCGTGAACATGTGGACTACCACCTTGATGAAATGAGGTGACTCTATTTTCATCACAAAACCATACAGATAATATATATATAAATTTTAATAACTAATATAATATTTATGTTATTATTTTTATGTAATGATAAAAAAATACCTACCTTATTTTCATATTGATCATCAAAAAATGGAAACATTACAAATTTATACCTACAACCTACCTTTTCTATGATTGTAATGTAATTAATTTCTCAAAATTTATTCATCATGAGTATTAAAATTATAATTAATATTTAAACAAGATAAATATTTCATCATTATTATTCTTTAGAAGTTTGAATAATCACCACTTTGACCATATTAAACATACTAAATTCATTTTTGACACATTCACAGAATATTGGAAAAGTATATAACATAAATATAATTGATTACATAATTTTTTAAAAATATAACAAATTAAATATAATTAATAAAAAACATGATAAGGGTTGTCAAGATATTATATAATTTCTATATTTTTATAATTTTTAATGGTAACGAAACTTGTGAACATTCAGACTGATGGATAAAGAACTCGTCTGAATTTTTTTCATTTGGGAATATTTTTTTATTATACAAATATTATATTCAATGTTGTCAATATATAGAAAAATTAAAATTTTACATAAATTTTATATTAATATTAATTGAATTTATTATTTTATTAATGTTATTCATTCATGGGTCTAATGATTGAATTATTTTCAACGTGATCAATTTTAGTTCTTTAAATAAAATACTTTTAACATTTTCCTTCATGGTTTTTTCCATCACAATATTTATAAAATGATTTTCTGAAAAAAAAAATTTAAACATATAATAGATTCATAATGTTTAGTTTTTGTATTTTTTTCATTTATTTGAAAATATTTTCAAAATTAATATTTTTACATATTTTATACAGACCAACATTAAAAGGCAGAAAAAATGAATATAAAATTATCAATGTATGGAGTGATAAATACTTTTTAACATCCATTTATATTAATTTATTTGTATATTCCATTAAAGGAATTAATTGTTTATTCAATGAAAAAACATCTATACATTTTGTTCTGTATATTAGTTTTTCTTTTTTCATAAAAAAAGTGAATTTATATCTATTTTTTATATGGGTCGATAAGAAATTATAATGTTGTTTAATGAGAATGTATATAATTATTGATATATTACATGATAATTATATTAAATGGGTGATCCCAATACAACATTTAAAAGGTAATTAGATCCATTTTAGATCATTTGGGTTCTTGATATAGCTTCAATGAATGGTTTATCCCAATTATATATTATGAAAAAATAGTTACCCCAAATAGCTTATATTTATAGTGATCCCCCTTAGTCCTCTCCAAATAATTCAATAATTTTTTATTAGAAGGTGACTATATTTTTTTCTAGTTAAAATAGTTTTGAAGTTTTTTCATAATTATTATATTTTTGAATCTCAAAAAATGACGTTTTAATTAATATTTATGTTTCTTAAAGTCTTTCATTGAAAAAGACATGTGTTTTTATGGAGAATTATTTTTAAACACTGAATGAAAAATAAAGGTACTTGAAAGTGTTATATGAGTTATTATTTCTCAATAAAATAATGGATTTTATCTTTTTGTTATATCCCATACTAGTATTATTTGTCTCATCCCATGATTTAGAAATTTTCATTGGTTTTATGGATGGGTAAGAGAAATAAATACATCATGTTGAATGTCAAGGATATTTTCTATAGAAATAAATCATGGATTATTTTAAAAGTTTTAGATTTTGTGAAAAATTAATATTATTATTAATTTTATACCATGTATTTTGTGGTTTTATGTATACATTATGATCTAATTCTATAAAACTCTAATCCTAATTTGATGCTCAAATGTATGAAATTGAATACATGATTTAAAATACATTAATATGTATTATTTAATAAATTGGAATTATTATTGGTATCAAAGTCTGGTTTTGATAAAAATATAGGTTATGATATTGTTTATATAACTCCATGAAAAGATTTTACTATATATCAATGTTTAAATGATATATTTTTATTTGATTACAATTTTTCTTGGTCTAAAATATGTTTGTTTCAATTGTATTTATGAAATGAAATGTAGGGAGATGTAGTTGGATGAAATTGTGAATCAAATATAGTTAAAATATTACATCCCATTATGGTTGGAATTGGAACTAAAAAAATTGGTGTAGTTATTTTTTAGTTGAAATAATATATAAATAGTGGTGTTATATATAAAAGAGACTATGACAATATATAATAAAGGGACATGATCATATTTGATAATTTACCAAAGAAAAGTCCCCCATGATTCTTAATATTATTTGATGTAAATGTAGGTGAAGGATATATCATTAATATAGAAATTATATTTTATTTAATTATATGTTTTGAATATTAAAAAGAAACTCTTTCAATTATATTTTTTCTGGTGAAGCTGATAGATCACACCATTTGGTTAATATTACATGGGAGAAATATGATATTGATGTTATGGAATGGGATACATTTAAGAGTATTTTACTTTATAAATATTTCAATATGGTTTTCTAGATTATAGAAGTGAAACTAATATTTGGATTTGTGAAAAAGGGTGAAGATTTGGTGTCATCATATGAAGAATAATGTAAAAAAATTTCATGGTACTTACTAGATTTTTTCAATGATATTTATACTGAAATTAATATATTATACCCAAAATCAAAACCTATATTATAAATTTATTGTTATGAAATATTATTTACATGTTTTGATAGTGTTTTTAGTTCTGGTGAGAATTTTGATAAAGATTTATCCATTATTAATGTAACATGAGAAAAAAAAGATTAATAAATGGTAAACGTGGAATGAAATTTCAAATGACCGAACAATAAATCCAAAAGTTAGAGATATAAAATGATCCATGTTTGGTGAAATATATTTCATGTATTTTAAGTCAGGGTCTACAAACATTTACCATTTTTTTCTGATTAGACAGAAGTATTAGGATTCAAAAATAAAAGAGTCATGAACATCCCATAAATGAGATAATATGTATCCATACAATATTTATCAGTTTTAATTATAATGAATTGAGAAATTAAGATAATTTATATCTAATTTTACATACTCAGGGGGGAAATCATCAAGGACAGATGAAGAACATGATGGAAAGTTCATTTTCTACTACTATATTTGATTTACATAAATCTAGTAATGTGATTATAGCCCCAGGGATATTAATAGATTTCAAAGTTTGGTCATACGATTAATGTATTAAGATACCCATTTTAAATTTTTAAAGAAATTGAAATAAATTTTGATACATGTACTAATTTTTTATACATATCTAGATTATATGTTTTTCCGGAAATATTTTTTTAATTTTTTATAAACATATGATTGATGGTATTTATAGACCTTATAATTAATATAAAAATGACCGAATTTTAATAATTTTTATTAATGATTAATAGACTCTCTTATGTATGGTTAATTTTTAAAACCATTGTAAAAAAGATATTAAATGTATAATATTATTTCAAATATGTCATTAATTTTTTGTGAATACTATAGGAATTATATTATCATGGCTTATGAAAATGAAAAAATGCATTCTAATTCACAACCCATCACATCTGGGATGGGCGTACTACATAAACCCATTTTTGAAGGATGACAGAGGTTTATCACATACCATTGGAATACGTGATGTCTTATTTAATATGAAACAATTTTTAGGTAAATGATTTATAAAATAATTATTAATGATGAAACAATGTGTCACTTTTGTTTTTTATAGGTCAACTAATTTTATTTTATATCTTATTCTAACTAACATGGATTCAGAGAATTTTTATAGAGAAAAGAAAGAGTTATCACACTTTAATGTAACAAATGATATGCTAAAAGTTATATTTAGTGATTAAGATATAAAAATTAATTATTGGATATTTATTTTTTTGGATTAAGGGAAGAATTTTACATTTATTTAAGGAGAAAAAATTAATTATATTGTTATTATGAAATATAATTATTTCATGTTTGTATATTTCCATATATTATTATATAAAAACCAATATGTCAACATTACAAGAAGGAGATGTAAACAAATACGATATCAAATTTTATTCATATTTGATGAATTTTATGGTATTTTAAATCATTATACATTTGGGTTTTTTAGAAACTTAACTTAACATACAATACTCTTTTACATAGGTTCAATGGAATAATCAGAACCTGAAAATTATTTATTCTTTTCTTCCATGTGAAAATATTCAATTTCCAACAATTTTATCCAACATAGAAACCTAGTTATCTATTATTCCATTTGACCCATATTCTTCCAGTACTATCTATTTTAGAGGAATTTTTATTAACAATTTTTACAATGTGGTTAAAAATGAATTTTTAAATGGCCATAATTTTATTATCTTTATAAAGTTCAAATATTGAGGACATAATTTATTAATGGCGGGAGGATGTAACACCACATGATTTTTAAATATGATAATTATGCTTGATGGGTCTTGTGATACACAACACCAAGTATATAATAATGTATAAAACCCACATAATTTTTTATTTAATGATATTTTAAAATGTATGTTATCTATTCATTTTCTTTCATTATATGAAACATTTACTGTATCATTCGTTAAAAACTATATTGGGATAGAAAAAAATCATTTCATATTATTAAAATATTATCATTATATAATCTTTTTATCATCAAGAATTTTATATAGATAGAATGAGTACAATTATATACATTATAATATTATATTATTTAAGAATATAAATTTATTATTTATTTATTAGTGATAAAATTAAATGCATTTTACTGAAAAAGAAATGTATTTAAGTTTTTTACTTTTTTAGATAATGGGGTTTCATGCTTTGTACATATAAATTAAAATTAATTTATACAACATTAAGGAAATTTATTATCAAATAAAATATATATTTTTTAATTAGAATATCATAATTCTCCTTGGGTATTTTTTTAGGATTAGTGTGGAAGGTATCATTATTTTATAAATATTTATAATTATATAATTTTAATGGAAAAATTTATTTGTAAACATTTTTATAGTGTTAAAACAAATTTTTAATTATCTTAATGTAAAATTTGTTCAATTTTATATCAATTAATCTAATTATGGTTATTTAATTCTTTTTCATATATACTTTTCAAAAAAATCTAATCAATTTACCTTTTTCTATTTGAACTCTAGTTTTCCCATCAGGTCTCTAAGAATAGTATTACAGAAATTTTGTGAATTGAATTTGGAAAAAATAAAATTTTTAGTAAGATTAATAAATATTTCATAAACTAGAAAACATAAATTTTTTCAAAAATTATTATTGAATATATTAAGAAATAATTTTTGTGATTAATCTAAAAATGGAGTTACTATTGTCAGTTAAATGAAGATGTTATTGGCTGAAAATAAACTCAACTATTTTAAAAAATACATTGTCTATGAGTATGACTCTCCCATATCTTTTATGATCTATTATGGACCATTTTGCAATCTATTTCCTCGAATAAAACATGGGTATGACTATATATTTTAAAAACAAAACATGGTTTTACTTACCTCACTTCTAAAAGGACACCCATATCCACTCTTCTTCACAAACTAAAACATATTTTATCATATAATACCTATAAAAATAACCTCTAATATTATATCCTCTCCTCATAAAACCCAATTCCTATGAATAAACCAATCAAATAATGTATTTGGTTTAAACGTAATAAAGATACCAAAAAAGAGAAGATGTTATTGAAAGAGAAAATTTAATTTATATCACTAAGCTCCTCCTTGAATTCATTAAAAACCCAAATGATATATTATCCTATGTATCATAAATATACAAGGTTCCTTGTATTATATTTATATTACATTAAAAAATTTCTACGTATATCAAATTTATTTAGGAAATTGTTTCTCCTATTTAAAACTAACTACCACTTCGTGATTTAGTTTCAATCGTTCTTCTATTGCCACCTCTCACAGTTAGCTATGATATGGGATAAAAAATATCTACATGGAAATTCAAAAAAATTAAAAATATTTAGTAGTATATCTTATATACATTTTACATTTTACAAATATATAGGTAATAAGATAACATTGTTCATTTATACAATGTATTATAGCCTCCTGAAATAATATAACTCGTTCTCAATAATGCTTTATGTGGGAGGTAATTAAGGTAAATATAATTACTATATGTTAAATAAATGTAATAATGAATACATTCATGATATATATATAATTCATAAAATAAAATATATCATTTTCATTCATACAATTTGGCTCTAACTGAAATGATTATGTCATTCATGAGATTGTGGACTACAGCCTTCACAAAGAAATGTGACTTTGTTATCATCACCAGATCACATAGATTATCTATATAATTATAATTATATAAATAATATTTTATGTATTATATTATTATAATTTTTAAAAGATAAAATAGCATACGCCTTCATAAAATATTGATCATCAAAAATGGAAATTCTACTTAGTTATATGTAGATCATAACATCTTAATAACTGTTACATACTTAGTTTCTCAAACAAATCAATAATAACAAGTATTTGAAATATAATTCATGTATTTATATATTAAATAATTCATGATTATTATTCATTATATCTTTAAACAATGTGCTATTTTTCAACAGTCATCCTAAAAAATTCATTGTTATTATAAGCTGAATATTGTCCAAACATGTGATGTAAAAATATTTAATTGGTAATTTTATAGAACATTATTATAATATAAATAATAGTTACAATAAACATGAATAATATAATAATTCAACTTAATAATAAAACTATTATTATTAATAAAACTGATATAGATACTCATTATATGATTGTATAATTATAAAGGACTGCATCTCAATTGTTTTGACCGATATTTTGATATAATATTCCCATACTCCATTAAAAGGTGTATACACATCATATTTGACATGTTATATCATGTTTTTCTCTATTTTAATTGTATGTATTTTTTTATTAATGTTATTTTTCCACAATGGATTATGATTCAAATATTTCCCACATATGAATTGTCATTTTAAAAAAATCTCATTTAATGTTATCTATAAAAATCATTTTTCATATCTATTTTACTGAATTGATTTTATGATTTTTTTAAATGGATGTAAAATATTTATAATATAAAGTTTTTAAACTTTTTTGATAAGAGATATTTTTTTTGTGTTTTATATGGAAAATTTTAAAACCCTAAAGGTTATGTTCTAAAGCTAATGTACAAGGCTACAATGACATTTCTTCAACCATAGACATTATTTTATTTCTTAATTATAATTTATTGTTCAATGATTTCTTCAATGAAAACCCATATTTAACTTTTTTTGGATATATTATTATTCAAAATATTTTATAACAGAAAATGATATTTTTGTCCAATTTTTTTTACAAATGGATTTAAATGATTTTGTTAAGAGGTTTTATGATGTCATATTTCAATTCATGATATGGGACATGAGAATTATATAAAACTAGGTATCCTAATATAGATAATACAACTTGTTGAGCTCTATTATATCTCACAACTGAGATTGATATAACATACACAAAGGGTTGAGACCCATTATAGCCATTTAATTTGTTGGGTAAATATTATATTGGAATTATTCTATATGTTTATAATAATTATAATAAATTGGATGTTTTTTTGTATATTATTTTATATGTCACCAAAAAGGGTTTTTTATTAATTTCTATTTGTTTAAATAGATTTAATTGAAAAACAATTCTATTTATTTCTCTTGTGAAAATGATTTAATTAATACAATCAAAGAACATTGAACCTAAAGGTAATATTTATATGAGTTTCCTTATTTTTCAATAGACTAATGGGAAAATTTCATTTTTTTTACCATAATAATATTATTTAATCATCCCACTTTCTAATTATTTTAAATGTTTAAGGATGGGTATGGAAAAATTATAATTAATGTTTAATATCGTTTAGATTGTTTTTTTTTAATTCATCATTTATTTTAAATTTTTTTTTGGACATTTGATATCTAATATAAAGTTTCCAATCTGTAATTTTTTGTATTTATGGACGATGTATCTTCTAATTCAATACACCAATAATCTTATATTGATCTTTAAATACATTAGACTGAATTCTTTTCATAATAATCATGATTATGTAATAGTTTTGTTTGAGTCCTTATATATCAACTTTTATTATATAAATATCAGACTGACATGATATCAAAATAGTTGTACAAAATAGGTTTCCACATAGATTTACTATATCAATTCACTAATAAATATGGATATATGTTATAAAAATTTTGAAATATATGCACAATTTATAGGGGAATGAAATCAAATTGAGCATGATACATGATATTTTGATATGATTTTGACTTATTTTTAGTGAATATATCATCACTATTGTTCCATAAAATTTTTTATAGATGTTCATAAGTATCATCATAAATTTAATATACATATACATTGTATCATATTTATCCCTAAAGTTGTATCCAAAAAGGTTTATTGTCCCTTGATTATTTATTTATACAATCTCCTAAAATATTATCATGGTTCTAAGAACCTTAATATATAAATCAATTCATCATTGTAATTTTTATATTTTGCATCATTATAATGGTATATGTTATCCCCCCCTACAGTGATCCTCAACTACGTTTGGGTATTTAGTTAAAAATAATTTATATGAAAATTATTTTATAATTTCAATGCCTAATGAATAATTTTACTAGGATCATCCAAACTCATCTATTCATTCTCAAATATGATAATAAATGTATGTAATATTTAAAAAAAATAGATGAAATATCACACATACATTAATCAACATCCCCATTCATTGATTATTGAGATATATTGTCTTGGAAGGTCCATATCTATTCTCTTAATTGATCAATCATGTGCTTGATTTTTTTTAATTATATCATCGAAATAATTCACTTAAAAACTCCTATATTTTACAATAATTTTATAACCTTTAAAAAATAGGATAATAACCTGTATATTGTTTTTAGTATTTTGAATGTGAAACTCCATGAAAATTGCAATGAATTTAACTCATTTAAAAATAATAAAAATTTCATTATGAAAATATTCTGCAATATGAATTTATTTATAAGATTGAAATATTCATATTTGAAATAATAATTATTATGTGATAATCTTATAATCCCTTTCATTTAATTATCTATTATTTTCCACTTAATTTTATATACTAAAATTTTCATTATTATTCAATCTATACGTTGAAAAATAATACTATTATGTGGAATCTCATGTTTGGGTTTCCAATCACTCCACCCTATCATTATAGTGTTATACAATTTTATTCATCTGTCCCATTGACACATGGATTTTTCCTATAATACTCACTTCATCACACACATTAATGTTGGTTCATCATAGAAAATTAATTATTTTTTGTGACATAAACCAAAAAATAATTATGAAAAATAATTATTTAATTATAAGAAAAAGAATAATTTTATTGAATTCCACTGTATAAATCACAAATAAATATTTCTCTTATGATTTATCCATCACATACCCACATACATCTTTTATTTCTCAATATTACTATGAAAAATCAACAAAATATATCCACTTCCATTAGAAGATGTAATATATATATCATATTAATTCATATGGAGTAACAATATTCCCATGTGATAATTTTTATAAGACGTTATGGTTGATTTATTCTTATAGAATTTAATATTTTGAACTTATTTCTTTTTTGGATATAGGTTATTCATATGTAGAAAGCATATACTAGAAATTAATCAAATATAAATACAAAAATGTTTCATTATTCTTTCAAAAAAACATAGAAACACATCAAATAAATTCAATCCATCACAAATATTCATAAACTAAATTTTTGAAAATTGATAAATATTTTTTCATTATTCAATAAAAATATTGAATTCGAATGATTCTTAATAATTCAAAATAAAACGACTTTAATTTCTTTTCAAAATATCTTTAACCATAATAAGTTATTTTATATTTAATAAACTGATCAACATACTCTTAATTTAAAACCACTATTTATTTCCTCATCAATGACTTCACTCAAATTCATCGATATTTCATTATGTTAATTCTATAGTGACAAACCATGTTAATTTATTTTCTCCCTAATTATAAGATGAACCTCACTTCATTTCATTTCGTCATGGTTTTCAAAGACTATAACAGTAACTCACATCATATAACTAAATGATAATACTTTTTTTATACTAAAAGAATTTATTTTCAATAGTATGATAGGTATCAAATTTCATGGGAACTCAATACTATATATCAAACCATCAAACTCTTTATTTTTTATATTCGTTATAATAAAAAAATATTTATTAAAAATTATAATGAATAATAATTAAACTTTATATACAACACATTAATCTAATAAATACCCCCATTTGGAATATTTTTCAATATCATTATATAAGTAATTGTAAATATATTCTCAATACTTCTTCATTTATACCCCCTGACTAAAGATAAATAAAATTTTGTTTTTAGGGTTATTTTAGTATTCTATAATATATAATCAACAAATTAATAAAATATAATTTAATTTGAGGTTAATTATATAGAAAAAATATATATTAATTTAAAAATTGAGGTCATATATAAAAAACTAAGCATTTCAGAATAGTTCATAAAATTATTTTTTGGTATATTTCAATAATATTTTATTTCAAAATATTGGACGACTACCTTCAATACTATAACTATTAAAAATATACATATTTATCTAAAAATTATTTAAAATATAATAATATTATATATATATATGTGAGTAATATATTATCATGGTTATATGGAAGTAATTTGAAAAAATTTATATTCATGTGAAGTAATGATTTCCCAAAATCATTCCAACTTCATTCACCCATAATTGGAAAACTCAATCCCTCTACATTAGCATGTGTAGTAAAACATAAATTATAATTATATATAAACACCATGTAAGAACAAGGAATATTCTATAAACGTCTTTGGAATATTCTTAATGTTATTCCAGAGCAGTGCCTTCAGACGGCATGCGATTTCGAGACCCGGTGTGGCCGAAATTAAATTTTCAGTGAGTCCACACTAGGAACACCAAATAAATACAATTACTCTTAAACGGTTGCTCAGTTGGGAAAACCATGGGCACCCTTGAGTCCATAGTGTGCCTTTTACCCTAATAGGGGTGTAATTTTCGTGGGCATGGCCCTTCTATGGAAAATGGGCCCAGGGGAGTTTTCGTAATTTAGCGGCATCGGGCGTGAAAATTTATAGCACTCGAGCGGAGGCTCTGATTAAAATTCTGAGGCCACCGTTGTGAACAAGAGGAGGGTTCTTACCCTAGTAGAGGCTTAATGTTGAACTCATCCAGTGTTTTGGACACAGGTCTTCAGGTGGGTGTTTAAAAAAATTAATAAAATTCTAATTAATTCTCTACTTCAACACCAAACACTCCCCTCCTCATCCATTTGTTTTCCCCTAGAGGAAGTTCTCTCCCACCTCCATCAAGCCCTCTAAACCTCCTCTTCTCCTCCCTCTAGCAATGTGGAAGTGAAAAAAGTTGTGGACCGGCGATGGTTTGAAGCCTCGGGCTACGCCCCACAGGTAGAATCGTTGCGGTTCATTTTTTATTTCTGCACCGCCTTTGAGATTTATTTTTAGCATCTAATTGCCTATATTTTTTCATGTGAAGCCCTTGGTTGCGTATTATTTTGGGCTATCCAATGCATGTTTTAGATTAAAAATCTGAGTTCTGAATTGATCACAGTCGTCCTCCGAAGATCCGCGGGTTTTTGGAGGTTTTCCGACAGTTCTGGCCGGTCCAATGGTAGGCGACTTCGACTCAACCGGCAGGTGGATCGACATAGGCAGGCAGTGGATTCGGTTGAGCGATCGGGGATCCAGGGAGGCAGAGTGGAGAGTTGCGGTCGGTGGGCTGAGGGAGACGGCGGTAGGGTGAGGGAGAGCGGTAGGCAGCCGTGGGAGGCGTCGTGGTCAAGCGGAGGCGCCAGGCGAGGGCGTGCGACGCAGGAATACCGATCGGCTTTGCTGGCCGGGTTGACGTGGGAGACCCATGGTCCTCATGACCACAGCGGCGATGCATTCCTTGGATCGAGAAGGACATTTTAAGATGGTCTCGGGGATTTTTAAATCCCAAGATGGGGGGGCTCGGTGGCACAACACGTACTTTATGTGGATTTGTGTTTTTCAGGGAGTTCAGGTTTTGGATGGCACATACACATCTGATATCCGATTTGTGAACCGTTAGTGGATTTGGGATCCTAGTTCCGAGGCGGAGGTTTCCAAGGTGGATTCATGTGTTGAAGCCGGATTTGAGACATGGGACCCATGACCCGTCTCTTATGTTGCGAGCAGTGTTTATAAACTTTTTCATCGAATGTCTGTTTGGGGCGTGAGAGAAATCGAGTCTCGGTGTTTTTCTGAGGTTATTTTAATGGCACAATCTGTTCGCTTTAATCACGCACGATACGAGGGCCTTTTGAGAATTGACGATGAATTCCAACTTCTTTACTGGGTGTCCGTTTTGGACATGTGATTAGTCAAACCTAGGTACTTTTTTGAGAGCTTCACAATGGTCTGATCTGTTTTTTGCGCTTTGGGATCGAGATGCAGGTCCCACGAATCACCGCTCATGTGCGGTACGGCTAAATGCATCTTTTTCTCTGGAAATCTGTTCCACACAAGTAAGAAGTCAATTTGACATATCTTTGTGAAGATATCGCACTGGTACGTTGCGCTTGAATATTTTCCGGTCTGAGGTTCGGGACTATGGGACGCTGTTTGGGTGTAAAGTAGTGTTGAACAACTTTTACGTCGGATGTATATTGGAGTCATGTAAATAGTCAATATCGTGTGTTTTTTTGCGAGGATTACAACAGTGCGACCTGTGTGGATGTGCGAAGTCTCATCCGATATCTTATTAAACTTGGGAGCATGAAAGATGTACGGGTGGTAAATCTTCATGCGGTGTTTGTATGTAACCCTTGGAATGTAACTGTGTTCACTCCTGTTTGAGTGAAGAAGATGGTTAAAGAGATTTTGTTGGTCATGCTAGGGACGTGGGGGGAGCAGGTTGGAAAAACTATGTTTCTACCTTCGCATTGACATTGGATGCGGCGTCCACGATAGCATTTTGGCTGAAAATGTGTTATACTCTGGGAGTATATGGGAATGCAGGGAGGTACATGTTGTAGTTTGAACCTGAGAACTTTTTTGCACATGGTTCGGAGATGAGTTAGGACCACATGTCGTGTGGGCCCCATGTGCACATTGTGTTCTACTTTACGTACCTTTGATCTCTCACAACATAGAGGGTCCTTCTGAAAGTGACGTTCAGAACAAAACGGTTGAGTGGGTCCCCTTGGTCATATATCTCGACGGACCGATCCATGGAGTTGTTTGGGTTCCCCTATTCTTTTATCCATGTGGGATTTCAGTACCACGTCACTTCACATTCCCTGGAAGAGTTATTGTAGATTCGGTGTGACAAATACTTTACACGGGCACTGAATCTCTACCTATGAGTTTGTTTCCAGAAGGTTACAGAGACCTAGTGAGCCTGGGTGGAGATTCCCTAGCTGAGTATCAAGATCATATCCTCTTTCTGTGATATACCGTTATGTGTTTCCCCAGGCAGAGCTCTAGGTATCAGTGTGGCCCACACTACACGGGCGCTGAACCTCTTATAGGTGAATTGTTCTGGAGTTGGGTGGTTGTGCGATACCCACTCTATGTTCTGTTGGCCAATTTTGTACCATCGAGTAAGGATGGCCATAGTAGTTCAGGGTTTACCCTCCAGCTGGGCTGGGCAGTGGGTTGCTCATCGAATTCTTCGGGATTAGCTTCCAACAGGGTTGGGCAGTGGGTTTCTCATCTACTTCTTCGGGATTACCCTCCAGAAGGGCTGGGAAGTGGGTTGCTCATCGACTTCTTCGGGTTTACCCTCTAGTAGGGCTGGGTAGTGGGATTCTCATTGACATCATCAGGTTTACCCTCCATCCTGGATGGGCAGTGTGTTGCTCATTGGCTTCTTATGGTTTACCCTCCAGTAGAGACTGGGTAGTGGGTTACCCGACAACCTCTTAGGGTTTACCCTTCAGCAGAGACTATGTAGTGGTTTACCTGATGACCTTTTAGGGTTTACCCTATATAAGAGACTGGGAATTAGGTTACCTGATGACCTTCTAGGGTTTACCCTCTAGCGGGGCTTGGCAGTGGGTTACCCGACGACTTCTTTCAGACTCAGTCCTTTTACTCGGCTAGTCTGTGGCTTCTCTCCATTACTACCGGAGCGTGTCCCTTGGTCGTACAGGTTAGTGATGTGACAACTTTGAATTTGAGGAGACCTCTCCACTGTGTGATTGTGAAGAGGTGTGGTTTGACTTTCCCCCAAACTCCCAAGTATGAGGGGTGATTTCCCCACCAACACGCGTCCTTGAGATGCGAACGAAAACCGTGCTTGTGAGTCACTTATGCCCAAAACGGATAGTGTCAAGGTGCAGTGATTTGATCCCCTTGACAAGCAGTTTGGGGTAGACGGGTGGGATACTGGGCATCTATGGTGGTTATTTTTGGGACTGTTTGCTACTCACTTTCTTGGGCTGAGCTACGGGATGGATATACCCTTACGGTCTTGTTCGGGATTCATGCTTGAGCATCTGGATATGTATATACCTTATTCAATTACCACCTTCTTGGGTTTTGGTTACTCTACTTCTAGGATAGCCGAAGACGCATAGGGTATGCCACGTTCTTTCCCTGTATAGTTTCTCGTGGTTGGATGATTCTACTCTTCTCCTATGGGCAGCGAAGACTCGAAGAAAAGTTCATCTTCTCACCGTTTCTACCTCCTTGTGTTTGGATGAGTCCACTTCCTTCCTCTTGTTAGGTTGAGGTGTACTCTTTATTGCACTCTTGGTGGTACTCCCTTACTTTTCCCCCTTCGACCTACCACTCACCTCTTCATTATCTATTTTGCTGCTCCCTCGAGCCTTCGAAGCATCCTACTGAGTATTTTTATACTCACCCCTTTAGAGGGGTTTTCCCCCACTCGGTGTGCCCTTGCAGATGACGGACATGTTGATCGTGACATCAGAGAAGCTCAAGATTTCTGGAGCTTAGATCGTGTACGGTGGTCGTAGTCAGGTTCTAGGTGGGGGACCCTCCCAGCTATTTTACTTTTGTTTACCTGTTGCCGGGTTGTGGCACTTTTCTGGTTGGGTGCGTTTTTTTCCCATTTTCTTTTCTGTTTACCTTCAGCTATTACTTTGTACTGTATAGAGGTTGATTCACATTTGGGGATTGTTTATATCAGTGAGCACTTTACATTTCCTTTTACTCTGAGCTTCATCATCGAGTGGGATGTGTGTGTGCGTATAGGTACTTTGGAAAATGCCTCCCTACGTTTTTGTGCCTTCGACTCTAGTCGCCATCCCATGGCCTATGTAGGCGGGCTTGGGGTAGTTGCGGCTCGAGCCCGAGTGGGGTCAGGTAGTGAAAAAGTGGTATCAGTGGTTTTTTGTTCCTTGGGACGTTGTTCAGATGTCCCAAAAAAATAACTGGTAGGGATCTAGGGAAACAATGTCAATGCGTCTTGAGAGTGGCTCTCAGGCCAGGGAGTCCAGTGATGGTGAGGCGGCCGGCGTATCAATTCACCATGACCCTAATAACCCTCTTGTCGAAGTGGAAAGCTGAGACATTCGTTGCATGGAATTTGTTTTGTGTGTCACATTTGATTGGGTCATTGACTGTCCTTCTTGAGTTAGCTCCCCATTGTAATTACTGTAATATACATATATGTTGATCTGACCGCGTCACTCCTTGATAACATTCAGGATGTATCCGCAAAGACAGCAAGCTAGGATACCAGCATTGTTTCATGATGAGGACCCTGTGAGAGATGAGGCCTCAGTCAAGGACCCATCATTCGAGTCCCTTTATCAGGCTGGGCCGGTAGTAGCAGCCCCACCCGGTAAGCTACAGACATCTCTAGTAGAGGAGACGTAGCTTGAGCGCCAGTTGAGAGTGCTCAGTGAGTTCCAGTGACATAGACCGTTGATGTTCAGTGGTGAGATAGACCCTCAACCAGCATAGGTTTTTCTCGAGACAGTGGTTTGCCTCTTCAGGCTTGTGTAGACACCGACAGATATTATGCTGGCTTTGGCCTCCACCCTTTTCCATGGAGCAGCTGGGCGTTGGTGGAGTCTGGTGACCCAGTTACTTGATCAGTAGTCACTTTCATGAGGTGAATTTCAGATTCTATTTCATGAGGAGTTTTACCCCTCATGATTACGCTCCATTTGGATCCATGAGCTCTTGTAGTTTCAACAGGGAGGGATGACAGTGACTGGGTACGCAACTAGTTTCACAGACCGTGCATGTTTTTACTCAGACATAGTCCATGATGGAATCTTTTGAGCATCTATGTTTGAGCATGGTCTCCGTATAAATATTCATGCCTTCATAGTATCATTGGGCTTTCCCACTTATGCTGAGGTTCTAGAGAAGGAACTTGTGACTGAGATCTTCCTTTCATGCTTTACAATTAGTGGTGGCATTAGGAGTGACATAGCCGACATGTCTACCGCTACTGGCATGCATTGGCAGACAGAACCTTGACGCATGTGGCCTTCCAACTACCAGTTTTAGAGGTTTGGTCATACACCACAGTGGTGTTGGAGGGAACCAAGGCAGCTCATAGAGCACAGATGCTATGCTTCTAACGGGCAAGGTCACTTGGCATGGGACTGCACCACCAGGCACGCTGATAATATCAGGCAGGCTACAGATGAACCATCGTGGCAGAGGCAGCTCCGTGATCTGAGTAGCGCCTAGAAAGGTGGTGCTAGTAGAGAAGCAGGGGGAGCTGGTAGTGGGGGACAAAATTGCAAGGTCTTATCATCACCACTAAGTGGTCAACGTCAGGCACTGGGAGCTGACAATTGGGACTACAGACAACCGTGAGCTTTGGATGTCTACGATCATGTAAAGCATGATGTCATAAGAGGTACACTTTATGGATATTATACATTTTTTATTAGAACTATTAGACTATATCTGGAAACGCTTTAATCCATGCTCTTTACTTCAGTTGTTACTAGGGTGACGTAGGGCATCCGTGTAACCCTATGTTAATGGAATAGAAGGCGTAGAACCTTTCTCTTTAGTCGATGGTGGAGACTCATTCACCTTTAGATCATTTAAGAGAGTCTTTGTCATGAGACATCGACTGTGAAATCTTGCATAACCAGATATCCTTGGGTGTTTCACCGTATGTATATTCTGAAGGTGAGAATCACTGGGCATTGTCCCAGGTCCAAACAGTGATTCCATACACAACATGAGATGTAGGGGTTTTATCGGGGTGGCGAGTTACCCCCGAGGGCCTTCGGGCCGTTTGAGAATGTGCGAAGGGATGAAGAGGTTTTCTACCACCTTTCCCTAAAATGAAAGGCTCGATTGGGTGCATAACTTCTACCAAGTGACTTACCTGAGATGAAGTGTGTTTGAACATATGCTCATCATCAGCGATGGGAGACCCCAATAAAATTGACCAAATCCTTTGGTATATGCACAGTAACGCATAACTGTGCAAGAGTTTTCTTTGGTATGGGAGACCTAGGTGTGAGCTTGGTACCCTGTGTTGTTCTCTGGTTTTTTTTGGGGATTAAAATATTGAAAGAGGGACTAATGTCAGAACAATTTTTTTGCTATAAAATACTTTGGAATATTCTTGATTTTATTCCAGAGTAGCTCCTTCAGAAGGCTTTCAATTCTGAGCCCTAGTGTGGCCGAAATTAAATTTTTAGTGCGTTCACACTGGGAACAACAAATAAATAAAATTACTCTAAAACAGTTTCTCAGATGGAAAAACCGAGGGCATCATTGAGTCCTCAGTGTGTAGTTTACCATATGATGGGTGTAATTTTCGTGGGCGCAGCCCTTCTGTGTAAAATGGACATAGGGGAATTTTCGTAATTTAGCAGCATCAGGCATTAAGTTTTATAACACTCAAACAGAGGGTCGGATTAAAATTCTTATGTCACTATTGTTCTTGGGAGGGGAGTTTTTAACCTAGGGGTGGCTTAAACTCGAAACTGTCGACTGTTTTGGACACGAGTACTAAGGTGGGTGTTTAAAAAAATCAATTAATGTCTAATTAATTCTCTAATTAAACACCAAACCCTCCCCTCCCCCTCCATTTTTTCCCTGGAATAAGATCTCCCCCACCTCCCTCAGTCCCTCTCTACCTCCTCTTCTCATCCCCCGAGCTAAACGGAAGCGACAACGGTGGTAGGGCGGTGAAGGTTTGAATCCTAATTCTACGCCCAACAGGTAGGATCTTTTTGGTTTAATTTTTAATTTATACATCGCCTTTGAGATTGATTTTTAGCATTGAATTTAATATATTTTGTCAACGGATGCCCTTGGTTGTGTAGTATATGATCTGAGATATCCAACACATGTTTCAGATTGAAAATAAGAGTTCTGAGGTGATCTCAGTCATTTGCAAAAGATTTGTGGGTTTTTGGATGTTTTCTGGCAGTTTTGGTCTGTCTGGCGGCAGGCAGCCTCTGCTAAGGTGGCAGCCGGCTCGGTTTAGGCGGCGGGTGGCTTCGGCCAGGCGAACGGGGATCTGGGATGACGGAGCAGTGAGGCATAGGAGTTAGGCCATGGGAGATGGCGACTAGGTGAGGGAGCGCAGCCGACGGCCGCGGGCGGCGTTGCGGTCGAGCGGAGGCGCCGGGCGAGGGTTCACGATGCGGGAAGACTGGCTGGCTTCACCAGCCCAGTTGACATGGAAGACCCAGGGTCCTATTGACCCCGGTCAATAGACAAGGAATCGCACCTCGCGGGTCTTGTGGGAACAGCCGGACCGGCTGAGCCAGTCTGGGTGAGACGGGCTGACCCGCACGGTGAACCGCGGGCCAGTTCAGGCAGGGTGGGCTGGCCGAACCGGCCCAACCCACCTCCTTTATTCCAATTATATTTAAACGCCCCTGAAATCCAAACCGTAAATCGGATTTTCTTGGCATCAGTGTCGACACGTTCTTTGGATCGAGATGGAAATTTTGAAATGGTCTTGGGAATTTTTCAATCCCGAGATGGGGGGGCTCAGTGGCATGACATGTATGTTAAGTGGATTGGCGTTTTTCTGGGAGTTCTTGTTTTGGATGGCACTGAAACATCTGATGTCCGATTTGAGCGTCGTTAGTAGTTTTGGGACCATGGTGCCAAGGGAAGTCATTTCACGGAGGTTTTAGGCATTGAAGCCGGATTTGATCCATGGGCCTAATGGTCCATCATTTAAGCTGTGATCAGCGTTTATCAATGTTTTCATCGGTTGTCTATTTGGGGCATGCGAGAAGTCGATTTTGGGTGTTTTCCCGAGGGTATTGCAATGGCGCATCCGCCCTCTATAATCTCGCCTGATGGTGCGGGCCCCACTAGGGACGTTTTGGGAGTTGATGGTGAATTCCGAAATCTTCAATCGGTGTCCATTTAGGACAAGTGATTAGTCAAACATGAGTAATTTTTGAGAGAATCGCAATGGTGTGATCCGTTTGTTGCGCTTCAGGACTGAGATACGGGTCCCACGAAGCACCACTCATTTGCAGTATGGTGAAATGCATCTTTTTCTCTGTACATTCATTCCACGCATTTATATATTCAATTTGACGTGTCTTTCTGAGTAGATCACAACAGTGTGATGCGCCCGACTGTTTTCTGGGCCGAGGCTCGAGACCATAGGACGCTATTTGGGCGTAAAGAAGTGTTGAACGAATTTTATGTTGGATTTCTATTAGGGGTGTGTAAATAGTCAATCTCACGTGTTTTTCTTCAAGGATTACAATGTTGTGACCTGTTTGTATTTGTGGAGTCTCTTCTGAGATCTTATAAAATTTGGAAGCATGAAGGATGCACTAGGGGTGGTTCATCCGGCAGTGTACGTAGGGAAACCGTGGCATGTAACCATGTACACTTCTGTGTGAGTGAAGTAGATGGCTAAAGAGATGTGGTTGGTCGTGCTAGGGCTGTGGAGGAAATAGGTTGGCGAAACTATTTTTGGCCCTTCGCGTTGACATTGGGTGTCGTGTTGGCAATAGCCTTTGGGATGGAAATGTGGTATACTCTGAAAGTATACGGGAAATCTGGGAGGTACATGTTGTAGTTTGAACGCGAGAACATTTTTGCACATGGTTCGGAGAAGAGTTAAGGCCACACGTCTTGTGGGAACCATATGCGTGTTATGTTCTAAATTATGTACCATTGACCTCTCACGACGTAGAGGGTCCTTGCAACAACGATGTCCAGACCAGCAGGGTTGAGTGGGTCCCCCAGGTCCTGTTTCTCAGTGGACCGATCGGTGGATTTGTTTGGGTTCCCATGTTCCTTTAGCCCTGTGGGATTTCATTACCACATCACATCATGTTTCCCGGTAGAGTTATTGTGGATTCAGTGTGACCAATACTTTACGCGGGCACCGATTCTCTACCTAGGTGGTCATTTCAAGCAGGGTATGGAGCCCCTGTGAGCCTGGTCATAGAATCCCTAGCTGAGTATCGAGATCATATACTCCTTCCGCGATCTACTGTGATGTGTGTCCCCAGGTAGAGCTCTAGTTATCGTCATGAAACACACTACACGGGCGCAAAACATCTACTAGGTGAATTGTTCTTGAGTTGGGTGGTTGCAAGATGCCCAATCTATGTTCTATTGGACAATGTTGTACCATCTAGTGGGGATGGCAAGAGCAGTTTCGGGTGTACCCTCCAGTGGGGTGGGGCAGTGGGTTGCTCATCTAATTATTTTAGGTTTACCCACCAGTGGGGCTGGGAAGTGGGTTTCTCATCGACTTCTTTGAGTTTACCCTCCAGTGGGGCTGGGCAGTGGGTTGCTTATCGATGACTTCATGTTTACCCTCCAGCGGGCCTAGGCATTGGTTTTCTCATCAACTTCTTCGGTTTTACCCTCCAGCGGGGCTCGGCAGTGGGTTTCTCATTGACTTCTTCAGGTTTACCCTCCAGAGGGGCTGGGAAGTGGGTTGCACTTTGACTTCATATGGTTTACCCTCCAACAGAGACTGGACAGTGGGTTACCTGATGACCTCGTAGGGTTTACCCTCTATCAGTGACTGGGCAGTGGGTTACCTGATGACCACATAGCATTTAACCTCTTGTAGAGACTGGGCAGTGGGTTACCTAGCGACCTCATAGTGTTTACCTTCTAGTGGGGGCTGGGTAGTGGGTTACCCGACAAATTCTTTCAGACTCGTTCATTTCTACTAGTCTAGTCTATGGATTTTCTTCGTGACTACCAGCGCAAGACCTTTGGTTGTATGGATCAGTGATGTGACAACTTTTTCTTCGAGAAGACCTCTCGACTATGTGATAGTGAAGAATTGGGTTTTGAATTTCCCCATAACTCTCATGTATGAGGGGTGCATTCCCCACCAAGACGCGTCCTTGAGACGCGACATAATACCGTGCGGGCGAGCCAGTGCCGCCCAAAGCAGATAGTGTCAATGTTCGGTGATTTGAGCCCCTTTACTTGAATTTCAGGGTAGACTGGTGGGATGCTGGGCATTGTTGGTGTTTAATTCTGGGACTTTTGGCTACTCACTTTCTTGGGTTGAGCTATGGGATGGAGATCCCATTACGATCTTGTTAGGTTTACTTGCATGAGAATATGGATATGTATATACCTTGTTCCAGTACCCACTTCTTGGGTTTTGGTTACCCTCCTTCCAGGAGAGGCAACAACGCGCGAGGTATACCACGTGCTTTCTGTGTCTAGTTTCTCGTGGTTGGACAATTTTACTCTCCTGCTACACGTAGCGAATACATCACGAGAAGTTCACATACTCTCAGTTTCTAGCTCCTTGTGTTTGGAATTGTCCACTTCCATCCTCTTGATGGGTTGAGTTTTACTCTTTACTGCACTCTCGGTTGTACTCCCTTAATATTCCATGTTATCTCTACTACTCACCTCTTAAGTACCTCCTTTGTTTCTCCCTCAATCCATCGGGGAATCCTACTGAGTATTTTTATACTCACCTCTTCTTGGCCTTTACCCTCACATGGTGTGCCATTGCAGACGACGAACATGTTGATCGTGATGTCAGAGGAGCTTATGAGTTTGGGATCATGGACCATGTATGGTGGTCGTAGTTGGGTTCCAGGAGGGGGACCCTCCCAGCAGTTGTACTTTGTTTTACATGTTTCCGGGTAGTGGCACTTTTCTAGTTGGGCACGTGTTATTCCCTTTTTCTTTTCAGTTTACCTTAATCTTTTAATTCATATTATTTACAGGTCGATGCACATTTGGGGTTTGTTTATGTTAGTGATTAATTTAGTTTTCCTTTTACTCTGCACTTCTGCATTGAGTGGCTGCGTGTGTGTTCATGTACTTAGGCAAATGCCTCCCCAAGTTTTTTTGCCTTCAGTGCTAGTCAGTAGCCCATGCCATAAGGAGGCAGGCTTGGGGTTGTTGCGACTCGAGCCTGGGTAGGGTCAGTTCGTGACACACCATGTTAATTTCACTTCATTACCTAGTGTATACTTCTTTTCACTATAGGATTTTCTAACATCCTCATCAATTCCCTCCATTATATGTCGTATTTAAATCTCTGTATAAAAAAAATAAGATATAGGAATGAGGTTTTTTCTACATGATGTATATTATGATAAATAATTGATTATTAATAATTACCTTCCTAGAGAATCATTTATTTTCACCACTAATATTTTGGTAAATCTTCATGATTACTAAATTATGATTGATGATTCATATATCCTAGTAAAATATGGACTATTTTCTTTTCAATATATTTTACTTCTAGTGAATTTTTTTTTCTCGTATTTATTAGAAATGAAAATTATTTTATTTATTCTTTATCAATATTTTTTAAATGTCAATGAAACCATGAAAAATAATAATTTCAATGATAAAAATAATATGACATATAATAGATCATATATAAGAAATACGAGTTTTCGAGATACAATTTCATGTAAACATCATATGTAATTTATATTACTCATAATTTATTTATTCAACCCATATAATAACTTTTTTCCCTTGGTATATTTAAATTATTCTTCATTTTTAATATTTTATCTATTATCAAATATGTTCATATAATTCATAAAATTATTTTTCATTTTTTCTTTTTAGGAATAATATATGAATCTATTTTTTGTACCATCTTTCTCAACCATTTTTTATTTACTACTTCACTTGTTAATAAAAACCAAACTAAATTCATCAATAACCAATAATATATTTATAAAACATTTAGTTATTCTATCATTAATATATTATTATGTACACAAAATACAACAAAAATACTATTAATTCTCAAAAATCCACCTTTTATAAAAATAATTTCGAAATATTATTAGTTTTAAATTTTGGTAATTGAGTAAATATTGATTCCCAATTTTAATTAACATTTCAAACTAATATAATAATAATATTTATAAAATGTTATTCACATATAATAAATATTTATATTTAATCTAGTATCAAACATATTATTGTAATTTTTATTGGTCACGTGTCCATACCTTATAAAACACAAATAAAACTAAATGAATCTTAATTAAAATATATTAATTTTAATATCACCTAGTTTTATTCCTTTTTATAATTAGAAAAAAACAAACATATATTGGATAATTTACTATAGATAAAATTATTAATTATAGTGATCATAAAAACAATTTGATATATAAGTAATATTCTCAACATTTCTATCTACTCATGTATTTCGATATTTTGAATTGAAAATTTCACATTTGAATAAGACATATGTAATATTATTATTTTATGGGAGAAGGAATAGAACAATATCTGATATTGTAGTAGATTTAATCATAGATGTTATTAAACCCTTTACATCTAGAACGAGTCTTTACTAAAATAATAAAGTTATTAGAAATGTATATTGTATTAACTAATCTTTTAATAGTTTTGGAAGACACATAATTTTTCACGTTTGGATTAGTTAGAATAATCGCTAATTCATGTCACATTTTGTATATGGTGTTTAACTCATGATAAAAAAATATAGTTTATTTATTCTATTTTATCTTTACCATCCCAATGTGGACTTCTTACATATTAATAATTTATTATAATGATTTCGTTTGATACAATATATATTTCTCAATGATTTATAATATGAATTTATGGAAACAAATAAAAGTTTTATGAGTTTATTAGGGTGCATAGGTTAACATGTTAAATTATTTTTTATCTAATTTCATTCTAATAACATATAAATTACAATTTCTTCTTACAGAAGTATATTGACCTTATATAAAAAGGAAATATATTTTTGGATTTAACATGATTTAAGAGAGTATTTAAATCCATTAGCATATATGTGAGTACAATTTTAAATTCCTTGAATTCAAACTCCATTAGTGTTTCCTCATCCTCTAGACACTATATATGGATAAATATTAAAATTAAAAATCCAAGATGAAAATTTACCATTAAATATTTTATTATAGTGATAAATTTACTGTGTGATGAAATTAAGACATAAAATTCATAGATTTGTCCATAATCAATAAAAAGATAATATTCAATAGATAGAAGAGATATATCGACACAATTATTAAATATGGAAAGTGGATGTTATACATTCATCATTCTAGTAAGAGTTATATTGTATTCCTTTTTGGCCACTTTTGTATTATAATGAAAGATTGTTTAAAAAAACCAACTTTTTGAATTATATAAAAACACACTTCATTTTCTATTTGAGTAATAGTATAGAATTCAACGAAATGTCCCTTAATATAGGTAAATGAAAAATTAATAAAAAACAACATATAATAATTTTGAGTATGGGGATTTTTTTCGATAAAAAATGACATACCTGGTGATCTATTTCCATCACCATTAATGGGAGATGGATCATTGTGAATAAATTCTTATAGAATTATCTTTCATAATAATTATTTGGGACTCTAAAACTACCAGGATGAATATATCACATTTTATTGATGTAAAAAATATAACTGATGTTGTGTATAAAATAAATAGGTAATGATAATAGATATTTTTACATGGATTAGTTCCAATGTGGGTGACAACCCAAGAACTCTGTTAATGAAATATCAGACACAAGTACATCAATAACATCCTAATGTGAATAAAGAATAGGATATTATCATCCATAATGCTAAAACGTTCTAAAAATTGACTCAATATGTCTAGATGTTTTCATTATACATTATTCTTTAAGATTAAATTTCTACTCCTAACAGCACTCAATGAAAGGATCCTTATTATAATCAACTTTTTCATTGAAATAAGAATGTTATATATTATTACTGAGAATTTAACATTGAATAATAATGTAAATCCATTAAAAATAAATCATGTATCTATATATAAACATCAAAGTGATATATGAGAAGAAGATTCATGGTCCTAAATGTTCTCGTATTCCTCTAAAATAAATAATATTATTGGCCATAATATACTCTGTACAGGTTAAAAAAAATTAATTCCTTTCAATCTTTTTCTTATTTAATTGGAATATAACATATGACGAAGTATAAAATTGTTAATTACAATCATATTATATCCAAAATTTTCATTATAGTCCTCTATATTATATCATTATATTCACTCTCGTTGACACTTCCTTATACAACATCCATTTCACGTAGTATAATATTTTTAATTACAAACATCTTTATTGTATTCAAATATTTTATTTTGGAAAAAAACGATTATGTGGATACTCTTTTTTTTATATTTAACTATATTTCACAATATTTTATATCAGATTATTTTCATTAATTTCTCATATATCCATTCTATAACAAATTTTTAAATTGGATTATTCATTTTGGTGAAATTAATTCCTTTATTTCAGAATCTTGATATATCATTTTCTATTTAACTTTATTATTGGCCTGATTTGTTCATGTAATAGAAACATCATCACACACTACAAACTTTTATTCATAATATCGTTAAATCGTTAATTAATAAATTTTATTGATAAAATAATTGTATTGATTCATGGATTAATCTCTAAAATCAGCATGATATTTTTATAATCGATGGATAAAATATGAATCTGCATGTTATTTCTCTACTATAAATCTGGAACATAACTTCTAAAATAGAAACTCATTTTATCCAATAGATTACTATTAAAATATTTATTATATCAATGATCTATCATATACAATTCAATGATTACTCTTATATAGGTTATAAAATATCACCTTAATCATATAAAATTATAAATTTTATGAATTTATTCAAAAATATCTATTTATTCTTTCATTCAAAATCTCATACTTTCTTATATAATAATAAATTTATTAATTCTTCAATATAGATGACAAAAATTTCATCATCACAAATACTATATGATTTATTTTATTATTATACTTCAAAATCTAATAATGTTTTAGATATATCTCAACACCTCTTCTAATAGTTCTAAAAAAATTTCTTTCATCATTAAAACTCATGTTGTTTCCCAATAAATTCATCCAAAATCATTACATTCTGTAATTTAAAATTCTAATAGAAGATATGAAATTTTATTATTTATAGAATGATATCTTCCCTATTATGTTTTTTTGAATATCTATGTCATTAATATTTTGAATGTAATTAATCAAAAGTAGTCCTCTTATAAAACATATTCATCTATGATATTTCAAAAACAACAAAAAATATTCTCAAATCAATTGAAAATATTAAAAAAAGAAAAATTATGATTAATGTTAATAATTTATTATATAAGATTTTTTTTTTCAAAAATAAAATTCAATAATTCTTCAACTTTAATGAATAATTACTCATTATTTCCATCTCAAAAATTCCATTAGTAATAGTGCATAATAAATTTCTATGTAAATATAGCTCCAAAAATATATAAATTCATAACTCAATTTATTTATCCATCAATGTGGGAATTACACTACATGATTATTTATTTACTCCTAAAACCCAATTATAACACTAATTATTTCTATCTTTCTCCAATCATATTAATAATATCCTTTTTACATATATCAAAATAAAACAGAATGATGATTTGAAAAACTCAATTACTAAATGTTATTTATATTCCCCATCTACCAACATGAAAAAATACTTATATAAGTATAGTCAATGATAGACCATATGGGAACTCAGTTATATAAACCAAATCATAAAAATAATTATTAATTCATATTGTCATCATTACCCACCACATATGTAATGTATTAATTAACGAATATTTAAATAATCATTACTAAAATATATTATATTATTCAATATACCCCATTATTTTTTTACATTAACATTAAATAAACAAATTTCAATATACTAAATCATTATATTCTATAACATATGGAAAACAAAGACAAATATTATTTTTGTAAGGGGGGTATTACACTAATATATGAAATGAGAGAATAATTAAGAAACCCGATATGTATATAACATATCTCTATATAAAAATAGTAGAAGAAAATTACAACATAAAACATATTATTTAAATAATTCATATTGTGATATCAACCCAAAACCCACATTTCAGCATCTATTGACAATTATTTTATTTTATGTTTATAATAATATTAGAATAATCATAAGAATAAATATATTAAAAATATTCCAAAATTTATAATTCTGAAAAACTAGTTATTTAATTTATAAAAAAAAATTTAACAGTAACCATCATTAAAATAAAAATCAGTCCTATATTATACTATAAATAATATGAAAATCCTAGAAATTATATTTTTCTCAATTATAACATATCAATTAAAGGATTTATCACTTTATTTATATACATATTCACATGAATTAAATATTTTTAACTATGTTTCAAAATTTAATCCCATTTAATAGTAAATTACCTTCCATCCACAACATGATATAGGTTTCCCCTTGAATTATATTGAGGATTTAACGACATTTACATTTATACTCTTCCTATTATAGATAATATTGTATGATATATGATTCAAAAAATCATTGAATAGTTATCCATGATAATAGTAACCAATATTTATTATCATAAAAATAGAATATTATTATATAATATACGGTAAATTATACATTTATTAACAATAATCGATACATAATAAATATTTGTATCCTTAATCATATATTATTTTTCTGGGATCTAATTTTTGAAAACTACTCAACCATTATATATTAATTTACAAAATATAATTATTCTTAGGGTAGCATCATATTTTTATATTTATTAGTTATTTTAATTTTCTATTTTAGATTTAAATTAAATACACATTAAATAATTTATTCTTAATCCATCTTTCATAATCTGTCAAAATGCAATTTGTGATTTTGTTCAACCCATTACATGACTCGTCCCATAACATCATCCAATGGAATTTCATGATCTCCAATGGATAGAAACTAATAAATATTTATAATAGGACATCATTAATTATGGATTATCCCATGGGATGAATAACACACATAAATACAATGTTCAAATATATGAATCCTAATTTGTAAATTGAAATGAAAAATGAAAAAACATCAAGAATGGGTTAGGAACCAAAAAAATATATCTAGATACAAAATAAACAAATGTGTGAGGGTACCATCTAGATGATCAAAACATCATTAGAAAATGTGGGATAACTCCTACGATTCATCAACCATGAAAATCTACGTAAAAGTAACCTCTAAAAAGGGTGATCATGGTCACCTCTACGAAAGTTCATCCCTTTTCCGGAAATGAATTTATCATTATCTCTATAATCCTTAATTTTTATGTAGTTTGTGAACTCACATTTCTAGAACGGTACTTCCCAAAAGCTCTAAGAATAGTCATAATAAGACAAATATTCAATGTTTTTTGAAGAAGTTAAAATTTTAAATTGAAAAATTTATTTATTTATAATAGATAGGAATGCAGTTTATATTATAAAACATATATCCATCATTTTTGAGAATTAAATATATATAAATAAATGATATCAGTGATAACAGAGCATTAGAAACATGAGAAATAAAAATTTTGTTATACTTAATGTGGACCTAGGATCCACAAACACTTGGTGACTGATGTTCTACAAGATGTTCTATCACTTTCTCAAGCTAACCAATACCCATAATCAATGATTTTTATTGGGTATCATAATCCATCATGAGAGGTTTAGTTATTCTTATAAGACATTTCATATAATTCCTACATAGATATGTAAGATTCCAATTTAATCTATTTGTTAAAGAAATAAAGCCCCAATACTTCAAAAACCATCCCTATATATAAAAAATCACATTAGATACAAGGTGTATACAATATTATAAAATTTTAAACAAGACATTGTTTTTAGAAACAAACCTCTTTAGAAACACATAATTAAATTAAAAATTCATTTAAAAACAATAATTTCATATTTAAATTATCAAACAATATATAATAACATTAAAAAATACCATTCAAATTTAATCACTGAATTCTTGTTTGAAAACAAAATCAATAATAGGAGAATAACCTATGGATTCCAGAACACAGAAAAACCATCTTTGTTACAAAAAAAATACATTAAATATATTTTTGGTGAATATAAATATTGGATAACAGATAAACAAATTTGAAAGGGAGGATATACAACAAAAATAAGGATGAAGTAACATGGGACTAAAATAAATTGTGTTTCTTGGAGTAATGAATCTCAAATCCAACCATAAACCATGACAATAGGGAGTGGAGGAGGAGGGTTTATGATAGAGGGTTTGAGATGGTCAAATGGGGTGAAATTTAGGGATTGAATGGATAAACTCAGGGTGGAGATAAGTTTGAATTTAATTTTTTTCTTATAATTTTGTATTGTTTGGAAACATGGTCTTCCAAACAATGAACCAACAATGTGGAATTTCTGTCCATGAAGAGGGGTATACAACATTGTATACATAGTGGGTTACATTCCCATGTATCATGTTATGTTTCATAGATAGTGAAAATATATGAGTTCAATGTTTACATATTGGTCTATAAATGAATTCCCCTAATAGTATTCCAGACCCATGAATGAAAATTTTAGTTGATGATTAATAACTTTTATTATTTGAAAATTCAATGAATCGGATATTGTTATTATAGTATCCTTTAACTCATTAAAGGAGGCTTATAATTTTTAATTTGACCATTCAAAAATGTTTTCTAGTATAGGGCTACAAAATTCTTATATAGATCATTGATGCTGATATTTTATGTTTCCAGTGGTTTAAAAGGTGATTCAAAATGTTACTCTATGCTGGGGTTAGAGTTATATTCTAATGTTGTTGAATCTTATGAAAATTTATGTTTTACCTTTGAAAATTACCAAAATGATAGGTAATATTTAAAATAATTATGGTTTTGATTTCAACTAAATGTGTACTCATGGTATATTCAAGGAAACTCAATTGAATAAGTATAATCTTGATCCATCTCAAGTTCAAAACTAGAATAAAATAGAGTTATAACATAATGTGTCAATGAAGAAACATGAAGTATGGATTGTGGTTTCCCATGTAATAGTGTATTATTTTATACTATTATTTCATGTCCTTTGAATACACATAAGTTATGAGAACAAGACACTGAATCATAATTATTGGATCTAGGAGTAATAGCATCACTCATAATCTTACCTGAATATTAATTGAAATTACATGGAAATAAATTTTCACAGATTGGATAATCAACACACCATAGTATTATTTTAAGGTATTATATTGATCATATATGTATTCCATTGTTTTTACTGGTGATGTCCAAGGAATAATGATTGTTTTTGGTGGAGAGGTGGTGTATTGGCGCATGGTTTTGGGGACACTATATAGCAGCCCAGTGATAATGGTGTGACCTAGATGAATGGAATTATCCAATATTCATGGATAGGTTTACAGGAGTGCACCACTTAAGATAAACTATATATCCTATCTATCATTCTGGACTATGGTTCCATATTATTGGATCATGGTTTGGAAGAATGTGCTACCAACCACTTTTGACCTCTAAATTAAGATTTTTTAAAATTCTAACATTACCAGCCTTAATTATAACCCTCTAATCCCTCCAAATCACACTATTATACTATCTCCTTTCCTTGGAGAATAAAACCTTCTCCTCTACTCTATCTTGGTAATTTTTTGGTAGATTTTTTCTTGAATCCACTTTAAATCTCCTGGTATGTTTATTATCGTTTATCCCTTCCCTATTGTTGGATTCTCATCTCTTTCATCATGTGGTTTCTGTTCTCCAAGGATTATAAGAATTTATAATTAATTCAATACCTTTTCATTTATTTTAATCTTGAGTTTTTTTATATTATTTCTTATATAAAATATATTCATTGTGTGGAATGAGGTTCCCTACTAGATATGGATAATTTCTAGTTAATGTTATGTGGTTCTATACATAAAAATTCCATTATGATTTAAATATTAAATTTTTTTTAAATAAATTATGAAATGATTAATGAGGGTAAAATTTAGTGTCTTCCAAAAATAAGGGTTTTTATAAGGTTTCCTAACTATGAATCACCATTTAAATGGATGTAATTTTGTATTTAGTGGGTGTTTATAATGAATAGGGGGTTTATGGTTTAATAAATATTAAATAACACGAGAAACCTTGGTATCGAGGTGTAAATAATTATATAGTTAATCTAGGAATAACCGAACATACATGGTGTTATTACGACACAACACTGTCTAAATATTAATCATGGTGAATGACTGGAATGGGTAGGAGAAAAAACATTGTATCAATTTTTTAACACTGAATGTTTGAGAATACTATGCCCCTAACACAATCTACCTGATGATACATCAAGGAAGATATTGGGTGTATTATCATTATTTTAATTCATTAATATACCATAAATATTTCATAATTTTGATACTATGTTTTATAAAATAAGTTGAATTCCACTATATTTTTAAAAAAATGTTCTAATTTTTAATTTCCAATTATTTAAAAACATAATTTTTTATTGTTATTATAATTTCAATTCACTAAATATTTTGGAGATATCCTACTTACAAGGTTATTTCACAAACTACAAACACCCTTGGGGGTATATATACCTTTGCCTATTTTATTCATATAAAGGTATGAAAATCCATAGATGTGATGGCAGTAACCCTAGATAGAGGTTTCTTTTTTGAAGGCATTGATATCAGTTTAGTGGGGGGTGGGAGTTGACTGACATGTCTCAAACTGGGTTTTTCAACTTGTTTTTCCCTCCCCTTTATAGTTCATTTTGTATGTCATTGTCAATGTTAAAATATTTTCTCATTCATGTGGTTTTCTTATTTATACTATGTTTTTTGTAAATTTTTCTTGAAAATTGTGAGTATTGTGGAGCTTTTATTGATTATTACAATGGGTGAAACCATTAAAAAAATTATCCACAATACAAAGGAATAATTTCCCATCATGTGGTCATTGGTAATGCCCTTATGGCCATCTGATGAACTGGAATAGGTGTCGGGTTGGAGGGTATCCCAGATCATTTTGAGACATTATATATCTTTATGGGTTGAAATAAGTGTAATTTAATTTATAGGAATAATTATTCATTATTGGGGTTATCCATGTGGATATATATTATCATTTGAGTTACTATTTCTTAGTTACTAATAGTGAAATTCACTTTTTTCATCATTGTTGAAATTTACAAACACAATATATTTCATATATTATAATATTAATTTATAAAATTTCATGTTCTATATTTTCTTGTAGACATTGATTTTCATGTATTTACTGTAATGATTTATGAAATAAATATTTATTCTATAATATAATAATATCTTCATTGATGAAACATCATGGTCAATCATCACGATTATTTGTAATACAATACTTTTATTTCGATACATATCATAAAAATCAAATTATAACCCTGTTTAATTTAATAAAAATTTTGGTTTTAATTATTTATTAATTTATTAATTATTATTTTTATATATAAACCAACATGAAAAATTAAAATTTCCAGATTTGTTAGAAATTTTAACTAATCACGGATTTTAAAATAGTTCAAATTCGACAACATCATTCCATTATTCTATTCATATTGTGTAATTCTAGATGAATTACATTTAATATCGTATTTTCTAGCCCTCGATATAGGCATTTTTTACTATAAATAATTTTCATGTTACACAACAAGTTAATGGACATGTGACCAAACCATCAATAACACCACTAATGACCCATGGTTACTTATTTCATCTCGTTAATAAGAATATGAATTTCTTTAATATGATTATATTTTTAAATAAAAAAACATAATTTTTAGCTTCATTTGAAGAATAAATTTTTTTAGACCATTAACATATCTTTTATTATTAGGTTGAACTTCTATATTTTAATTTATACATATTTTTCTAGATATAAAATTTTATTTTTTATTTTCGTTGAAAATTGATTTCCAATATAAATGTTTCCATGTAATCAAGGTTTCAATATTCATTTATATTATCGAATATTTCATCATATTTGATTTCATGCCTCATTTTTAACCAATAATATTCATTTTGAAATTAATAATATTTTAAAAACATCTATCGATACCCATCTTATCAATGTCGTTAGAGAGACTCATTTCTGTCACATTCAGAATATTCAGTTTAAACTCAAATTCCATACACATAATGATTAAAATAATTTTTTCAATGTTAATATATTTATAATTTAATTTCCATTCTATATTAACCTTCTTTATTTGTTGATATTCCATGTTTTTAAATTTTTATACTGATTTTTTCTGATACATTACTCAATTTTCAATTATTTGTAACTAATTATACTTAATTTCAATGGTTTCATTATGATTTCAATCTTAGACTAGGATAATAAAATCCTCTTATTTTAAATTCATGGTTTTCATTCCAAATTTACATTTTTAGTCATCATAAAAAAGTTAGTATTTTTAATATATACAACTGAGTCTATTCATTAGCCTCAATAGTTTGGCATGCTTGTTTTATATAGGTATATTTTTTACCATTTTATTTCAATATCATTGAAATAAATATATGTTTTCTAATAATATTCAATAGTGGCTAAATAAAAAATATAATTTACCAAATTAAGAAACATATTTATAAGATAATATTTCATTTTGTATTAAAAGTCTCGATGCGAATCAATTATCGTACACTCTTAATCACATTAAATAGATTATAAATAATCGAAACTATAAACATATATCATAGATAATATTATAATGTAATTAAATTTATCATGTTTTGAATTCCATTTATAATTTCGCATAGATTTGAGATTTCTTATCTTTCTATCCACATTCTAATTGACTTTTTGGGTTTTTGTCGAAGCATAGAACATGGTGGCCTTAAAAGGTTCAACAAACTCAATCAATATTTGTGTAACCCCACATACTTCACCAACTATAAGAATAATATATTTTAATAAAATACAATATTAAACAATTTATAATTCTATATATAATGAAATTTTATTGTAAATACAATCTAATATTTATTATAGCCTTCTATAGTCATGTTAATAGAGGTGTGGGTTATGAATAATGAGTAATAAAATTCATCTAAATTAAATTTCATTTTTTGTTATTTGATCCATTAAAATAAATAATTTTATTGATATCAAATGAATCTAGAAAATCACACACCACATATTGGTTATAAATTAAATTTTTTTGGAACATTATATTCTGAAATTATTTCCATCAATTATGATGGTCCATGTCGTTATTATGATTAGGTTGAGCGTAAGACAACAATGCATCATAAAAATCACAATGTGAATATTCATTGGGATTTTAATATCTTTAATCATTAACTTATCTCTCCAAATTAGTGATATCTACTAATTGGTTCCTTATAATACACCCCTCCAATATAAAAATGTTTAAAGAACCTCAATCCATGAATAAGATCTTTAGTGTTTCTAGTATATCAATGTGTCATATTTATAGAAATTCTCCCCAAAAAATGATCCACTAATTCATGTGTATAATATAAATTACTCCCTGGAATTTATCCTCATAACTTTTTATGTATGATCGGAAATCTGATGTAGTAGGATCCTATGTGATTTCATATTCATACTAAATCAATAATTTATGTTGTATGAATACATTAAATAGTAGTAAAATAATAATTTTTCAATAAATATATTACTTCATTTTGTGAAACATATAATATATAGGAATTTTTATTAATATCTATAGTCTTATTCATTATATGATATATATGATATTTTTTTAGTATATCATCAACTTCACTGTCCGGACCACTTCTCTCATTAAATTTAGTATAATTTTATTGTTCATATAATTATATAATGGTCATTTATATATTGAATCCATATTCTCTACATAAAAATTCCATGATATTTTCCCAGGTGATATTGTTCATTACATCTTGGTTAACAATATTAAAAAACATAACCCATATTTAGTATGATACAATGGTGTACAAATCATTGTATTATAGAAAATAATTACATTCTTATGGAATTATCAAAATATTAATTTAATTATATATAATTATATGATATTCATTTTTAAATAAAATATAATTTTTACATACTATATGCACGGATTGCTAATTTAATGTTATGGGGTTCCATGTTTGTAAGATTTTTATTACGCCAAATTATTTATGTTTTAATACAATCTATAGTAAAATTTTAATATATCATGATTCATTCAATGAATACCCAACATATCAAACACATTTCCTCATGGTGTTTTTCTTTAAGACATTGACTTACTCATCAAATATTATATCTTATGTCATTGGAAACAAACATTATGTAAAATTTAAACTAATAATTATATTTAAATAACTAAAAAAACAATTCTATACTCTAAAATAATTATTCTCTCTAAATTTAATATCTATATTATATTAGAATCACAAATTTATCAAAATTAACAAAATCTTATATATAATATTAAATATAGTGATATAAGAGAAATTATTGTAGGGTTACACACATATAGATCATTAAATATAAGTTTCACAACTTTGAAACAATATATATTTTATATTTATCATTTCATATAATATGGATATTATAGGGTTAGTATAACAACACTATATATATATCGATATTTATATTTTGACAACTCTGGATATCGATAAGTAGTTCATCCCTAAAAATTCAACTCTGTGATTATGAATATAATGTAACATCATCTTTAGATTAAAAAAATTCTCAACCTAGATCCTAATACATCTTGAAAAACATCCTCCAATGTCATCTGAATGTGAGATTAGTACATGCAAGGTCAGAAATAATTTTAATGTCTTCCCAAATTTATTTTTAGTTGTATTTCCAAATCATTCTTGATTCCATAGTTATATTTTTGGAACATTTGATTCTAATATGTTTCATGTTATTCACGAATAACAATATAAATATCAATATTGAATGCTCATGTTTTGTCAACTCTTCTTCTATCTTTTCGAAACAATAAAAAAATATCCTCAAATAAACTATAGGCACTATAAATCATCTAAACAATTTTTTTTCAAAATTATTTAAATTAATATTATGGTTTAATGCAATAAATATAAAAAATATTTAAATAATTATTCAAATTATTGAATTAATTCCCCTTTATGTTATACTAGAAACACATTCAATAATACATATTAATTAATAATCAAATAAATAAAAAAATATCTTATATTCAAAACTAATTTAATTTAGTCATCATTATTAGTCTACAAATACATATATATTTTTAATAAAATAAGGATGAATATCTATAATACTAGTTAGCTCCAATCAGAACTAATCTCTCATTTATTCATAGTTTTTTTAGGATTTGTAATGATGGTAGGACCAGTTGAATTCATATATCAATTTAATAACTATCCTTTTCTAACAAATAAATGGATTCATAATAGAATGATCATCAGGATGATTCATTTTCACAACAAGTTGTATATCAAACCCCAGAAATTATCAATTTTTTTGTACTTCTTCGTCACCCAACACATATTGATTCCCTATGTAATATAAAATAACTAAATAAAAATTTCATTACATTTGTATGTTCACAATTTCATAGAAAATATAGATTGAATAAAAAATTTACAAACAATTTATTATTTAAGGTCATGAAATGAAAATATATATCAACATTTTGACATATCAAACTCTAAAATATGACCCCAAACACACCCATTTTTCTATGATTTTTCTTTCCATAGAATTGAAAAACTTTTTCCTTGATATTATACAAATATTTTGGTGTTAAACATCCTCCCCACTACCCATAAACCATTACATAACACCAAAAGTGAATTATTAAATTATGACATTGTGATTTGACTAAAAGGAAATACCAAAGATATATTTTCTCTCAGGGTTCAACCATATTATAATATTAGAATTTTTTCATACTAAACACACCATTGTAAATTGGTAAATGATGTGGATTTTTCAACATCATAGTTTAAATATCATGAGTCCTATATAAAAATACTAATTTCCTAAGACCTGTTATTATCAATTATTGATATTATTATATAATCGTAATGAACTATTATTTAACCAGCAATTTTCCATTCCAAATTCATCAAATATGCCTCCCATATTCCTTTCACATATCTGATATAATTCTAACTCCCCAAATCAACATTATTTCCATCATTTCATATAAATTTTCTAATATATATCTGTAAACAATACCCTAATAACCCAAATTATATTTATCCTTTAAAATAAAAAACTTATGGGTAACAAGATATTATGGATGTTCACATAGATTATAAAATTACAATAAAACTAAACATACAAAATAAACTCATTAAAAAATCATACCTTCAATATTCTAATACAAAACATTAGAGTTTAGCATACCCCCTCCACCAAAATAATTTCTAACCCATTTGGCGGTTTAATAGTCATATAATTTAGTGTAATCATATCATAATTTCAAACAAACCATTTTTTAAATTTTTGGAAAACCCCTAAAATATGAGTTGGACTTCATGGCATCCCTTATAATATTTTTTGGTATGACTTGGATCTGACCATATGTTCTAAATTTGGATTAATTATGTAAAGAGAGATTCATTGAAAAAATTTCATTTTGAGGGTTTATCATCAATTTATGATTAATATAATAAAAATTATTACCTAACATGAATAAAGTTCTACCAATGAAATCTCATGAATCACATGAGATGCTGACCAAGGTGAAAAAATCCATATTAATGTCATTATAAATTATATAATCTATAATAAATTAGTTTATTGAGCTCTAAAATTACATATGTTGATTGGGATACACTAATGGAAATTTCATTTTTAAAGAAGAAATCCATCTGTAATGACCAATTATAAAATAATGATGTAATTAAATCAAATTTTCTATATCATAAATATCTTATATCAATGATTGTGTACTCAATTATCAGGATATATAGGTAACCAAGGGGGTGAGATCCATCATCATGAAAGAAATAATTTTTTTCTATTCAATAAATATTGAACTATCACAAATTTCATAATAACATTGATTTATTATTTTACATAAACATGGGGAAAAAAATTTCATATTGAAGAGTTTTCACTTTATAAAATATTTTTTTGGAATATATTGAAAACTTTGAAAAGGATTTAATATTATTTATGTTATAATATTATTTTTTATTTTTTTACATACAATATATAATATGAGACTTATGTTGGAGAATTGTAAGGTTTGTTATTTTATATGGGAAACTAAAGATTAAAGCATGCACATGTGAATTATAATAATTATATGTTAAAACTAGACGCCCATCAAATATCCTGTATATTTCCCAAATAGAATGGTTTTAAACCAAATCATTATTAGATCTCCTCGTAGTCATTAATAATGAAAAGGTGGCTTTCATGAAAAGATATCTTGTGTATATGTTGGATGGTATGTGGTCTATTATATAGTATCATGAGATACTACTATTATATTAAGTTATTCCAAACCAATTATAAGCAGGGGAAATCCCACATGAAAATAGGGATAGAAAATAAATATATTTATTAGAGGATATATTTGTACATCCAACTAATAAGACCAATATAACCGCTTCAATACCATGTAAATATTTGAAAAAAAGTCTTTTTATCCCTCTTATGACTCAATATCATAATACTAATGATTTCAATACATTCATTGGGAATAACCTTTTAAAATATATTTTTTTATAGTTTACTGTATTATATTGATTTTAAGTAATTTACTAGAGGTAATGGAAATAATATAAGATTATCATAAATAAGGAGAAGAAAAATAATGGGACGTAAAATAAAGTGATTTCATTGAATAAATTGATATGTGTGTTGGTGGAGGTATCAGTGTTATTGAGTTGAAGAAGGTAAAGAAATGTAATATTTTAAAATATCACATTACTAGTTTCTTCCATTACATTAGAAGAACCCTATATAGAGCTAACCCGATCATTAAAAAATTATTCCATTTATCATCATTAAAAACTATTAGATATTATATATTTATTAATATTAAATGACTCCCAAATTTTTAGAATATAATAGAATCACACTACTATAACCATTGGAATACTTAATTGATTAAAAAATCTAATCATAATAATAATTAAAATACATATAAAATTTCTCAGATATGACTATAAAACTAATCATAGAGTTTCATGGTATGATATTGAATAGATAACAATACTAACATGTATCTCCTTGATCTATTGAGTGTAGTCACGTCTACTATAATGAATATATTTTCATACAACACATTACATATATATTTCTACTCTGTTAGTTATGAATACATATTTGATGAAAATTTATGTTTATTAGAACCTCCACCTTTATAAGAACATATTGTCACCCCACATGATTTTAATATGAGTTTTATTTATATAATTACTATATTGAATAGCTTATGATGTATGAATTACTGAACATAATTGGAAGATAAATTATTAATATAAAAAATGTATCATATAATATGAATGTTATATTTAAATATTTAGTAAAAATATTATCATAAAAACCCAATTTATTCATGGTTAAAATAAAAATTATTGTTTGAACAAATTAAAATATTATATTATATTTATTTAGTATATTATTTTATTCATTTATAGCATCAATGTTAAATTAGATTAAAATTAAAAAATTTAGAAAATTAATAATCAACACTATATTGATTATAAATATTTTTGATATAACACAAAATCATTAGAATGTACAATAGTTATTAAAAATACTACTTTTAAAAGCACAATTTAATTTTTATCAATATAAATTAAATTATCACTACTTATAATATATTTTAATGAAACTATTTTGTATTGTATTTAATAAAATAAATTATCATTAAATAAATGGTTATTACAAGGAATGAAATGTGAATAATGTAATATTATTCTTTGAAGAAATAACATGCTAAAAAGTATTTATATATATTTTGAATGTAGATATTATAAATATATTGTTCATTATCTACCTTTTTTCCCAAAACATTTGTTTTTTTAATAAATATTTTAGGAAAATTCCAAGGGTTTATATTTTGGAGTATTATGAATTTATTTATTTGGGGTTTAGTGTAAAAATAATGATTTATTTTGAAAAACAACAATGTCATGACCAATCACCTTGGGTCGGTTCCATGACCACCCCATGCTCGCCTTCTACAAGCCAAGGGCTAGTGACAAGCACTGAAAAGACATATCCCTAAAAAAGGAATGCATTTCTTTTTTAACCTGAAAACTCACACAATCCAAGAACATATAATGGTACAAGAACAAATTAAACTATATAGTATATAGGGTGAGTACAATAAGTAAAGGGGAAAGAATACAAGCCCAACTGCAAAGTACAAGTAAAACTAAAAACATGTCTAGTGAACAGCTACCAAGGATCCTATCTAAAGGGTACGTACGGCTCTTGAACAATCCTTTATATGGCGCGTCTCATATAATGGTCTGCCTCTGAGCATCATCTAGTTCTGGAACCCTTAGCATTGATCAGTGTAGTTTGTAATCATCACAAGACATAGCAATGTTTGGGTGTAGACTGTGCAGGGGTGAGTATAGCAATACTTAGTATGGACCTCGAGACCCTTGAAGGTCACTCAGAATCCACTATAGATAAACCATTAAGTAATATCATAATATCTGATAATGAAACAATAGTCATAACTAATTGGGAATATTAAAAAACATATACATATTTTATCAAGTGACCCAACTCATTCATGAGAAACACATTGCGTAGCCCTTTAGCAACAATCCCAACTCTTCCACGAAGGAAATAATACCAAGAAGGTAAGTAAAAAAAGGTAACACCACACAGAATAATTCCACGAAGGTATGACCACATAGAAGTGTACCACAACGGTAATGGCTCCTCTCACACATGGTATAACATATGTACAGAAGTATAAATGATTAGGTATATTACTATATCATCTTACTTCGTCGGGAAGCTTCGTTGTTGACCCACATGGGATCGAAAATGAACCACATAGGATCCGAAGATGAACCACACAGGATTTAAAGATGACCCACACATGATCTGTAGATGGACCACATAGGATCGGTTGATGCTGACCAAAACATGATCCGATGACGACCCATAGAGGATCTGATGATTATTTAAAATAGAATTTTTATTTTGAAATTAAATATTAATATCACATGATTTATAATTTAAAAATAATGTTTTATTATCATATTCCACATATAAATTTTGATAAAAAAAATTTATTTCATTTTTTATTCTACAATTTTTAAATTAAACTGTTATCTTACATGATTTTTTTCATAGTAGGAAAAGCCTCTTGCAATTTCATAATGGGAAATAATACTCAAAATTTCACATGAACATCATGGTAAATCTATACATGTTCTTCCGTGATACTGAAAAGGTAATGATGTTGTACATCACTATTTTAAAACATTAATAGTGGGATTATTTGATCTTCATAGAAGGTAATTGGATAAATGGACATGTCATTCACCATAGGGAGGGTCCACTCTTCTTCCATACCAATATATGATTATTAATTTATGTTGTATAATATTTTTTTATTTTTATAATAATTTGATATTTAGTTTTTCATATTTTTTACATGTGAATATTTGTTCAAGCATAATCTTATATTTATTTCCTGCATAGGTTATATTACTACCTCTTATTGGTTATTGTGTATGGTTGTGTACACATGTTTATGTGTAAAATGTTCCCCTTCTTATTCATTTCCATCGCATTGAGAATTTATTTCCAACCATTGGTGTTCATGGATTTTCATCTAAAAATATTAAAACCTTTTACCCGAACTACGGTGATGGGATGGGTGTGGATCTAATAAATGCATCAGTTATTTTTCTTATTGAGTTGGGATTATATCAAGGATATCCTACGCATTTTTACATAAAATATGCATCCTAAAATATTTTTCTAACATTATTATGATAATCATAATTATAATAGGTCAGTATCATCTTAGTGGAGTTCTCGTACACTTTTTGTCGTTTTGTCAACTCATAGACATTGGATTAGATGATGAGTTCTAATTATCATGAATTATTTGAATAGACTTTCCACTATTTTTTCATTATCAGAAGGTTATTTGATTTAAATTATTTGTTATAGTGATTTTCAATCTGTGACATATAATCTGAAATCCCATATAAAATGAAATAAATTTAAATTAAATGTATTTTTTATATTAGTTTAGAAGGAAAATTAAATCAATGAATATAATGGTAATACATTGTATTGGTCGGGGTAGATTACACAAGAGGGGGGAGAATTGAGTTTCTATTAAAATTTCTGGTTAAAAATTATTTCAAAAAAGATTCCCCAAAAGGTTAAATACAACCTAGTTAATCAAGGTCATATTTTAATTATTGTTTGACTGTTATCTTCATAGATGATTGATTTGTTCTCAGTAATCATATGCTAATTTATTAATATTGAATTTTAAAATATTCTACTAAGAATAGACAATTATGACTTATTTCCAAGAGTTAATATAAAATTGAATTTAGATATTTTGTAATTATACAGTAATCCAGTTATATAAAGAAGACTAAATTAAGAAGCACAACAGATATGAATCAAGTGGTTCAGTCTCAAGCCGAGACCTAATCCACACCACATGGTGATCACCTACCACTAATCAGTTTATATAAATATACTTGATCTACACCCTGGACTAGTGTTATGAACTGTATACAGGACTGTCTAGGCCACACAAGGACCTTTTCCACAATTATTTGTGTTTACAAACCAACAAGCCACACATGGACCACTTCCACACTTTTCTATGGATATACACAATAGTTAAAAGGATGTTTGTGTATGGATATCTTGTATCATTTAGCCTTATGTAGGAGAAAAGTTTGTTGTAATACAGATACACACTCTACACTAATGTTAATAAAATGATACAAAATAGAGCATAAATATTGAGATAGGTTTAGAAGTGCTCTGAGTGTTATTCATTGTAGTTATGGACTTCATGTGATGAGGATGATGCATAAATCAAGTCCTCATATGGGAAATAGAGTGTTTCAAGTTAGGAAGATCCATCTTGTGTTCATCATGGTGTTTGATGGTGCGATGATGTTCTCAATTCTAGGATTCCATTATGCTTCGTGTGTTCTTCAACAGTGTCAAGTTACATGAGACAATTCACTAAGTGTATTTTATTGTCATTCTCATTATCACCAGCTTTGTTTTCATTTTAGTATCATTCAATGACTCTCTCTCTTGTTTCTGGGACGCATTACTCTTTTATCATTGAGTGCATCTTTTTGAGTCGACATGATTCATGTATTCTGCACCCATACCTCTTACTCTCAAGGAAATGTCTACAAAAGAATCATTAATTATATCAGTGCATTAAATATTCAAATATTATAGCTTGAGATTAAATTAAAAGATGACAAAACATATTAGGGAACATTGTCATAGAATGTTAGGGAAACAGTGTCTCCTTCCCATGTTTTCTAGAATGGCCATAGTGTCTTGGTGTCATGGTGTCTCGAGGTCATGGTGTCTTGCTTGTTCACAGTGTCTGCTTGTTCACTGTATCTAGATGTCATAGTGTATAGATGTCACTGTGTCTCGTTCACGATGTCTGGATGTCATGGTGTCTGTATGTCACGATGTATGGATGTCAAGGTGTCTGGATGTCCTAGTGTCAGGATGTCACAGTGTCTGGTTGACGGTGTCTGGATGTCATGGTGTCTGGATGTGACGGTGTCTGTATCACTGTGTCTAGATGTCACAATGTCTCATGGTCATGGTATCTCAGACATTGGAAAATATCTATATTCAGACATAAGCAGTGGTATTTAGGAAATGAATTGAACTTAATCATTTTTCAAATAAATCATTATAATGTGAATCAAAAGATAGTTTATAGTAACCAAATTGAGTGTATAACACGTATGATCTTTTGACTAATTTTATTATGAAACTATACATTCGGTGTGAGATAGTGTACAAAGTGTTAACCTAGTTTATAGATGGAATGGGATTTGTGATAATTTAAACATGATTAATACATGGGGTGTCCAACAATATCCCAATTTTTTATGATCAAAACCCATGTATATTTATTGTGTAATCATGTGCTAACAACACAGTTCGAATGGGCATATAAAATATACAGAGTGAATTTTATCTTCTCAAATATATTGTTTCTTATATTTCTCCCATATATTTTTCCCATATATTTCTCCCATATTTTTATCCCTTCTTTTGGGATTAAAAAAAGTAGCATAATAAAAGAATGGAAAAGGAGACAATCAATGTTGATAATGTATTAGATACGAAAAAATAGGCATTACAAAAACTAAAACAAATTAAACAAGATTCACATCAAAATAGAGGAAGAACTATCTTTTTTACTGGTTGGTATCCTCTTTTCCTGTAGCAGTAGTAGCAGAAGTGGAAGGCAATGCAGTAGATGTTGATGTAGAAGAATGGAATGAGCTGGTTGATAGAGAAGGTAATGGATGTCCTTTAAAGACCAAGGGAGACAGAGTAGGTGCAGTATTAAAACGAGGTTGTTGTTGATCAGTGGTCACATGCATAATTTGACTCAGTGCCTCACTGATAGACATAGAATTGGAAGCTTTGGTAGAGTTGAATGTAGGTAAACCAGGTTATAGAGGTGCAGCTGCAAGATAAACAATGGATGTACTCTGTACATGAAGATAGGGCCTCAGAAACTTAATAAAATCAAAAAATGATCTCTCCACCATACTACATAGCTTTTTGAATTTCATCCTTGTTTTCCATGAAAATAACCAATAGAATAGGGAACTCTGTGAGCTTTGGTACATGAGTCTTGAACTCTTGAGTAACAGGAAGAATACTCAAATATTCTAAAACATATTTAAATTGAATTTTCATGTTAGTATTTGAGAAGATTCGTTTGAAGTAAAAATCATATTTCTGGGAAATTTATTTCTGATCATCATTAGAAACTTTTTAGTGGATTGGGTCTAGATAAATAACTCTATCACGGTTTATGATTACTTCATATAGAGATTCTTTATTGAAACCACTAAGCACAGTCTGAAGTTCTTCATTGAAAACTGTTATGAGCAGATCACTGTCTAGGGAAGGTTGAGATGATTGACCAGATGCCTTAGAAGCATTGATAGCTAACCTATGAGATTTCAGTTGGATTAGAACTTTTTGAAGGCACCCAATAAACTCATCAGTGAGCTTGTTTTTATTAACAACATGCTCTTGAATTACTTTCACAATATGTTTCTTTCTTTCTGTGACCTTTTCAGAAAGGGAATCTAACTGAGGTTGAATCTAATAGACAACATTTTATGGGGTTTGAGGAAAAATAGGTTCTACTGGAAGAGAAGCAAGCTCTGATCTCGAATTCACCACTTTCAGCATTTCTTCATTCATACCTCTTAAGGTCTACACATCATCACTGAGCAGTCTGTTTTCAAATATGACTTCCTGAATCTCATGAGGCATATAGGTTTGTATCGTCCAAATTACTTTTTCCAATAGCAGTGAGGCATAATTCTCACATAGATGTGTTATAAGAGAAGTTTAGGAATTCATTAGTATTTCAACTATAGCCAAAATGGTACCTCCAAAATCTTTCAAATCATCTTTACTCAAAAAGGAAGGTTATTTCGATGAAGGTTTAGAGATAGGGACTGATACAAGCTCGGGTTCCTTTTTAGGGGAAATATTAGAGACAAATTTCCATTGGAACATAGTAGAAATGTCATGGCCTTTTACTAAAACATTCTGAGATTCATCCACATCATAAAAATGGGGAACATATACTGAGTGACTACAGGGGTATAATTAATCAAGTTTGGCACTTCAAAAGATTCCAGATTTGGGTTTTTCTCCCCCTCAACAGTTTCATCCTTGTACACAATATGAAGCATAGGGGCTTGATCTAATTCAAAAAATATTCTCTTAGTTCCTCAACCATTTCTTGCATAGATAATTCAAAAGCTCGCTACATCCTTTCCTCAGCAAGAAGGAATGACTTCAAGAACACATTTTTCCATTGGAAGTTATTCAAGGTTGGAATCTTTCATAGGAGAAAATTATTCTTCAATAGGTTATTCAGAAACATTATTCTCGGTTTCTTTGAAAAAATATTCTGTTTCAACCATGGGTTGATCTTCCTGATTGACCACATCCTTAGAATAAAGTACTTCTTTTTCACTCTCTACATTAGGAAAAATAGGATTGCCTTCTTTATCAGAAATATTTTCTGTGGGAGGCCCAACTGCCTCGTCTTCATCATCATCAGAATACTCAACAACCTCATCTGGTTCCAAACCATGATCATAAATATCTCTTGGTCTTGAGGGATGTTCGACTGGATAAAATTTTTCATAAATTCTATCATTGTCTTCTACCCAATTCGTTTTCCAAGGATTGAAATTGTTTTTCATCCTCCTGATAGTGACTTTCAAAAGGTAGAACTCTTAATCCTTGATTAATTCCTCATTAGGTCCAACCTGTCATGACCCGACCCTACCCGGGCTCGAGCCGCAACTACCCCAGGCCCGCCTTTATAGGCCAGGGGCTGGCGACCAGTGCCGAAGGCACAATAACTCTGGGAGGCCTTTGCCTAAGCACCTGTACACAAACACACACACGCAGCACACTCAATGCAAAAGTGCATAGTAAAAGAAAGGGCAAGAAAAGTAAATGGAAACTGCTATATAGAGACCACAATGTGCATCGACCTCTAATAGTACAAAGTACATACTGAAAAGAAAAAGGGGGAAAACACGCGCCCAACTGAAAAGTGCCACAACCCGGCAACAGGTAAACAAAAAGAAACAGCGGACGGGTCTCCCACCTGGATCCTGGCCACGACCACCGCACGTGGTCCAAGCTCCCAAGCTCCTACGCTCCACTTAAGTCATGCTCCACATGTTCGTCGTCTACAAGGGCACACCAAGTGTGGGAAAATCCCAAGAAGGGGTGAGTATAAAAATACTCAGTAGGATACCCCGAAGGCTCGAGTGAGCAACAAAAGGAGGTACTGAAGGGTGAGCAGTAGAGCGAATAGGGAAAGTAAAGGAGTCCAACCGAGGGTGCAGTAGAGAGTCCAGCTCAACCCAACAAATGAAAGGAGGTAGACTCGTCCAGGCACAAGGAGCAGGAAATGGTGAGAAGATAAACTTCTCATCAAGTCTTCGCTACCTATAGGAGGAGAGTAGACTCGTCCAACCATGAAAAGCTAGACACAGTAAGCACGTGGCATACCCCGCACATCCTCGCCTCACCTGGAAGGAGAGTAACCAAACCCAAGAAGTGGGTACCAGAAACAAGGTATATACATATCCTTATGCTCTACCAAGAAGCCCAAACAAACTTGTAAGGGGATCACCGTCCCATAGCTCAGCCCAAGAAAGGTGTCGCAAACAGTCCCAGAAGTAACCTATCATCGTCGCCCAGCAACTCGCACGTTTTCCCTGAACTACAAGCCAAGGGGCTCAATCACCACACTTCGAAACTATCCTATTTGGGTGGCACTGACTCGCCCGCATGGTTTTAGATCATGTCAAAAGAACGCGTCTCGGTGGGGAAAGCGCCCCTCATACTTGAGAGTTCTAGGAATGTCAAACCACACCTTGTCACTGCCCTACAGTCGAGAGGTCTCCTCAAAGCCAAAGGTCGTCACAACACTGACCCGTATCCAGGGGTCCCGCTCTGGTAATCACGGAGGAAAACCATAGGTTATCCAAGTAGAAAGGACAGAGCCTGGAATGCCGCCAGGTGTCCCATTGCCCAGCCCTGCTCGAGGGAAATTCATAAACAGATATCGGGTGACCCACTGCCCAGCCCTGCTGGAGGGTAAACCCTAACACATTATCAAGCCACCCACTGCCCAGCCCTTCTGGAGCGTAAACCATATTATGATACTGGGTGACCCACTGCCTAGCCCTGTAGGACGGTAAACCATATTAAGATACTGGGTGACCTCCTGCCCAGCCCTACTGGAGGGTAAACCATAATACATCGTCAGGTGACCCACTGCCCAGCCCCGCTGGAGGGTAGACCTTAATACATCATCAGGCGACCCACTGCCCAGCCCCGCTGGAGGGTAGACCTGGAATAAGTCGATAGGCGACCCACTGCCCAGCCGTGTTGGAGGGTAGACCTGGAACTAGATGACGGGCGACCCACTACCCAGCCCCGCTGGAGGGTAGAACCTAAGAAGTCGTCGGGTGACCCACTGCCCAGTCTTTGCTAAAGGGTAGACCCTAAGTGCATCGGGTGACCCACTGCCTAGTCTCTGCTGGAGGGTAGACCCTAAGAGCATCGGGTGACCCACTGCCTAGCCTCTGCCGGAGGGTAAACCCTAGAAGTCGATGAGTAACCCACTGCCCAGCCCCGCTGGAGGGTAGAACTCAGAACTGCTCTAGACATCTCCACTAGAGGGCACAACACTGGACAACTGAACACGGAGTGGGTATTGTGCAACCTCCCAACTCCATAACAACCCACCCAAAAGAGGTGCATCATCTGCTCTAGCACTGGGTGTCATTAGCACCGCTACCGGCCAATCCATCGTGAGAGGAACCAGGGGGAGACCACTCAACCCTATTGGTCAAACAAATGAGCACAAAGCCAGGGGAAATAAACTCCACCCAACTATCCAAACAAAGGAGCACAAAGGGACCCTTTACGGTGTGAGAGGTCAAAGTACGCAAAGCAGAACCTGACACACATGTGGGGCCCACACAACGTGTGGCCCCATCTCAACCCCAACTGAGCGCACAACCATCCTCAGGTACAAACAACCACACGTACCTCCAAGCGCTCCCGTATACTCATGGAGTATACCTCATTCCAACCCAAAGGCTATCGTGCACACAGCACCCAGCGTCAACGTGAAGGCGTGATGTAACAACTCCACCTCAAAGACCCAGACACGGCCATCCACATCTCGTGAAACATTTACATCACTCTCCCAATAGTGCGCGATCAAACGCCAAGGGTCCGCTATAGACAAATTAGGGCGGACCGCCCCTAGAGCACCTTCCTTGCTCCACATTAAACAAGATCGCACAAGTGTCTCCGCACAACCAAATGGATTCCACCGTTGTAATCCTCGTAGAAAAACACGCGAGATCGACTACTTACTCGCCTCCAACGGACATCCGACGAAAAATTCACTAACACCGCCTCATGCCCAAACAGCGTCCTGTGATCCCGAGCCTCGGCCCCGAAAACAGTCGGGCGCATCACACCATTGTGCTCCCCTCGGGTAAACACGTCAAAAGCACTACTCACTTGAGTGCAACGGATATCCGGAGAAAAAGGTGCATCCCAGCGCACCGCAAATGAGCGGTGCCACGTGGGACCCGCAACCCGGTCCCGAAACTCAAAGAACAGATCACACCGTTGTGATCCTCTCGGAAAAGCACACAAGATGGACTACTCACATGTCCAAAATGGTCGCCTAGTGATAAAGCTGGAAATCACCGTCAACTCCTGAAACGACCCTCATGGGCCCCGCACCATCGTGCTGAATTTCAGCGAGTGGATTGCACCATTGCAATCCCCTCGGAAAAACATCCAGAAACGACTGCTCGCACGCCCCGAACGGACATCCGATGGAAATGTCGTGAAACGCTGCACGCGGCTCAAGAGACGGCCCATGGGGCCCACACCTCAAATTTGACTTCAACGCCTGGAACCACCCTGGAAACCTCCGCCTCGACGCCAGGGTTCCCAAGACACTGACGGTGCTCAAAACGGACGTCGGACGCGTTCGCGCTGCTCAAAACAAGAAACTCGGGGAATACACTCGTCCACTTAAGGACACGTCGCGCCTCCATGACCCCTCATTTAGGGAATTAAAAATTCCCGAAACCATCTCAAAAAGACCGTCTCTGCGCTGCCGCAGACGGAACGCAAAACGGACGCCCGTAGCCCAAAATACGGGCGTCCGAAGAGTTAAAAGGAAGAGGGGGACCCTCTTCGGCCGGACCGGGCCGGTCCGGCCGGTCCGCCCCACTCGAGGCGGCCCGCTCCGGCCGGCCCGCCGTGACTGCGGCCCCGCCACCTCCCGCGAGTCACACCGCCCATGGCGTGCGGGCGGTTCTTCCACTGACCGGCCGAAAGGGCGGTCGGCCTTTCCACGCGGAGACCCGCGTCGCGCGGGTCTCTGCCCGGCCGCGGGGTCGCACATCGCGACCCCGGCCCTCCTCTCGCCGGCTGCCGCAGTCGGCGTCCTCAGCCGGCGAGCCGAGCCGCCCCGCACTGGGGAGGTGCCGCCCAGCCGGCCGGATGGCCGGCCGGCCTTCCGCCGCGCCTGCTGCCGCGCCGTCTTCCCGGAGCCACCATCCGCCTCCAACAACTGCCGGAAAACCAGATTTCCGGCCGGAACTTCCCGGGACTACCCCGGGCACCCCAGGACTCGGATATTCGATCCGAGAAGAGTGTCAGAAACCTTACAACATTTTCTACTCGAACATGGGCTTGTATCGAAGATCAGGAAGAAATTAGATAGTATAAATTGGCCTCAAATATTGCGGGAAATTGGAAAACGAAAACGAAATAACTCCCACTTCGTGGGGCTTCACCTGACGCTTCCCGCGCGATTTGCCCCTCGCTGTTACCTCGCCAGAGTTAGCTCGCCAGATCTCACCTCGCCGGAGCTCGCCAGAATGGAGGAGGGAAGGGGAGAGGTTGTGAGGAAGAAGAAGAAGAGGAAGAAGGGGGGGCGTGTTTAAATAAAAACACTTAAACAGCCCACCCGGCACGCCCACGACTTCGCTCCCGAAGCAGAAGAAAAGGAGGGCATCCCTGGGGTAAACACGACGCTTCGAGCACAATGGAGGTCTCAAAATTCTAATCTGAGACACCGTTCAAAAGTTATTAAAATTAGCGCCCGAGGCCACCAAATTACGAAAACGCCCCTGGGACCATTTTTGACAAACGGCCTGCGCCCGCGAAACATACACCCCTCCTAGGGTAAAATACACGCTCCGAACTCAACGGTGCCCTCGAGTTTCCAATCAGAGCCACCTTTTAAGAGATAATAGCGTTTCGCCAAAAAATGAATAATTTTATCAATTAATTTATCCATTTAACATTTCAGAAGCGGGCGAGGGGTCCAAACGTCCCGCGCCGACAAGTTTTATGTCGTTCCTAGGGTAAACACCCCATTCCGGAACCATCTGTACACTCAGATCCCTGATCCGGAACTCCGTTTAGGATTTATCCCATTTATTTAGCATTTATAGTGTGAATGCACTGAAAATTTATTTCCGGCCACTCCAGGGCTTGGAATCGAACGTCGTCTGAAGGCGCTACCCTGGAATATTATCAATAAGATTCCAAAGTCTTTCACCGCAAAAACTGGGTTCTTACATAATTCCCTCCTTCAAGATTTTCGTCCTCGAAAAGCAAAACCAGGGAAGAACACAGGGTACTAAGCCCACACCTGGCTTTCCCATACCCAGAAGAACCCACGCACAACTCGGCGTCACCACACACAGACCAAAGAGTCGATCTGTTCACGCGAGGTCGGCCCATGCCGACATCGTGCACCCACTCCAGACTTTGGGGTTAGGGCAAGGCGTTAGGGTACCTCGCCATCCCTTCGCACGGTCTCGACAATCCCGATGGCCCTCGGGGGTAGCTCACCTCCCCGAACGAACCTCTACACCGCATGTCGCGACTCAAATTACCGCCCGCACCTGAAACAAGGCCTGGTGATTCCCTCCTTCAGATTATCTATATGGTGAAACACCCAAGGATATCTGGTCATGCTAGAGGCTCTACAGTTGATTCTCTCTTACACGCTCAAAAGGCGAAGGAGTCAGCACCATCTACTAAAGGAAAAGGTCTCTCGCCTTTCTCCATAACACCACAGGGTTACACACGACACCCTGTGTCACCTTGGTAACACCTCAATCAAGGCGCAGGGAGAAAAGCCTTTCACAAGAAGATCCTGACAATTCTACTGCAAAAAGTAGAAGAGTCGCAAGGGGTACCTCTCACCATCCCATGCTCTGCAGGATCGTAGACATCCAAACCACACAGCTGTCCGTGGTACCAACCGTAAACTCCTAGATCCTGACGTGGACCACATAGTGGTGACGGGGCGATCTTGTAAAGTCGTCCCCCACCTCCAGCTCCTCCCGCTCCTCTGCTAGCACCACCTCTCTGGGTACCACTCCGATCAGGGTGCTGCCTCTTCCGTGGCGGTGCACCTGCTGCCTGCCCAATGCTCCCAGTAACTCGGGTTGGGCAGTCTCGTGCCAAGTGACCTCGCCCGTCACAAACATAACACTGGCGCTCTCTGGGTGGCCCTGGTACCCTCCGGCGCCACTGTGGTGTATGACCACGGACCGGGATCCACTCACGAAAGGGCATCCTCAACTGAGGCCATGCACCGTTTTCACCACAGTGGTATACGACCACATCTCCGAAATCGGCAGTGGGAAGGCCACATGCATCGAGGTCCAGTCCTCCAGTGCCTTCTAGCTACGACAGATGTCCCGGCTCCGTCGCGCCCACTGCCACTGCCAACCGCAAAACATGACAGGAAGCACTCTGTCGCCAACGCCTACTATGGCACCCTGGCATATGTAGAAATTCCCAAGGGTACTATGACAACAAAAATCTCTCAGCGGAGACCCTGCTAAAACTTCTGCGCTCAGAGGTTGTTTTCATGGAACATGTCCGGGTAAAAGCGTGCACGGTCTGCAAAACTAGCCGCATACTCGGCCACCATCATCGCTCCCTGCTGAAACTGCAGGAGCTCCTGAATCCGAACGGAGCACAAGTAGGAGGGGAAAAACGCCTCACGGAGCAACAACTGAAAGTCGCCCCATGAAAGCAAAGACTCGTCAAGAATTTGCGTCACCAGACTCCACCAACACCAAGCTACTCCACGAAAAAGGCTGGCTACCAAAGACAATCTCTGACCTGTCGGCATCTCCACAAGCCTGAAAAGGTGAACTACTACCTCGAGCCAAACCTCTGCTGCCTGAGGGTCTGGATCACCACTGAACCTCAACGGTCTCTACCACTAGAACTCACGGAGCGCGCTCAACCTGCGCTCGAGCTCAGCCTGCTCTGGCTGAAACTGTCTGCTGCTCAACAGGTGGGGGTGCGGCTACCAGCCCACCCGGAGAATGGGGCTCGCATGATGGGTTCTGGACTGTGGCCTCGTAGCTCATAGGGTCATCGTCATGAAACAATGCTGGTACCCTGGCTGGCTGTCCTTGTGGAGACATCCTGAATATTGTCAAGGAGTGCCGGAAGGATAGTTAAAGACTCAGTCCTATGTGATGCACAAAAAAATTTCCCTTCAATAAGTGTCTTAGCATGCCGAGTCGGCAAGCGGGTTATCAAGGTCCTGGTGAATGGATGCGTCTGCCGCCGCACCATCACTGGACTCCCTGGCCTGAGAGCCGCTCTCGAGACACGTTAACATTGTTTCCCTATATCCCAACCAATTCCTCTTTTAAGGACGTTCGCACAACGTCCCAAGGAACGAACCAACTCTGATACCAATTTGTCACGACCCGACCCTACCCGTGCTCGAGCCGCAACTACCATAGTCCCGCCTCCATAGGCCAGGGGCTGGCGACCAGCACCGAAGGCACAATAACTCAGCGAGGCCTTTGCCTAAGCACCTGTACACACACACACACACACGCAGCACAGTCAATGCAAAAGTGAAGAGTAATAGAAAGGGAAAGCAAAGTAAAGGGAAACTGCTATATAGATACCACAATTTGCATCGACCTCTAACAGTACAAAGTACAAACTGAAAAGAAAACGGGGCAAAACACGCGCCCAACCGAAAAGTGCCACAACCCGGCAACAGGTAAACAAAAAGAAACAGCTGACAGGTCTCCCACCTGGATCCCGGCCACGACCACCGCACGTAGTCCAAGATCCCAATCTCATACGCTCCACTGAAGTCATGCTCCACCTGTCCATCATCTGCAAGGGCACACCAAGTGCGGGAAAAGCCCAAGCAGGGGTGAGTATAAACATACTCAGTAGGATACCCCGAAGGCTCGAGGGAGCAACCAAAGGAGGTACCGAAGGGTGAGCAGTAGATAGAACATGGAAAGTAAAGGAGTCCAACCGAGGGTGCTGTAGAGAGTCCAGCTCTACCCAACAAATGAAAGGAGGTAGACTCGTCCAGGCACAAGGAGCTGGAAACGGTGAGAAGATGAACTTTCCGTCGAGTCTTCGCTGCCTATAGCAGGAGAGTATACTGGTCCAACCACGAGAAGCTAGACACGGAAAGCATGTGGCATACCCCGTGCATCTTCGCCCCACCTGGAAGGAGAGTAACCAAACCCAAGAAGTGGGTACCAGAAACAAGGTATATACATATCCTTATGCTCTGCCAAGAAGCCCGAACAAACTTGTAAGGGGATCTCCATCCTGTTGCTCAGCCCAAGAAAGGTGTCGCCAACAGTCCCAGAAGTAACCTATCATCGTCGCCCAGCAACCCGCACGTCTGCCCCGAACTACAAGCCAAGGGGATCAATCACCGCACTTCAACACTATCCGCTTTGGGCGGCACTGACTCGCCCGCACGGTTTTAGATCGCGTCACAAGAATGCATCTCGGTGGGGAAAGCGCCCCTCATACTTGATAGTTCTAGGAAAGTCAAACCACACCTTATCACTGCCCTACAGTCGAGAGGTCTCCTCAAAGCCAAAGGTCATCACAACACTGAACCGTATCCAGGGGTCCCGCTCCGGTAATCACGAAGGAAAACCACAGGCTTGCCTAGTAGAAAAGACTGAGCCTGGAATGCTGACAGGTGTCCCACTGCCCAGCCCTGCTGGAGGGAAATTCATAACCAGATATCAGGTGACCCACTGCCTAGCCCTACTGGAGGGTAAACCCTAACACATCATCAAGCGACCCACTGCCCAGCCCTGATGGAGGGTAAACCATATTATGACACCGGATGACCCACTGCCCAGCCCTGCTGGAGGGTAAACCATATTAAGATACTGTGTGACCCACTGCCCAACCCTGCTGAAGGTTAAACCATAATACATCATCAGGCGACCCACTGCCCAGCCCCGCCTGAGGGTAGACCTTAATACATCATCGGGCGACCCACTGCCCAGCCCCGCTGGAGGGTAGACCTGGAATAAGTCGACAGGCGACCCACTGCCCTGCCGTGCTGGAGGGTAGACCTGGAACCAAACGACGGGTGACCCACTGCCCAACCCCGCTGGAGGGTAGACCCTAAGAGGTCGTCGGGTGACCCACTGCCCAGTCTCTGCTGGAGGGTAGACCCTAAGTGCATCGGGTGACCCACTACCTAGTCTCTGCTGGAGGGTAGACCCTAAGAGCCTCGGGTGACCCACTGCCCAGTCTCTGCTGGATGGTAAACCCTAGAAGTCGATGAGTAACCCACTGCCCAGCCCTGCTGGAGGGTAGAACTCAGAACTGCTCTAGAAATCTCCACTACAGGGCACAACACTGGCCAACTGAACACGGAGTGGGTATCGCGCAACCTCCCAACTCCAGAACAACTCACCCAAAAGAGGTGCAGTGTCTGCTCCAGCACTAGGTGTCATTAGCACCGCTACCGGCCATTCCATCGTGAGCGGAACCAGGGGGAGTCCACTCAACCCTACTGGTCAAACAAACGAGCACAAAGCCAGGGGAAATAAACTCCACCCTGCTAGCCAAACAAACGAGCACAAAGGGACACTTTACGCCGCGAGAGGTCCATGTACGCAAAGTAGAACTCGGCACGCACGTGGGGCCCACACAATGTGTGGCCCCATATCAACCCCAACTGAGAGCACAACCATCCTTAGGTACAAACAACCACACGTACCTCCAAGTGCTCCCGTATACTCCTGGAGTATACCTCATTCCAGCCCAAAGGCTATCGTGCACACGACACCCAGCGTGAACACGAAAGTGTTACGTAACAACTCCACCTCAAAGGCCCAGACAGGGCCATCCACATCTCGTGAAAAATTTAAATCACCCTCCCATGAGTGCGCGATCACACGCCAGGGGTCCGCTATAGACAAAGTAGGGCGGACCGCCACTAGAGCACCTTCCATGCTCCACATTCAACAAGATCACACAACAGGCTCCGCGCAACCAAACAGATTGCACCGTTGTAATCCTTGCAGAAAAACACATGAGATCGACTACTTACTCGCCTCCAACGGATATCCGACGAAAAAGTCACCAACACTGCCTCACGCCCGAACGACGTCCTGTGATCCCGAGCCTCGGCCCCAAAAACAGTCGGGCGCATCACACCATTGTGATCCCCTTAGGAAAAAATGTCAAAAGCACTAATCACATGAGTGCAACGGATATCCGGAGAAAAAGGTGCATCCCAGCGCACTGCACATGAGCAGTGCCACATGGGACCCGCAACCCTGTCCCGAAACTCAAAGAACAGATCACACCATTGCGATCCTCTCGAAAAAGAACACAAGATGGACTACTCACTTGTCCAAAACGGTCGCCCGGTGATAAAGCTGTAAATCACCGTCAACTCCTGAAACGGCCCTCGTGGGCCCTGCACCATCGTGCTGAATTTGAGGGGGCAGATTGCACCATTGCAATCCCCTCAGAAAAACATCTATAAATGACTGCTCGCATGCCCCGAACGGACGTCCGATGGAAAAGTCGTGAAACGCTGCACGCGGCTCAAGAGACGGGCCATGGGGGCCACACCTCAACTTCGGCCACAATGCCGAGAACCACCCTGGAAACCTCCGCCTCAATGCCAGGGTTCCCACGCCACTGACGGCACTCAAAACGGACGTCGGACGCGTACGCACCGCTCAAAACAAGATACTCGGGGAATACACTCGTCCACTTAAGGACATGTCGCGCCTCCACGACCCCTCGTTTCGGGAATTAAAAATTCCCGAAACCATCTCAAAAATACCGTCTCTCCTCCAGGTCTGCGCCGCCATAGACGGCACGCAAAACGGATGCCCGTAGCTCGAAATACGGGCATTCGATGATTTAAAAGGAAGAGGGGGACCCTATTCGGCCGGACCGGGCCGGTCCGGCCCGCTCGAGCCGGCCCGCTCCGCCCGGCCCACTGGGACTGCAGCCCAGCCGCCTCCCGCGGGTCACACTGCCCGCGCCGCGCGGGCGGTTCTTCCACTGACCGGCCGACAGGTCAGTCGGCCTTTCCACGCGGAGACCCGCGTCGCGCGGGTCTCTTCCCAGCCATGGGGTCGCACAACGCGACCCTGGCCCTCCTCTTGCCGGCTCCCGCAGCCGGCGTCCTCAGCCGGCGAGGCGAGCCGCCCCACACCGGGGAGGTGCCGCCTACCGGCCGGATGGCCGTCCGGACTTCCGCAGCGCCTGCTGCCGCGCCGCCATCCCGGAGCCACCGTCCGCCGCCAACAACCGCCGGAAAACCAGATTTCCGGCCGGAACTTCCCGGGACTACCCCGGGCACCCCGGGACTCGGATTTTCGATCCGAGAAGAGCGTCAGAAACCTTAGAACATGATATACTCGACCATGGGATTGGATCGAAGATCGGGAAGCAATTAAACAATATAAATTGGGCTCAAATATTGCGGGGAATTGGAAAACGAAAACGAAATAACTCCTACTTCGCGGGGCTTCGCCCAACGCTTCCCGCGCGATCCGCCCCGCGCCGTTCACTAAGAATTTTTCTATCAAACTTCTGTAAGGTTCTATTTCTTATTTCTATCACTAAATTTTGATGAGGTGTTCTAGGGGAAGAATTTTTTTGACTATAACCATTTTTTGAGAAAAAGGATTCAAACACTTGATTTTCAAACACACGGCCTTGATCACTCTTTAAGGATTTAATTCTATGTCCACTCAGATTTTCCACAGTCATGTCATATTTAGTAAAATAAGAACAGGCTTTACTTTTGTGAGCCATAAAGAAGGTCCAAGTATATCAAGAAAATTAATCTACAAGAAAATAATCATAGTGCTTTCCATTTATACTAGATACTCTAGATGGTCCAAATAAATTCATGTGAACTAGTTCTAGAGGTCGAGAAGTTGATAATTTTTTCTTTTCCTAAAAGGAAATTTTGTGTTATTTTCCCTTTTAATAGGATTACACACATTGTCATTTGGAAACTCAAGTTTGGGTAAGTATTTACCTAATAATTTTCTGTTTAGCTTTCTAAGTGAGTGAATATTGAAGTTTCCTATTATTCTATTCCAGAAAAAAGACTCTTTATAAAATACACTTAATCTTGAATCATTTTTAGAAGATAAGGAGTCTATGTTAACAGAGTAAACATTTTCATTTCATAATTCATAAATTATTAATTATTTTTTAGAATTAATTAAATTGCATGAATTATTTTGAAATCAGACATGAAATACAACATCACATAATTTTGGGATATTAAGCAGATTATATTTCAATCCATCAAAAAACAATACATTAAGAATTAAAACTGAGTTAGACTTACCGATTTGGATGAGGCCAATGATCTTTCCTTTTGCATTGTTACCAAATGTGACATGTCCTCCATCTGATTTTATTAGATTCTTAATGTATGAGTAGTCTCTTATCATGTGTCTTGAATTTCCACTTTCCAAGTACCATAAAATATTACTGGAAATCATAAAGAAGCATTCCTACAAAATGAGTAACAAAAATCAGATTTTGGTACCCATACTTGTTTGGGTCTAGTAATATTAGTAATAACTGCTTTAGGAACCCATACATGCCTTATAGGTTTCCAATAATCATTATGTAATGTATTTAATAAATAAACTCTATTTGGTATAGAGAAACTTGAAGTAGTAGAATGTTTATCATTAATTGAATCAGTTTATTTGTGTATACAACTGGGGTAAAATTATATGTCCATGATTTAGAAACCAAATTTATTATAACATGATTACTTTTTCCTGGTTGATAACCAATTCATGTGTAGTATTTAGGGAAAATTTTTTGTCCTAGAATTTGAGAAAATTTATTCTTCCCATTTGTAAACTATTCTAGGTCATTCCTTAATTTCTCATTAGAAATTTTTAATTTCTTGATCTCTTGTAGTAGTTGAGCATTTTTCTCTTTTTCAGTTGTAAGTTTAGATTTAATGGTCACAGTGAGAGAATATTGTTTCTTCAATTATTTATATTTGTCTTTAAGTTAATTTCCTATCTTTTAGTGATATATTTAGAGTGACTCTCATCTTCAGAATAGTATGAATTATGTACAGTAGAGTCTAGTGTTACCTAAGATGCATTTGTCAAAAAACACATATTGGATTTGTTTTCCTGTTCATCATGTGATGTTTCTGAACCACTTGTACTATCCTCAGAAGCACTCCATGATTCTTTCATGGCCTTTTTATACTTCATGTCCTTGTCCTCATATCTCCTCGTGTACTTATGATTTGGATAGTCTACCTTGATATTTCCTTTGTACTTATATTCATTGTAGAAAATCTCACCAGTCTTGTCACAACTTTTCCAATGCTTCTTCCAATTTCCTTTTAAGTCATCTTTTCCCTTCAAGTTAGTCTTTCAGTAAAAGTTCATCTTCGTGTAAAATTTCATGAATCTTATAGATAATTGTGCCATCTCTTTATCATTGTTAGGTGATGATTGTTAACTACTATAACATTCTACAAAACCGTTATATTTCCATTTATCTTTCAGTTTAGAGGTGGTGGTCTTGAATGCAAACAATTTCCATTTTTGTGTATCATCCTATTCCTTGTAGACTATTAATTCCTCTTCATACATAATCAATTTCCCAATTAGATCAATTATGGGTATCTAGTTGATGTTGCATGATTCTCGAATAGAGACAGAGGTTCCTCTCTATCTGTGAGGCAGACATATGATAATTCTCATGATCTGTTGATTGGTAGTGACTACTCTTCCAAGAGAAATCATTGTCCTAACAACCTCATTGAACCTATGATACATGTCAATTATAGGATCATCAGGAATCATTTTAAAGTTATCATATTTAATAGTATATGTATTAAGTCTCATATCCTTTATAGTAGATGTTACTTCATGTGAGACAGAAAGGGAATCCCAAATTTTATGGGCAATTTTACAAGTTGATATTCTATTGAAATATTCATCTACAAAGGAGATTTATAAAGAATTCATAGCATTGGAATTGTTATTGTTGGATGTTTTGATAGGTTCATCCCATGTTATTCTATTAGTATAAGGAATCTCATATTCATCTATAATGGAAGACAAAGTCTCAAAACCCATACTCTATAAATGAATTTTCATTTTAATTTTCCATTGATCATAGTTGGTTCTATTAAATAATTGTGGCATGTTGGTTCCAACACCTTCTAATCTATTATCCACAATACAAAAATAATGGCAAAGTATTAGAAATTTTGGATTAAGAGAAAATTAAAGAACTTCATTGTACAACTACAATCATAGTGGAATAAGGTTAAACCAAGTCTTAATGAACAACCTTTGATACCAAATACTGGTTTGAGTAGATTACTCAATAGGGGTAAATTTAGTATCTATAAATATTTTGGGTTAAAAATTATTTCTAAATAGTTTCCCCAAAAGCATAAATGCAACCTAGTTAATCAAGGTTATACAGTTAAAAAAGATTGACTATTTAAATAACTTTTTAGAAGATTGAGTAGTTCTCAGAAAACATAAGATCAGTTATTAAGATTTCTGTTGAAGTTATTCTACTAAGACAAGAGAATTATTAATTTATTCGAAGAGTAAATATCAAAGTGAATTAAGAGATTTCTGAATTATACATTAAAGCAGTAAAACAGAGAAGACTAAATTAAATAGCACTGTGTATATGAAACAAGTGGTTCAGTCTCATGCCGAGACCTAATCCACTCCACTTGGGGATCACCTTCCACCAAGCAGTTTATATAAATAAACATGATCCACACCCTTGATCGGGGTTAACAACAGTAAACAAGATTTTTCAGGCCACACAGGGACCTCTTCAACACATATTACAGTGTATACACAAGATTAAAAAGGATGATTGAGTAAGGAAATATTTTAACATTATGTTTCATGTAGGAGACAGAGTGTGTTGTAATACGGATACACACTCAGCTCGAATACAAATAAATTTATACACAACAGAGAAAAAATATTGAGATAGGTTTAGAAGTGCTCTGAGTGTTAGTCTTTGCAGCTCCAGACTTCTTCAGATGATGAAGATGTAGAACAGAAGTCCTTGTATGGAAAACAGAGTGTCTCAAGTCATACAGATCCATCTTGTGTTATCCGTGGTGTTTGATACTGCGAAGATGTTCTCAATTCTAGTATTCGTGTATGCTTTTTGGGTTCTTCGGTAGTGTTGAGTTGCATGATACAATTCTCTATGTGTATTCTGTTGTCGTTCTCACGCCCACCAACTTGTTTTTCATTTCAGTATCATGAAACTGCTCTCTCTCTTCTTTCTTGGCCGCATTATTCTTTTATCTTGGAGTGCATGTGTTTGAGCTGACAGGTTGCATGCATTCTACACCTCGTACCTCGTACTATCAAGGACATGTCTACAAAAGAAACATTAATTATGAAAGGGAATTAAAATCATCAATTATGACCATTATGTATTAAATTTAAAGTCAAAAAAACATATTAGAAACGGTCTCACAATATATCAGGGAAACAGTGTCTCCTTTACACGGTGTATGGATTGGTCATGGTGTCTTGGTGTCATGGTGTCTTGTTCACGGTGTCTCACCATCACGGTGTCTTTCTTGTTCACGATGTCTTCTTGTTCACTGTGTCTGGATGTCATGGTATCTGGATGTCACTTTGTCTGGATGTCACAATGTATGGTTCATGGTGTTTTGATGTCACAGTGTCTGGATGTCACGGTGTCTGGATGTTATAGTGTCACAATGTCAATGTGTCTGGATGTCACGATGTCCGGTTCACAATGTCTGGACGTCACTGTGTCTGGATTTCATGGTCTATGGTTCAAGGTGTCTGTATGCCATAGTTTTTGGATGTCGCGGTGTCAGATTCACGGTGTCTAGATGTCACGGTGTCGGGTTCACGGAGTCTGGATGTCACAGTGTCTCATGACCATGGTGTCTTAGACTTTAGAAAATATCGGTATTCAGACAAAATCAGTGGTATTTATGAAATGAATTAAACTGAATCATTTTTCATAGAAATCTATTATAATTTGAATCAATATCTAGGGGATAGTAACCAAACTTAGTGTATAACACTTAAGTGATTTGGATAGATTTTACTAAGAAAATATAAATTCAATGTGACAGAGAGTATATAGAGTTATCATGGTTTATGGACTAAATAGGAATTGTGATCATTAAATCATGATTAAAACAAGAGGCCTCCAACAAATTTATAGGGTTACATAGAGAGTATGTTTTGAATTGAACAATAGGTGAACCTATTGTTGGTTCAGTTTATTATGAATTCATTCCATGATTCTTGATAGGGGGACTTTAGAATGGAAACCTACTTTTGTGGATCTATCAGTGTAGTACCTTTTGAATAATCTAAAAATATTATGATTTTATTTGAGTCAAAAACATCTTATTATTGTATGGGTTAAAGGGTCAAAATAATGAGGTAGATACTCAATATACAATAGGGGTAAATCATATACTTTAAAAAAAATTGGAACCATTAAAGATGGTTAAAAATTTCTACTGTATAACAACGTTAAACAGTGTAAATTCACAAGACCTCTTTGTTTTACAAACATGGTAGATTTCAAAAATATGGTTCAATAAATGAAACTTAAAAAATTGTTACAAGGAAAAAGATCCTACCATAATGTGTAGAGAAGCTCACTAATCAGAGTATACAATTACAAGAAAGAATAAGATAGTTATACTTTCCTTATTAATCAAAAATCAGCTAAAAAACATGAAACAATAAAAGTAACAAGTATGAATTCTTTTAACCCAAAGAGTTGGCTATCTAACATCCTTGGATAAAGGTCCCTTGATTTATTCTTTCAACAAGGTCTGTCATACCCACACAAGGGTAAGCCCTCGATAAGAATATCATATTCTGTCTTTCTATCCCAGCAAGCCCTCGAACTTTAAGGTAGTCAGCACCTCTCTCTTACAAATCAATGATGTCCTCAAACTTTAAGGTAGTCAGTACTTCTATCTTCAAATCCCCAAAATCCATCGATTGTACACAAAAACAATCAGAGTCACACAAATCAATCCAAACAAGATGTTCAGTATGAACAAAGCATGTGAGTCTCTCTTTCATGAAATCACTTCAGTAGCATGTAATCTCATGAATGATCAACATATTTTGATCTCATTTAAATGAGAATTTATTTATATGCCCTTTTCCAACGATCGGCTCCCTCCTACAATTGTCATATTTTTCCATGAATTTTGTGGGACTTGTACCCATGTCACTCAAACAAGTGTCAGTTAAAAACTGAATGAACGACATCATTTTATAACTATATCACAGGTAAGTAAAATATGGTTTCTCTACAATATCAATTATTCATAGTCTACAGAAACATAAAATTCAGTGTCTATGGAAAAATATTTGGAGTATATATTACATGGATATATGGATTCTGTTTTCCCTAGAATTCAGAATCAGAGTTCTTTGGACTTCAGAGTATAAATTTTGAGGAATTCGGAGTCTGAATTCTAAGGTATTTGGAATGAGTATTTTAAGGAAATGGGAACCTGAATTCAAAGAAATTAAAAACCTGAATTTTGAGCAATTCGAATCCTTAATTCTGAGGAATTCAGATTCTAAAATCTATGGAATTCGGAGACTAAATTCAATGGAATAAGGAGTTTAAATTTCAGATAATTCAAATTTTGAATTTCAAAGAATTCAAAGTATGAATTTCATAGAATTTGGAACCTGAATTCAAAACCTAAAAACAGAATACTCTATATCTATGTATTTAGAGAATTTGATGGATTTAGTTATGAAAATGAATTTTACACATAGTAATAAAAAGTGTTAGATTTAGAGAAACTAAAATATGAACAACGAAAAAGATGAAAAGATAAATTTTCTTTGTGGAAGGAAAATTTTCATTATTAAGGAAAATAAAATTTGCCTTAAGATAGTGTGCATGTGAATTTCAAAACATAAAGTAATGTATATGTCATAAGGAAACCTTATTGACTGAACAATCTCCCACTTTTTGGGAAGCAGAAATATCTTTACTAAAAAGAATATAAGGACTTCAAAATTTTATGAAATTGTAAGTAAAGACACATATCTAATTACTTATGGATCAAAGTTAATATGACTAAATCCCCCTTAGTATTTAGAAACACTAAGGATCATATTCTGAATTTTCTTAATGAGATTGTTCTTTTTCTTACAAATGAAAAATCTTCATGATGAAAAGTCCCCCTTTGATGAAGTCCCCCTTAATTAGGGAAATTTATTCTTTACTATGTCCTCTTTTTTTGAAATTCATTTCTCCCTCTTTGTGTTTTTCAAAAATAAATACAATGAATGGAAATGAAAATATAGTACCTTATATATTAGTATTGAAAAACCAAAAAATATGGATTGCAATAAGAATTTCATTTGGATTGAATGAATTTGTGAAACAGGAAAATACAACAAAAGATCAGATTTGGAAAATATTGTCATGGCTTGTCCTTTGACATCAGCTTCTTCACTATGGTTTATAACCTCTTGATCTACTTGTGATCCTCTTCGGAACTCTTGGGAAACTAGTCATAATCTTCTATTTTTTTCAAGGATTTTAATTTTCTCTTATTGTTCCTTGAGAAATTCTTCCTATGCCTTCAAAACTTTTTCTTCCTTAGCAGACTTTTCTTCAATCTCAATTGTGAGATCCCTTTCCATGTTCCAACTCTGAGAAACTGAATACAATTTCACATTCAAATCATTCAATACTTTCTTTTGAGTAGTTTCTTAAAGAGATATATTTTCTTAAAAATTATTAGTATGATCCGTGATCTTCATATCATCATTATCAAAATCATCCATAATACTACCAAGAAGTTCAACAAAGATTAGAATTTCTTATTTTGTTTTCATTGACCAGCTTTTCATCTTCTGGAATGATATTTTATGAGCCTAGTAACCAATGAGAATGGTCTTGAAGACTTCATTGAGAATGACACATAAATCCATCACCATTGATACTTAATCTAATTTTTTATTTAACATTTGATGATGCATCTGAAATCTTGATTATATACTAGTGAATATTGGAATAGTCCCAACCAGCTTCTTTAGGCACTGAACAACAAAGTCATGGAGAAGAGGAGGTGATTCTGAATCCATGACATTGATTGGTTAAGATTCGTTTTCTATTTCTAAAGCCTTCCTCTTCGATGAACCCCAAATTCTTTCTTCATTAGCATAGTTGTTCGAGATGTATCAACAATCACCTATTTTTCCTTATCTTCTTTTGGAATGAATTCTTCATGATTATATGATTCACGTTCACTATATGATAGCTTAACTATTTTATCTTCATCAACCTCTTCATTCTTGGCTCCTACCTCAACATCCCATGGGTGAATGAAATCATGATTTCTAATTTCATTTTCAGACATCTTATTAACCTCTTCCTCACTCGTTTCATCATTTCATGGGGTATCATGTTTTGAAGAGTCGACTTCAGAATTTTGTATTGATAACTTCTTAGAAGGACTCTCATTCTCGTGATAATATTCTATATGTTATACCATATCTATTGTATAACCACTCCCTTCTTCCTCTCCTTCTTCCACTTCTTCTTCTTGCACTATTTATTTTACTTGATCTGATTCTGGAATTACTAACATTTTTCCCAGAGTCTGTCGTAATGGTTCTATAAAATAATATTCTGCTACTGGAATTTGTTTAGAGTCTTTTTCACTAGCCTTGTGATGTGATTCACTATCTCTGCCTCAAACATCATCTTCTTTTTATTTTTCCCTTTTTATTGCTTCTCGAGATATTCAGCAGCCTTCACCTTCAAGGATATTGTCTCAACAGGATCCAAAACAAAACTAGGACTCCCTATTTTCTTTTTCTTCTTTTCCTCTCTAATTTTGGTAGCCACTTCATCAGTATACATCTTTTTCATCATAGTTTTTGGGGGTGTGGACTGAGTTTCCATAGCCACTGGTGTTTTTTTCTTCCTTCTCGTGACTTGACCTTCCACTTCCTTCCACCTTTCTTAGAGGTTTCATCCACATCCTTTTTTTATAGAGTTTCATCTTCTGCATTCGAAAAATCATAAAATTTTCTAGATTGACTATTAAATATAATATTCATCCCCATTAGAGTATCAACACATAAAAGCACCACCTTGCAATTTTTTGTATCATAACTGAAATGAATCATGAAATACTGAAGACAAAGATCAATAATTCTTGAATTAATGGATGGATTCATTATAATATAAGACTTAAAAAATCCATTCTATATATTCTCAATCATAACCAAGATATTCATAACCTGGTTTTCTATCATAGGTTCCCCTAGAAATCAAGAATATAAATATCACATTTCATCAATGTATCCTTGTCTCCTCCTCTCGGAATGAGAAAACATTGATCCCATAGGTGAAGAATCCAAACATTTTTAGAGAGATGAATAATATTTGGAGTCTTTACATCCTTCAATACAAGACAGTCTAATGCCTTTTCCTTTTTAAAAGATCATATTACATCAGGTAGCTTGTGTGAGAAAAACTACGCTTCTCCCTCATAAGAAGTTCATATCAGATTTTCTTCTATGTTATAAGAAAGATAATATGTCTTTCTATACATCTTTAAATAAAATTAATCTATTCCCCCATCATTGAAAAAACTAACTGTCTCATAGAAATCGACGAGCAATTTAAAATACACCAGATCATGTGCTCTTTGTTTTGATATATATACCCTCAACCAACAATTCTGCTTTATATTCTTAGAAACAATGGAATCATACTTGACATAAAACATTGAATAGACTAACCATTCTTAGTAGACCTGCCACTTAGATATTTTTAATCGTTTAAATTTATTTCTGAGATGAGGCTTCAGAAAAATTCGATGTATGGAAAATTTAATTATCCTGAACAACATTAAAAATAAAGGCATATGATCGGCACATGAAGTCTTGGGGTTCGATGTGGGATAACTATTGGGGGTCCATTATATAGGCAATTGAAGTGGAGGTTCATCTTCCTTTATTGATCCAATAGTTGAAAGAATCTTGAGAAGATCATATGTTTGAGATGATAGTTGAAGAAGGATTTTTATTGATTTAGATCTTTTGAGATTTTTAAGATAAAACATTCAGATTTCCGGAAATATGAATCCGAAAAATTTAAAACAAAAAAAAATTCAAACAAGTAAAAGAAGGTTACAAAAATTGAGGAAATAAAACATACATTTCGAATTTCTAGGAAGATTATCCGTAAAGAGAAAAAAAATCTTTTTGAATAAATTTACATTCTGAAATCTAGATTGCAACTACTTTTAGTGTACAAAACTTATGACTACAAAAATATTAACTATGCAAATTTTGACTAACTAGAAAATGTACTCCACTTATGGAAATGAGTTTCTTATAGTAATGATAAATGTTTCAATAGTAAATTAATATGGAATATCACCATAGGTTTATCATTCCTAACTTCTGTTTTATGTATTCAAATCTATGGGATGGTAATGATTTTGTCAAAATATCTCTATAATGGAATTGTGTTCTAATAAATTGAAGAGTGATATCTCCTTTTTGTGTGTTATCCCTAATAAAGTAATACCTAATATCTATGTGTTTTTCATGAGATTGGTGTGAAGGGTTTTTACTTAAGGCAATGGAACAAGTATTGTAAAAAAAATATTTGTCTTCTAAAAAATTCATACGATATTTTGTTAGTGTGTGTTGCATCCACAACACATGAGCACAACATCTTCCAGCTGCTACATATTCAGTTTCAGTTGTCGAAAGTGATATTGAGTGTTTCTTTTTTCATGACCAAGAAACTCATAAATGTTCTAAGAAATGACAAGTTTCGGATGTACTTTTCCTACCCATTCTACATCCACCAAAGTCAGCATCTGAGAAAAAAATTTAAACAAAATCATTTCCAGAAGTATTAAAGTATCCTAAATCCATGGTTCCCATGTAGTGAAAAATTCTTCCAACTACCTTTAAATGAGATTACTTAGAATTGGATTGATACCGTGCACATAATCATACTGAAAACATTATTTCTTAACGACTAGTTGTCTTGTAATGTAGAATTCCTGTAATACCTCTAAATTATATTTGATCTACTGGTTTCCCAGATTCATCAAGATCATGTGAATTTGAGATACAAATGGGAGTACTTATAGTCTTAATATTTTTATATCCATACATTTTAAGAAGATCATTAATATACCAATGTTGGGATATAAATATTCATTCTGGTTTTTGAGAAATTTGTAAACCATGGAAAAATGATAACTCATCCATCATACTCATTTTGAACTCAGATTTCATTATATCTACATAATAATTAGTTAAAGATTGCTGAGTTGAACCAAATATGATGTCATCAACATAAATTTTAACAATCAAAACACTTTTCTCATCTTTCTTTGTATCAGTATTTCCCTTTACAGAATTTGTTTGAAGAAAAAAACATATAAGTCTATCAAACCAGGTTCTTGGGGATTTTTAAAGTCCGAATAAATCTTTGGTATGTTTAAAATCATGTTCACTTTGTTTTGTATCTTCAAAACCTAGAGGTTTTTCAACAAAAACATCCTCTTCATGTTGATTATAGCCTTTAGCAACCAATATAGCTTCACTAATTACTATGATTCCATTTTCATATCACTTATTTCTGAAATCCCATTTTACTCCAATAACAAAGGTTCACTTAGGTCTTTCATCAAAGGTCCAGACTTTATTAATTTTGAATTCATTTAGCTAATCTTGCATATACTTTATCCAATCAACATCACCTAAATCTTCATCAGTTATTTTTGGTTTTAATGGGGAATGGAATAATAGATGTTAAATTTCATTTTGTAATGAACTTCTAGTCCTTAAAGGTTGATTTACAACACCAATAATACTGTCACTGGGATAATTCTTAATAAACAACTGATTTTGGTTTTGCAAAACCAGTTCATCACCGTACGTTAGGAAGTCATCTGGGTTAAATGATTCAACATTATTTTATTGATCATTTTCCTTATTAGGAGGATCTACTATCAAGGATTGATAATTAGATATTGAGAACACATCTAATGATTTTGTTTGAGGATGTTTAAAAACAAAATGTCAGTTTCATCAAATTTGACATGTACTATTTCTTGAACAGTACATGTTTTTTATTGAAAATCTATAGGCCTTAGAGGTTGTGGAGTAGCCTATGAAAATTCATTAATTATATTTTGGTGAAATTTTTTGTTGATTATGTTTAGTATTCAGAATGAATACATTTCAATAAAAAACATAGAAATTGGAAAGTCTATGTTTTTTACCATTCCATAACTCATAAAGAGTTTTTTTTAAGAAGATGTCTGATTAAAATACAATTTATATTATAGCAAGCAGTACTTATAGCTTCAACCGAAAAAAAATTGGCTATCAAATATTGAATCAACATAGTTCTTATTTTATCTTGAATAATTATATTTATTCTTTCAATAACACCATTTTGATGAGGTGTTTTTGTTGCTGATAAATTATAAGTAATTAATTTTCTACTATAAATGCCTCAAAATTAGAATTTCGAAATTATCCTCCATTATCACTATAAATAGATATCAATGGAAGGTATTTTTCATTTTTAACTTGGGCTCTAAAACTTTTTAATTAATAAATATCATCAGATTTTTTTCTAGAAAATAGACCCATGTAAATCTAGTGTTTTCATAAACTATGAAAAATACATAATATTTGCCTCCAATGCATCAAGTTTGTGTTGGACCAAAAACATCCATGTGCACCTACTGTAATTCATCAATGTTTGAGACTTCATAAAATGATTTAAAATTGGATTTATTTTTCATTCCATATTTTCAATGATAAAAATAATTTGAAGATTCAAATCTATACTCTAGTAGATCCTTAACTAGCCTTATCTTATAGAGTTTCCATAGGATTCTATGGTAACAGTGTCCTATCCTTATATTCCATAACCATGAATGATCTTCAATTGCACTATGACAAGGTATATACTGGCTCCTATGGTCTTCAATGTTTAGTGAGTAATCATTCTGTTGCCTATGGTTAGAAATAAATAGTTCTTACATGGAATTGTGTACTAAACACATGTCATTCCAAAAATTCACAAGGTAACCTTCATCACATTTTTGAATTATGCAAATAAGGTTGTGCTCAAAACCCTCCACAAATAACACTTTTGAAATCAATGTTTTTCCAGGAAGAAAAATGTTACCTATAACAATAATTTTTCACTTAGCATTATCTTGGAATGTTACTTTTCCTCCATTCATCATGATAATCTTTTCAATGAATTTCTTATTACCTGTCATATGCTGCAAACACCCACTATCCGTGTACCATGTGTTTTTATTGGTACTATCATTACATTCCTAAAAATAAAATAGCAAGTCTTTTTGAAGACAAACATTCTTGGATCAGAAATCTTCAGAAAAAAAATTAATAATCAATATTTTCATTGAAAAATGAGCTTTTTGGAATCCTAAAGATAGATTTTTGTTTAAGGAGCAACTTTTTTCACAATTCCCACCACACTGACACTTAGTGCAGAATAGATCACTTTGAGGAACAAAATAATTGTGACTAAAAATCGGTTTTGAGTGATTGTGACCAAATCCAGAATTATTCCTTAGAGGTCCCATTTGAGAATAGATCTTATCCAAGATTTCCTTATCCAATGTAAAGATTGACAAACACTTTCTCAAGGAAAATATTTCTAACTATATATTAATAAATAATTGTTTATCCTAAAAAATGTTTTTTTATCACTAGAGTTAGGATCTAAAAAATTTTTCTTAGAAATTACTTTTTCTAGATCCTTACAAAGTTTATCCTTCTACGAATTAACTTCCTTATGGTTTTTGGAAATACTATCAAAATAAAGGGTTTTCATTTCATGATCTTTAAAAAGACTTTATATTTACTTAGTATGAATAAAAATCCTTGAATTTTCCTCATCAAGCTCATTAATGACATTAGAATTTTCATTCTCAAGGAGCTTAGAAAACCTATAAAATTCCTCATTAGTAGGAGAAGTATTATCTTCATCAAAAGAAGATTATTAGTCTGAGGATTCATAATTATTAGAATCACTATAATTAGAATTCATGGATATAATGGTTATGGATTCAGCATTGTGTATGTTGTCCATTAAACAATGATTTTTAATAGGTATCTTGGCTAAAAGACCAAGATTCTTCTGACTAGTAGATTCGTACTCTGAGGATTAATTATAATAGTGACCATCACTGGCACTCTAGGTGTCATTTCCTTTAAAAACATTCTTATATTTATCTATTTAGTACTTCTTTCTATCCCTCTTGTATTTCTTTTCCTTTATATATATTCTTTAATGCATGGGAAAATCTGTCCGTATATGCCATGCTTGTTTGAATTCATATCTGGTGACTTCTGATTCATTATTATCCTTTCATTCTATATCCTTGTATCTATATTGAAAGTTCATCTATCTAACATTATTTTTCTTCCATCGAGAAAGATTACCTAGTTTATTCTGAGAATGTTCACTTTCACAAGATTTTGATAAAACAGTAACCTTCTTCAATTTAGATCCTGTAACTCTCTCAGGAGGCATGGGTTTCATATTATTTGATGTAGTTGTAAAAGAAACACTTCCATTTCAATTCTTATTCTTGTTTGAATCAGCATCTCTTTTCATTCTTGTCTCATGTTGAAGAAGAGTTCCAAAAATCTCATGATGAGTAATCATTGATACTTTCCTATTCTCATCAATCGATGTTTTCTTGATTCCCACTCATTAGTCATGATATCTATAATATATTCCACAAGTTCCTCATCATCAAAACCTTTTTCACCCATGGATTCTAAAATATTAACAATAGTCATGAATCTATATTGTACCTTACAAACTATCTCTGCATAAGGAATGAAGAAAGCATGATATTCTGGTCATAACATTGCTCTTCTACTTTCGATAACATTGGAAGATCCGAAGTGAGTTACTTCATGTTTTTTCCTGATACAATTCCCAGATTCACAAGAAAAAATCTGGCTATATATATTTTTGGACATGGAACAAACTAATTTTGACATACCTTGTAGTTTAGTTTATATTCTGACTTGTCTTGATTAATAAATGTTCTGACTTCCTTATCAGTAATCTTGTAATCTCTATTAATCATTGCAATGATTTCCACTCTAGTTTTTATGATAAAAGTATTCATATGTTCACTCCAATATTAATAATCATTCCCATCAAATATTGGTGGTCTATTTGGATTCAGATTTTTAATAGAACCAACATTCAATCCTACTTCCGCATAGAAAATATCATTCCATAGAAACTTGTTAATAGTAAATGTTTGTAAACAAGGATAAAAATATCTTATGAAAGGAAAATGTAAAACAATGTAAGAAAACATATATGTGAATTTAAGTATTTCAGAGACCTCCTATGATACCAAATTTAGGATCCAAATAATGATGTAGATGATCAATATACAAGAGGGTTTGAATTGTATACATTAAAAATTCTATTAGAACCATTAAAGTTGGATAAAACTTTCTATTGTTTAACCAAGATAAAATAGGTATATTCAAAAGAAATAAAAGTTCTAAAAACTTTCTAGATTCCAAAAATATGGTTCTAGAAATGAAACTTAAAAAATGGTTACATGTAAATGATTCTACCATATAGCATAGAGAATCTAACTAATCAGAGTATAAAAATACAATAATGTATAAGATAGTTATACATTCCTTATTAATTACAATTCAGTGGAAAACAAATATGAAACAATACAAGTAACAAGTAAGAAATCATTTATACCAAAGAGTATGGTATCCAATAACCTTGGATAAAGGTCCCTTGATATATACTGTCAAGAATTTATTCCTTACCCACTCCATGGTATTCCCTCGATAAGAATATCAGAGTCTGTCTTCCTATCCCCCCAAGCCCTCGATATTCAAGGTATTCGGCGCCTCTGTCTTCCTTCTCATTGAAGTCCTCGAACAATAAGGTAGTCAACATCACTGTCTTTCTATCCCTAGAAGCCATAGACTATACACAACATCAATTAGAGTCGCATAACGAAATCTGAACAAGATTTTTTGTATGCATAGATAACGAGAGTCTCTCTTTCTAGAAATCACTTCAACATCATATAATCTCTAGATTGATCAATGTATTTTGAGCGTGTTCAAATGATCTCCTATTTATAGGTACCTTTCCAATGGTTGTCTCCCTCCTCCAATGGTCATATTTTTCCATGAATTTTTGAGGGACCTGTACATGTGTCACTAAAACAATGGTTTGATAGAATTAGAATGCACGACATGTTTTATAACTATAATAGGGCTATGTAATATATGGTTGCTCAACCAAATCAATTTTTCAGAGTCTAAGGAAAAATAAAATTTAGAGTCTATGGAAAAATATTTAGAGGCTATATTACATGGATATTCAGGTTTTATTTTCCTAATAATTAGAAATCATAATTCTCTAGACACCGGAGTCTCAATTCTGAGGAATTATGAGTTTTACTTATAGGGAATTTTGAACCATAATTCTCAGGAATTTGGAACATGAATTATGAGGAATTCGGAGTTTGAATTCTACGGAATTCAAGGTATGAATTATCCATAATTTAAAGTCATAATTCTAAGGAATTCGGAGAATGACTTCTACGGAATTCAGAATATGAATTGAACAGAATTTATAGTATCAATTTCAGTGAATTCATTCTCTGGATTTCAGAGAATTCGGATCCTGGATTTGGAACCTAAAAACAGAATATTCTATATCTAAGTATTTATAGAATTTTGATGTTTTATATGTGAAACCAGAATTTACACTTAGTAATAAAAACATTTAGATTTAGAAAAAATAAAATATGAATAATTAGAAATAGGTAAGGATAAATTATCATTCTGGAGGGAAAATATTAATTATTAAAGAAAATAAAATTTTCCTTAATATAGAGTGTTTTTTATTTTTAAATCCTAATAGAGTAGAAAATTCATAAGGAAACCTTATTGACTCAACATGGGTAGGGTCAATAATATATTTTACTTCCATTGAAACTTATTTTATATGAATAAAAATCTATTTATATACATAACAAAAGATATACACTAATATTTGTGATGTACAATTTTTAATGAAAAGATGGATCCAAACCATTCATCAGATGGGTTCTGTGAGTTTTTTGAACAAATTTTTTTACCATGTATATGATTCTATTAATAGAAAAGAATTTTATTTAGGTAAAATATTGAAAAATTATTGTCACTAAATAGTAATTAACCCCCATATTTCCCTTCAAACAATATTATTTTCAATGTGAAACATTGGATGCTCTTTTATTTGACGATGTACTATGACTATATAAACACTATAATGTAGTTATTTTATGTTATAAAAATAATAATTATATATTGAAAATGAATTTACATAGAGGGATTGATATTCCATGAAATCTTAGTGGATGGAGAACCCTTTTCTATCCATGTGAGGTTAGTAAATTCAACATTTTAAATAAAAATAATAGGGAGAGTAATGCCCATTGAAGCCAAAAAATAAATAAATATTCTAATGGACTGATCTCATATCCATCTTGCTATAGTATTGATCATAGATGATTTCATTATGGATATCTACGACACATGTATATGGATGATATTATTCACCCAATGATGATAATTTTTTTTGGAAATAATGGGAAGTATTTAAATGTATTGTAATATAAATATGATGTCAATGATAATGGATGTCTTCATTTAGCATCACTTTATATATGTTTATATAGAACTCAATAATTATAATTATTCAGGTCATTATGAATAAGTTAATATGACTAACTCCAGAAATAACTCTATTCCCTTTCCTAAAACATAGATGATGAAAAAGAACTATTATATTTGTCATTACTAGAATCTATGTGGAGTTAAATAAATTTTGTTATATATAAGAAAAATGTATCCATGCTGAAATGTATAAACATTTTGAAATTGACTCTTATTAATGTTATGTTTGATACAACTGTTTCACATTAAATTTATACCTATCATATGCTTGAAAAATTATTATATCATATATATAATATTTTTTACATAATGAGTATTAATACACCTTTCATGTAGTGGGAATTTAGAGGATTCAATTACTCTATATTTAAAATTACAATCATTATGGTGTAGTTTGTATTTAGATTTACGATTCTAGAGAAATATATTTTCTAATGGATCATTTGAACTGATTAAATATTATAATAAAAATACCACATGTACTATTATCCATGGAAATTTTAATTTATTACCCTTTTCATTACCATTCATGGTTTCATGGGGGTGTGTATATTAACATTGTAAAATGACCTCCAGTAACAATGGAAGAAACATTACTTATATAGTTTGAATCACATGAGTTGGGTCTTTCAATCTATTTGCTTTTTATGATCATATATATCATAGAATTTATGATAACGAATCAATATACTCTTCCTCTCTTTAAAATTATAAATGACTAATTTATGGTATAAATGTGCTTCTCTATGAAATATAAATGTTTGGGATACAATAAATATATAATTAATAAAGTAATATTATGATGTAAATATTATTTAGTCGACACATTCATTTTGAATTTTAATTCTGCCACATTGGTTTTATGAATACACATAATCATTCGTTTTCATTTAAAAAATCTATATTCTTCAGTTGCCTCAATTTATTATTTATGGTGTATTTAGTTTTTGAGTTTTTTTTTTCAAAAAATGAATCAGTATATTGAAAAAATTGATATTTACTTTATCATATTATTTGATCATTGAATTTATTATAAATATTCAATGGGAGATGGATGTATTCAATAAATTTTATTTGATGGGAATTTCATTTCTAATGATTGAAGTTATCATAGAAGGATCGTGATCAATAAATTATCGAATCACAGGAATGTATTTGGAGATTTAATTATTATTTGTATTGGAAAGAAATTATCCTCACATTGTTTTATAATTTTCAAATATTCCTTCCTTTATCACTATGTGCACAAGGAATATAATTCCATTGGGATGGGATTATAACTATCAGAATCCATTCAATGAGATTATATATCTGATCAATTTGACCTCAATCCTTATCTTTCTATATCAATTTCTTGGATATGTATTTTATTATGACGCATTTGATCATGTGGGGGAATATAGATCAAGGTACTTGAAAACCCATGTAATTAAATATCCAATAAATTATATATAATTTTAGAGGATTATTTTGGATTTATAAAATGTAACCACTATCACTTTTGGAAACATATTATATATGTAACTTATCATACGATCTAGAATGAAATAACTTCACATAGAGAATATAGCGTGATGAGAAAATTATGGATATATTATCCGTAAATGATTAAATTTAACATTGTCATGTACAATCTAGATGTGTGAATCAATTGAATTTTATTTGAGTCATAAGTTTTATAATAATATGATCTTAGGGGAACATGCCTAATTTTATGTGACATATATCATTTATGATATACATAATGAATTTACTAAATAGAGATAGAATATTGTTTTCTTATGTTCACTCATATACCTTAAATATTAAATTTGTAAAAAAAGGATAAGTTAGTTGATATCTTTTATACCACCACTATTACTAACATATTTTATTGCGTGACTATGGATAATTGGACCTTAGATAAGCAATTTATAATTCTTTTCAAAACTAAATTATGTTTCCTTACTCATTATTTGAATAAATTCATTAGAAATTTATATGTTTAAATTTAGTTATTCAGTAGTTAATTTTGTATATATAGAATGTAATGAATTTTTGTTTTCTGATAAATTATTAATATAGAAATATAAAATAATGTTAAAAAGTCAAAAAATATACATAAGTACCATAGTGATCATCCCTAGTAAGATGGAACTATAATATGAATGAATATTAAAATTTCAAAATGGGAGTATGTATTTTTTGGTTTTCATTGGATTACGATGGATTCCTTGGAATCATTATTGTATGTGTTGATTATGGATATGCATATCATGTTGGCACACATTATCCAAATTAGAGTGTCTAACAAAGAAGAGGATCACAAAATGGAATATATTCAATAAGTGGTCATGTTTAATAGAGAATCAGTCTCTATACCCTCTAATTACGGTTGTTGATTCACATCTCGAATTATTCATTCCTTGAAAAAATCAAAAAATATATATTTTAAGAATATGAAATATCATCTAAAATCATATTTGAAAAAAAAATACATATTCTGATTTTAGATGATATATTCTATAAATATTTCATAGAAATCGACTCCTCATGATATGATCAACATTTTTGTGATTCTCATATAATAAATGTTATGATGTAATGATACATTTTGGAATATTTATGTAATTTTATGTTCATAAATTCCATTCAATTCATTTTTTTTGTATATAGAGGTCAAAATAACTATTTATACGTATCCCTAAACATGATATAATTGAAAAGGATCAAACGATCTTTATATAAATGGATATATATGTATGATAATATAAATCATATGATGATTAATGTTTTTGGAAATTTCTAATCAGTATGAGTGGTCCTGAATCTTTATAGTTTTTCACTGTGACATTGTCATCGCATCGTTGAGAATAAATATAAATTTCATAAATAATATGTTTTCACATTTATATTATAAATGTTAGTGTTGAGGTTTCATATCAGTGATCTTTACAACTGAGGATCAGTGTGTTAAATTATATTTATCTTGTATCACGACTAAAGTAGTATCAATGGGATATAATTCATGTTTTCTTTTTTAATCAGTTATAATTGTAAAATATATGATATTTAACGATGAAAATGTATGAATTTTTAAGATATAAGAGAATACATTTCATGTTAAAGAAAATTCATTGTTAAGAATATTTTGGAAGTAGAGAAAAATACATGAAGATATATGGGAATAAGTGAAGTAAATTTGAGGACAATGGAAGAAAATAATCACACATTCTAAGGATGAAAATAATGATGGTAAGAATAATGAAACCCCATTAAAATTTTATTTTTTTCATTCTTATGGTTTATTTATGTATTTGGAGTTATTGTGTTATGTTTTAGGATATTTTTTAATTTACTCAAAATGTTTTAGAATCATTTTATAAAGGTAAATAGATTGAGAATGATTAAGATAAACCATGCTCATGTTTATAGAAAACTATTTGAGATGAATCTAGATCACATGTCAAGAAATATATTATGGGATTTTTTTGATAATCTATGCTACTAGAAATGACACTAGGAATTCTTTAGGGTCTATCTGATTCATATGGATGATGAAAGATATAAAGAACCATGTTTCCAAACCATGAGATGTAAATAAAATTGTAAGAAAATTAATATTGTAACATAAAACATACTCATAAATCTTCATTATTATATATAGTACGTACTCTGTAAATTTAAAATGATCCAATATATAATTTCATGTTCTTTGATGAACGAACACCTATTATATCGAATCCTTGAAAATATATATACGAAAATAAAATGTTATAACATCACTCTTCTTTTATATCTTTGATAATATCATGTATTCCTAATAATAAAAATATATTAATATATTTATTCCAATATTTATGGGATCAAGTGTATGTCATTTAGTTTTCCATATTATTTAATAGGGAAACGTACTAATGGTGTAATATCCATGAGATCTTCAAATGAATTGATTTATAGATTGAATATGACGTTGGTGGTTTTCCCTGATTCCTTAAAATCATGTAATATAAATTACCCCATTTGAGAAAATATTTTCTTTCAAAATATTTTTGAATTATATTTTTAAAACAGTACTTGAAATGTGTATACTTTCTTCCCATTGTTCTCATTTTTGGTTTACGTTTGCGGTGACATAATATGGGATTTAATATTTTGTTTTTTAATAAAATAATACTTTTTCTATGACATTTTTGTTTTAATATGGGTTCAAATTATTGATATTGTTATCTATATTCATTTCGATCATGAAAAGTTTTCATGGTTTATTTTTACTGTGATAAAACGACAGATTTTGGTGGTTTCAATAATAAACATATGTGTTTGTGGATTACTGATATTAATATTCTGTGATGTTTAATATAACATATTTTTTAATGGAACAAAAATTGATGTCCCCATATTCACATAGTCATTTTTGGTGTCCCATGTTATGAATTGGTTTGTAATTAGAATCATGCAATATATATTACATGATATTTATAAAAATGGTTTCAATAGTTTTTAATAGAAAATTATATTTCAGATCAAACTGTTTGGATAACCTTACTTATAGTATAGTTTAGATTTTTAGTTATATTTTTATATTTGTATAATGGTATAATAGATGTTACCTTTTAATTAATAAAACAATTTTTTTAAATCAAATTTCAAACATGAACCTATTCTTAATAGAATGTGGTAATATTCTCTAATGGTTTCCTATAGGGTTTTATACTCTCACCTGCATGTACATCCGAATTAATATATCGATGTAATTTTATGTGATATATGGAATATATTTTTTAATATATCACTATTATTTATCAAATATTGTTTGTTAAATTAGTGATTGGAGATGTATCATTAGTGCATGTTAATGTCTTGGAGTATTGAGTGGTGCCACCTTTGTGCCAAATATATCTTTACATTAGAGGGTTATCTATTTCTGTTTTATTATCACAATTGTTACTATGATATTATCATGTTTATTATTTTTATTTTTCTGTATAATATTTTAGGCATAATTATATAAATTTTTTTATTAATATATATATATATATTGTTTTTTCTTGTTCAGATTTCTTTTGTATGTTTTTTGTGATTTTATTTTAGGATAAAATGATTCCACCATCATTTCAAGTGTTAACCCCTCATAAATTATAAATATCCTTTGGTATATGTGCAAAGAAAATGAATTTAGATTTACATATTACATTGATAATGAATATGGGTTCATTGAGGTTATTATAATTTTTTTTTATTTCAGTTATGAATATTATCCTTGGTAATAATATTATCACCATTGTAAAAGTGTAATTTATTTTTTGAAAACTTTGAAAATTTATGATATAGTAAATAAATAACATATTAATTATTATTATAAAATAGTATTTCAACACTTTTCAACATAACATTGAATTTTAATTTAATCTCTTCCACTTAACTATGATTAATATAATTATTATATTATATAGTTATGAATAATTACTTGTCTTCTACTCAACACACTTACAAAAGGGAATATATTCTATTTTCTTCTTAACACCAATTATTAAATTTGTAATTGACATGTTCTACCAAAATAGTTATCCAAAATAAAATCATATATGATAAAAATATTTTCCATATAAAAATAAAGACATTAAGAAGGGTTATTGTGAAATTGAATGGACAGTTCCTGAAGAAGTGGTATAACTCTTCACTCGATGTTTTCATTCTAATTTCTCTTTCCTCATCAATGATATAATAATTGAATTTAATTTTATGATATAATAATAGTATTATATATGCTAAAATTTTATTTGGTTGATGTCACACCCCTTTATATTCTTCAATTCCATCCAATGAAAAACTAAATCATCACCATTGAGTGTTTATAACCCATCATCCCCACATAGGGATGTATTTATTTTTTCATCACTACACCCCATGTTGCGGAATAATGATATAATTAAGAAACATATAACATTTTTATGACATTATTATGAATTCAGATAGAAAATATTTTCCATTTCATCTTAAGCTTCCATATATCAAAAATTTATAAAGTCACATGTTTTAATGTGTCGATTATCACCTCCATGAAGTGATGTGATTTTTTTCATTGTCAAAATTATTTTTATTAAATAAGGATTTATTTAAAATATATTTTTTGAAATTTAATTTATCAATATTATTCATTAAATTCATTCCTCTACATATTAAATAAAACTCAAATATTTTATATGTATTATTTAAATATAAGATGTATTACATTTATTTCATCACATAAAACTATGTGTCTAAGTGAACATTGATATGCATGGAATTATAAAATTTAGATTTAATTAATGCATAATAATATTGTTAAATATATATTTTATTATATATGTAAATATAAAAATATATCTTATTTCAAATTTAGCTTTTAATGTATAATAAATAAAAATTATATTTTTAATAAATTAATTTTATGATTCATATATCCATTTTTCAATGAAATGAATGTTTCTATACGGTATGCATTTTTATTTTAAAAAATATATATTTTTAGTACCATAATAATATATTAATAATATTCACTTATGAATAATAAGAAATAGTTTTTTTGTAGTTGGGGCAGCGTTTATGTTGTAAACTCTGTAATATTTCAATAAAAAGCCCAGGGGTTGAATACTAGAAATCCCCTCTGGGAATTTACATCATTGGTGTTGATATATACATGTTGTATGTAGGTGTTTATGTAGTCATTTTGTAGTTCTAGTTATGAAGCCATGATAATGCAAGGATGATGATGCACTGGGCCTTTGGGCTATGTTCAGGGCCCGCGTGGCCTTATTTTTAGATATTACATAATGATTCTACATTTACCATTCTAGAAATAAGTTTTTTATTTTATAATTAAACGTTTATTTAGTCCCTAAATTTAAATAATATATTATTTATATAATTTTTATAAAAGCTGGTAAAACCATTTTAATGTAAAATTAATGAATTTATGAATTTTATTAAATGCTATGTGTTATTATGTTAATAAATTAAATACATCATTATTGATTAATGTGTATTATTAAATTTAAAGAAATTTATAAGAAATAATTATTTTTATAATAATAATTATTTTTTAAAAAGGAATGAAGGGATAATATATATTTTTTGGTACATAATAATTTATTATTTATATAATACAAATATTTATTGTGTTCTTCATCATTACTTTAAAATTACATTATACCATTCATAGAAATTTAATATACTAAACTAGATTATATATTATGAATACAAAATTACAATACATAAATATATTTCAGTTTATTATTTTTAAATAATTATTATTATAAACAAAAAATATTTGTAACCATGGTCGGCGTTATATATATTTAAGAATTGCTGGGACTGAGATATAATGGTACAAATGAAGCCTAAAATAAATTAATATATTTATATAATGATATATGAACATTATATTTTATTGACTAATAATTAAAAAAATCCATTCACAATAAAAAAATTGACATTATATAATTTAAATTATTTATGTAATTCTATGATTATCCCTCCTCTCTATTATAATGGGGATCAACATCTCCTACCATAATCAATAATTTATCTCTCTATATTAACATATCACTACCAAAAAACCATCATATATACCTTACATTCTCTCTTGTGTAAATTGTTTCCCCAATAACATCATTTGAATTCTTATGGTTCAACCAAATGAGGTCTCAAAAGAATAAGGAAATAATGTTACCCCAGTCATACAATATTTATTTTATATTCCACATCATCTAAAACTATATTTCTCATAATAATATAATGATTAAAGTATAATAAATATATTATTGTTTCATTGTGATTATGTGAAAACCAATTTCCTCCTACATTTAATTAAATGGGTAATGAAAATATTTCACATTCACACAAATAGACTACCCACTCCCTGAATTAAATTGGTTAATTATTCATCAACCCCTCTCATTGATTGTTATAATTTTTGATATACAAAATATATTTGACATTTATTATTTAATAGTACTTCGTTATTGGTTATTTAATTTAAAAAATTCTTCCATTCCATCAATAAAAAATGGGAAATTCCCTCTATTTATTTTTAAATACTTTTATATCCACAAAGATATTCTATTCATTTTTAACTCTACTATATATGAATTATTAAAAAACTGTACATAATGAATAACACTTTTTATTATAAAATAAATAATAAGTTTTTGTTTTTGTAACCATGATCATATTTCAATGACCACATTTCCTAAACATAAACATGCATGAAAAACTACATATTTATCATCCATATTAGTGATTTTAAAAAATTAATGTTATTGAATGCGTAATAAATGGTTATTATAAAACCACATGTTTTATTATATGTCGAAATAGGTGTCTTGAATATAATTATATGAAGTTTAAATTTACTATACATGATATTATAGAACTTATGATGTAAATAAAAATTTATTTAATATTTAAATGTTACAATAACAATTTTTAGTGGGATTATTTATGCTTCAAATATTGAAGATAAATTATATTGTATATAAAATAAAAATTATTATGTATTTTCATAACCTAGTGTTAATTATATATATATTTCATTGTTTCATTTCATTTTCCAATCATTATGTACTAAATAGTCTGTAATAATTAGATTGAGAAAAAAGAGTCGGTATTTATCACATCACATAAAAATATTCTAACACAATATGCATAAAATCCTTAAAAGATCATAAACTTATTTTACAATTACACAACGATGATATATTTCAATAATAACCATATTTTAAGTTATATTATTATTTTAAAATGAAATCATAATGGTGTCTTCTAAAAAATGTTCTTTTACCAATGTTGTGAAGAAAATAAATATTTTATCAAATACCATGTAAACATATTCTACCAGCATCATAAATAATCCATAATGATAACATTAATTTAATTATATAAATGTACAATTTCATCAATAAATATTACCTAGTATTTTTGAAAATATTTTATTATAAATAATTTAATATAAAAAAAGAATGGTAATTTCCTCATGAAAATTTATTGTGGTTTTAAAATATAATTTATTATATGATAAAATCAACTTACGTAAGATATGATTCACTATTAATAAGATACTATAATATTTTTTTATGAATTCAATTAAAGGTTCATAATTATAATTAAATATATTAGTAAGATCCATTTTATTTCATATGTAATATGATACGATCAACTGATTAAGGATTCCATGATATTATGGTGTGAAAAAAAAATTAATTGGATTATTTGATTGGTCGGTCCATTCTATCATTGTAATGAATTTTTAAATTTTTACTGCATTAGGATCTCAATGGATAAACATCTAGTTAGAGAAAACCAAAATGCATATTTCTTTCAATAACACAATAAATCTTAATGCAGTTGAATCGAGTGTGGTATGTGTTTACGAGGTTACATTTCATTGTGTTTATATTTTGATTTTTAATATAAACATTATGAAGGAATTATATGAGATAAATTAGATGGATAATTACTCCATTTTTTACTTATAGGTAAAATTTACAATACTTTTGTAATATAGTTTTGGTATTGTCATCCAAGAGAAATGAAATATATATCGCTTCATCTGGGGATTAAAAAATTCTCACTAAATGTATTAATCAATAATAGTACATTGTAGTGATAATGTAGTTTTTATATGCAAATTCAAGTTAAAAATGGATATAACTAAAACCCATCAACTACATGTGTTTCAAAGAAAAATATTTATGTGACTTAAATTAATTTATAATAATAAAATCCATGGTTAGAAAGAGATAGGTTATCATTTATTCCATATTTTTTGAACTAAACACGAAGGAAATTGTGTATAGTGGACTATTAAATGATTCATTATATTAAAAAAATTTATAATACTATCAAATATTGATGTGGTAGTAATTATTTAACTAATAATGAAAATGAATTGAAATCTACGAAAAATGTACCAGCCACACTCTAATGTTTCAAAATCTAGGAGTATGGTCATTATAAAAAGTAATGCATCAATATATTTGATAATATTGATTATTGAAAATATAATCCTCATATCCACAAATACAATGTTTATTATTGTTTGACCACAATTACTGTTGTGGGTTATAATAATATAGTTGTTAATTGTATACATAAATCAAATATATAGATGTAAATGACTTATCTCATTTTGGATCTACTCTCTATTTTATATCTGATTAATTTCATAATGATAAAATAAAAATACTCAATAAATAGATAAAAAATTTGTAATAAAAGTTCCAAATTATAGGATGATCTCATCTTAGGACTATGATTTCTCTTCGATTAATTTTTATTCAATTTGATTCAATAAAATATTTTTATTATCCCAAAATTTGAAGGTGATTTTACTTTTTCAATAATTCAGACTCTCTATATCATACTCATGAAATTTATGAATGAACGAACATCTCATTTAATATACCAATGAAAATGATTATAATTTATTGTTGTGAGGATGAATACATGAATCCATAGAAAACTAATTAAATTTTATGGGACTCGATTACTATTAATATTGATCAGTAATTTCAAATGGTTTGAATGAATATACACAGTAAAAATATCCATATTTAATAAGAGGTTGTTTATACCTTACTAAAAGATTTCCATGTTTTCCTCTAAATCATGAAATTATATTATTAATTGAATTTAAAAAAATGCTACATGCATTTCAATGACCTTATATATAATAACCATGATTGAGTTTTCAAAATGGAAGAAATAACTTTTGTAGAATCTATATAAGGTATAAATCATGGTTAATGCTTCACCATAGGGAGAACATATAAAATTAATTTGGTAGAATTAGTTTTAAATGTGAGTTTAAAATAAATATCTAGAATTTAACAATATCACAGTCAATAATATTTGTAATTGACCAAGCATTGATGATTTTTTTGGTAAAATATGACTAGTTTAATAAAATTAAAAGATTGACAGGTATTCCAGATACAATCAATTCAAGGTCAAAAGTGACACCATTAATAGGGAACCCTTTTTTACAAAGTATGCACACTCTTAATTTATTGTGATTGTGTTTTGAAAAATTAATTCTCCCAAAATATTCATGGTTTTAATGAGTAATATATTTATAAATTACCACATTATATAATGGGTAGCCTATTTAAGTGATATCCATATAAAAATGAAGTGGTTAAAAAACTTTTCAAAATTGATTAAAAGTAAAAAATGAAGGATATAATATTCCATATTTAGAATTTGTGAAATATTTTTATAAAAAATCACAATTATCTAGACACATCATTATATGAAAGGGTGTATTTTAAATCATCAAAATATAGAAACAATTGATCATTATCCAATTAAAACCACAGTGACTAAGACGAACAGTTTTCTAGATGGATAGACATTATTAAGTCCATTATAATGTTATTCCATATATATACATTCAAATTACTATGTCAATATGGAAAGGGTCCATAATATCACCCCATTTTTATATATATATGTTTCTTTCAGATAAATTTAAATTTTCATTTATATCTTTAAATGAACTAATTCAAATAATACTTTCATACACAACACCAATTGGGCATACATTTTATGCTAAACCAAGTTGGCATACATTGTCTACAACACTGATTTGGTGTACGATACATGCATCACTGAGTTTTAATGAAATATCTATTTTTATTTATTTAATAACTTAAATTTGATAATTATAACCTAGTGGTTAAAATTAATAATAAGAATATTAATAACAATATTTCTAATATTTTTTATAATTTTATTATATAAATAATACATATTTATAATAAATGATATGGTTTTTGGTAATTAACTATTAATGTTTATCTTTTTTTTCTTAAATGAAAAAACGCTTTTAACACCAATAACTGTGAAATTATAATGGAAATTATATTTATATATTTCATATATTATATTTACAAGGTATTTTTCTTCATTTACTACTTTCATGTAACACATCATTTTACAGACCATTATGTTTTAATACAATTATATCACCTGAGGAAGTATGTACTACCACCCCTCAAAGCGATGGAATTTGTTCACACACCATATTGGAGAAATTAAGGATGAGTTTAAAAAAATTATATAATATATTAATTATAATATATTAATTATATATATACACACACAAATATATTAATTTATAAATATTTTATTTACATACTTTCTTTTAATACGGCTATAAAAATTGGAAACAACATACGTGCATACGTATGGATTACCGTCTCTAGGAATAGTGTATTCTATTTTTAACATAATTATGAAATATATTAATATAATATAAATATAATGTATATAAATGATATTTATATCATGATCTAAATGCTGGAATCATGATATATTTATAAGGATGTATGATATAACAAATTAAGACACGTGCGAAGAACAATGAAAATATTACCTAAAGTGTCATAATAACATCAGATTGTTAACAAGGGAGTAACATACGGTCATAATATAACAGTGTACAGTATTATATATAAGGATATTATTCTATAAAATATTAATAAGAAATGTATATTTATTATGCAATAATCTTGTAACAGTACGAAGTGCGTCTAGACACAAGGTAATGTGATTTTCATCTCACTTTTAATTTCTATGAGATACATGTTATGATCACCGCAATTTACTTTTTAGTGTTTTATATACATAACATGATATAAATCTATGTATATTATACCTAAATTTATGGGTATTTTTATATCCATTCTATGATCCTTCTTTCATGGGGTTTGACGTTCAAATGTTACCAAATTGGTAAAACAGTTTTGGATCAATATTCTTCTTTGAATCTATTGGTTTGTTATGTATCTAAAATAATTTTCTAGGTGGATATAAATTAGTTATAAATTCAATATCATTAATCTCCTACTTTTAATGACATCTTAATCTTCATTAAATTCTCTTTGTTTACATGAAAATATGATCCAAATTAAAGAAGTTATATGATTTTATTGAGACAATATTATCATTTTCAGAGATTTTTATACATATGTTTAATTTAATGAAATCTCTCAAGAATATTAATGTGTTACCATATCTATTATATATTCAAAATATAAATATTTTCTTTTACTGTTTTTGAATTCTTTTTTTACTATAGACAATGTTTATAATAAAATCTAACAACCTATCTCTTCGGTTAGAAATCTATTGTATTCCAAAATGATGTTTTAAAAAATATTTTAAATGTTCCATGAAGATAATTTTCAAGTAAAAATGGAATTTAAAAAAGTTTTATTATTTTAAAATAATCATATATAATTTTCCATATCTATTTTCATAGAAGAAGGACTTCATAATGTTTTAAGTAATAAAAAGTATTTCTCAAAGAAGAAAGGCTATTTTCCAGATGAAATGTTTTTTAAAAGATATTTCAAAAGTATTTCCTATTTAAGATATCATACATTGATTTTTATCATTCCTTTATGGTAAAACTATTCAGTTTTCCATTTATATTCATTCTTTTAATGGAATATGCCATTGTGTCTTGATGTTATGAAACATGTTTCTCATTCACTGGTTATATTATTTCAAAACACACTTATTTTCATAGGTAATTTTTATGATGAAATTATTATAAAACCTGTATGTTTCCGTAGGTTATTATATTTATACATGTTTATGAATCCCAGTTCATTTCATGGGTTATGATATGTTGATCGTACCACGATTCACTGTTTTATTCCACCCTTACACCGCAGTTGTAAACTAGTTTTGTAATGAATATTCCAAATATAATAATAAATTGCACTTCATGTTTTAATAAATCAATTAATGTTAATCAATATTATAATGGGCAATGTTACTTGTTTTTATTTTTTCAATGTAGGTGGAGGTGATTTGGATGGCCTTTGATTAAGTGGAAGAAAAATGGGCCAAAATTGCATGGATCCATGGACATTTGTCCACTGTTTTGCATCGTACACAACATACGTCCATCAAAATGGGATGAAATTTTGTGGGCCTGTCCAAAATATAATAAGAAAAATTTCATATTAAGGAACCCAATGCTGATTCGGCTTCTATGGGGCCCATCCGAACTGATATGTCCAAGCCACCGAATTTGGACCAAGTCAAATGCAGTGTTCTGCAGTTTATCAATATCCTGAGATGTAGTTATCCAAACGGTGCCAAAAATTCGGTGGAGACATCCAAGAGTTAGGGATACAACTTTTATATTTTCTCCAAAGCGAGATAAGACTCTATGGAGGCCGAAACGTGTCGTTCAAGTGGATTGATGAAATCTGTGTGCCCAAAACCACCTCCCACATTTCCTATAAAAGGGCACCTTGGGCTCCTCATTTGTAAGTTCGGCCAAGAGGCAAGGTGCTGCCATTTCGGAGTCCCCAAGGAGTCTTCTCAACATCCCTAGAGGTTCTGGAGGCTATGGGAAGTTCTACCCCAACATATTTCTCTTCTTCCTCTCCCATGGGTTTCTAAACCCCTTGTGATCACCCGGGGAGGAATGTCATGTACATCCCGAGCTTCATGTTTGTAATATTTGAATGATATTTTAAATTCCAGATTGTTGTGTTGTTTTTCATCATCCTCTATTTTTATTTTATTGAGTTATGTACTGGTATGTCATGCTCAACTCAAATGATCATGTTTGGGGGTACCCATTCATGTAATGTTTCACACACCGTTCACCACTTTCATTCCCCCTTTCAATTGAGGTGTTTGTGTGGTTTATATTGGAAAATTGAACTCACACAAGTACTGTCAAGGCCGTGTACATTTATGTCATGGTATCACAATGAAATAACATACAAATCTGGACAGTGCATCGAGTTTTTCGTGTGTTTCCTTGGTGAGTTTTGGTTATGAAGTCAAACACAATTCATTCAATCATCGGCGGTGTCCGGTGAATCATTGTGTGTTTTTGATTGAACCCTAGGAGGTATCCTAGTATAAACTCAGTAATATTATAGTTCTAGGTGTTACAAACCATGGATTAAAAGATCATAACCTTATATCATGAAGCGATGAAGGAAAAACATCATACGAGTACCCCGGGTTGATCACGCTTAATTAATTTTGTTAATCTCTACTTTGTTTTATAGCTTCTATTTTCTATTGTCATCTTTAATCATCAAACCCAAGTATTATAAAACCCCAATTCCTTTTTTTTTAATTTCATAATCAGAACCACATTTTATAATTAATGATCTAAGGCTCCGTTGAGAGACGACCTAGGGTTGCTGCTATACTGCAGAAATTCTAGTCAAAATTAAACAACTAATTTGACGCGTTCGACAACGCGGTCAAATTTTGGCGCCGTTTCCAGGGAGACAAGATAATTTTTTTCTTTATTTATTTTTATTGGGTCATTTTACTTCTTGATTATTACTCCTCTAAATACCCCACCCCCATTTTATTTTTTTGTTTTGGGTTTTGTCTTTATTTTTTGTTGTTTTTGGTGTGTTCTTTCTCTCTCTCCCTCTCTCTCTCTCTCTTCTTATCCATCTCAGTCTCTAATTCTATAGAATAAGATTCTATTCTTCTTTCACCCTTCTTATTTTTTTTTAATCCATCTCAAATAAAAAAAACACAACAAAAAAATCAATCAATCAAACTAAACATCATTGTTGCATGACAAGATCTGGTAAAGCAACACTACTTGAATTTGATCCTGAAATTGAAAAGTCACTTCACACACAAATCAAGGCATCTAGAGAAGGTCAATCAAGTAACATTTTGGAACCCCTTGTGGAACCTAATGTGGTCCTAAACCAATCCAAAATTGAACCAAATCAAACCCCAGAGATCATGGCTGCAAATAACAGAACATTAAAAGAACTGACCACCCCGGATGTGGAGTACCAACCTCCGTACATCCAATATCCTGAGGAAGCGGCCAATTTTGAGCTAAGATCAGGCCTCATCCATCTCCTTCCAAAATTCCATGGTCTTCCCGGAGAGGACCCTCACAAACATCTAAAAGTGTTTCACATAGTATGCTCCACCATGAAACCCCAAAATGTGTCTGAGGACCTCATTAAGTTTAGGGCCTTCCCTTTCTCCCTTGATGGTGTATCCAAAGATTGGCTATACTATTTGCCTTCCACAATTGGCGGCTGGAATGACCTAAAAAGACTTTTTCTAGAGAAGTTCTTCCCTGCCTCCCGAACTGCATCAATTAGGAAAGAAATCTGTGGAATTAGGCAATCACAAGAAGAGACCCTTCATGAATACTGGGAGAGATTTAAGAGACATTGCTCAATGTGCCCCCACCACCAGATTAGTGAACAACTATTAATCCAATACTTCTATGAGGGACTTATCCCCATGGATCGTGGAATGATTGATGTTGCAGCTGGTGGTGCCCTAGTTGACAAAACTCCTTCTGCCGCTCGTGACTTAATAGCCAACATGGCTCAAAATGCACAACAATTTGGTACACGAGCTATTGCACCAACCCGAGGAGTTCATGAGGTAAGCCATTCAGCCCTAGAAAAAAAGGTAGATACTAAACTTGATGAGATGCATACCCTTTTAATGCAATTAGCTCAAGAACAAGGTAACTCACACTCTACTTCTATTCCATTGCATTGTGGTATTTGTTCTGATAACACTCATTTTTCTGACCAGTGCCCATAACTTCAAGATTCATATGAGTCCTGTGCAGTTGTGTTCCCAGGGCATCCATTCCAACAAGTGCCTCCCTTCAAGCAAGAACCATTCAGGCCAAATCCTAACCCCGGGTGGCAAGCACAACCACAATACCGACAAGGAGGAAACTCAAGCTACCCGAAGCAGAATTGGTATCAATAAGGCCAAGGTATGAAACCTTCTTATCCTTCAACTTCGCAAAACAATCATCCTCCTCCTCCTCCCAAATCTGAACCAAGCCTTGAGGACATGGTGAAACAAATGGAAACCTAGAACCTTCAGTTCCAACAGACCACACAATCAGCAATTCAAGACCTACGAACTCAAGTGGGAAAATTGGAAAACACCATCGGTGAGCTTAAGATGCAAGGTTCTGGACAGCTACCATCCCAACCCATTGCCAATCCGAAGGATAAAGGTAATGTATGTTCAATTACACTTCGTAGTGGTAAAGAAGCTTCTCCTTCTACTGATCCTATGAAACAGGTATGTCCCCCTCTTGAAAACACTCCTTCCCAACCCTCAAAAATTTCATTTAATGAAAAACAAAACAAAAAGGGAAATCAAATTATCAATGATGATTCAAATGAACAATCAATTCCTCTTCCTTTCCCTCAAAGACTCTCTAAATCTTAGAAAAACTTAGATAATGAGATTGAAAATGAAATAATGGATACATTTAAAAAAGTTCAAGTTAATATTCCATTGTTGGATGTAGTCAAGAAAATTCCCAGTTATGCCAAATTTCTTAAAAGAGATTTGCACCCATAGAAGGAGGTTGAAGGGGAATGAGAGAGTCAACCTGGGGAGGAATGTATCAGCCTTGATTCAACCAGAAATGCCAACCAAATGCAAGGATCCCGGCACATTCACCATACCTTGTACCATTGGGGAGACCTTCTTTTCTGATGCTATGATAGATTTAGGTGCTTCCATTAATGTAATGCCTCACTCCGTGTATACTTCTTTATAGGTTGGAGAGCTTCAACCAACAGGAATTATCGTGCAACTTTCCAACCGGAGTACAACACATCCAAAAGGAGTGATTGAGGATGTCCTTGTTAGAGTAAAGAATTTCATCTTCCTTGCTGATTTCTACATTCTTGAGATGGAAGATACCCGAACCCAAGGACATTCCCCTCTCATACTTGGGAGGCCATTCCTAAAAACAGCAAAGACGATCATCAATGTTCACAATGGTACATTGTCCATGGAATTCGGAGGAGAAAAAGGTAAGTTTTAACATCCTTGAGGCTATGAAATACCCCGTTGAAGAGCACTCCACTCTTCATGTCTATTCGATGGAAGTGATCTCAAACGATGCACACACACACAATTCTCTCCTCAACCCAAACTCTGATTCTTTTTTGTTTTCCTCACCCTTGGATGATTTTAGTTTTGGTTCTTCATTTGAATGTTTTGTGGGTTCAGAAAAATGTGAATTGTGTGCTTTAATTTATGAGTGTGTTTATTCTGAGGTACCCATGACTATCGATGATTCTGCAAATCTCATTTCAATAGATTCTCTTTCCTTTGAGAATAAACATGAGCAGATAGATAGTTTCATGGACCTCACTCCCCATAAATCCCCTCTCTCAATCCAGAAACAACCGGTGTTTGAACTTAAACAACTTCCTTCAAATTTAAAATATGCATATCTTGAGGGTATTGACCAATTGCCCGTCATTATTGCCAATAACCTCTCTCCACAACAGGAATTGAAACTTCTCAAACTTTTGAGAGAGTGTAAAAAGGCAATAGGATGGACATTGGCTGATATTCCCGGGATTAGCCCATCTATTTGTATGCACCATATAATTTTGGATGATGAGGCTAAACCCGTAAGACAATCTCAACACCGGTTGAATCCCACTCTCCTTGAAGTGGTAAAATTGGAAGTCAAAAAATTACTTGCTGCAGGGATCATTTATCCAATATCTGATAGTAAATGGGTTAGCCCAGTGAAAATTGTGCCTAAAAAAACAGGAGTAACAGTTGTGTCAAATGAAAGGAATGAATTGGTTCCAACACGTGTGAAAAACAGTTGGCGAGTCTGTATTGACTACCGTCGACTGAATCAAGCCATGCGGAAGGACCACATTCCTTTACGTTTCATTGACCAAATGTTAGAACGATTGGCTGGTCAGTCTCATTATTGTTTCCTTGATGGCTATTCGGGTTATTTCCAAATCCATATAGCCCTTGAGGATCAATAAAAGACAACATTTACTTGTCCATTTGGCACATTTTCATACAGAAGGATTCCATTCGGTCTATGTAATGCTCCTGGTACTTTTCAGCGATGTATGTTGAGTATTTTTTCTGAGTACCTTGAGAGTTGTATGGAAGTCTTTATGGATGATTTCACGGTTTATGGTTCTTCTTTTGATGATTGTTTGGAAAACCTAGGTTCTGTCCTCTGCCGCTGCATTGAAAAAGATCTTGTTTTAAATTATGAAAAATGCCATTTTATGGTTGAGCAGGGGATAGTTCTAGGGCATATCATTTCAAATAAGGGAATTCAGGTTGATAAATCTAAAATTGAATTGATTTCATCCCTACCATATCCAAAATTTGTTCTTGAGGTGCGGTCTTTCTTGGGTCATGCTGGTTTTTACCGACGATTCATTAAAGACATTAGTAAGATCACACTTCCCTTATCTCGGTTTTTACAAAAGGATTCTGAATTTGTTTTTGATAAAAATTGTAAGGATGCATTCAATTCACTAAAAAAGAGTCTCACATCACCTCCCATAATCCAACCACCTAGGTGGGATCTCACCTTCGAGCTTATGTGTGATGCCTCTAACATTGCAGTTGGGGAAGTTTTATCACAAAGGGTTGAAAAGGCTCCTCATGTCATTGCGTATGCCTCGTGTACCCTTGACCCTGCCCAGGTAAACTACAAAACCATAGAAAAATAACTCCTTTCTATTGTGTTTGCCTTGGAAAAATTCAGTTCATATCTTCTTGGGTCAAAAGTGATTGTGTTTTCTGACCATGTTGCCCTTCGTTTCCTCCTAAAGAAACCTGAAGCCAAGCCCCGCCTCATTCGGTGGATGCTCCTCCTCCAAGAGTTTGACCTTGAGATTAGTGATAAGATATGGGTGGAGAATGTTTTAGCTGACCACATTAGTAGGATTTCCCCACAATTGGACCATCATGTTGACTCACCCCTACCCATTGGAGAATTCTTCCCTCATGAGAACCTTTGTGATGTTGTGGACCTTACCCCCTGGTATGCGGACATTGTGAATTTTCTAGCAATATCTAGGTTCCCCCCTGATTTTAGCACTTCACAATCCCATAGACTTAAGAATGACTCTCGATGGTACATTTGGGATGACCCATACTTGTGGAGAATTTGTAGTGACCAGGTTGTTCGTAGGTGTGTCCCTGACCATGAGTTCACCTCTATTTTGACCTTCTTACACACCTTGGCATGTGGGGGCCACTTTGGCTCTCAACGTACAGCTCGAAAGGTCCTTGAATCAGGATTATATTGGCCAACATTGTATAGAGATCCCCATAGGTTTTGTAAATCATGTACTCGATGTCAATTCACAGGGAATATCTCCAAGAGGAATGAAATGCCCCAACAACCCATGCTATTTTGTGAGATCTTCGATGCATAGGGCATTGACTTCATGGGGACTTTTCCAAATTAATTTGGCTTTGTGTACATATTATTGGCGGTTGACTATGTATCTAAATGGGTGGAAGCAAAGGCCGCCAGGATCGATGACTCTCGAGTGATTGTTGATTTTGTGAGGTCCCAGATTTTCAGTAGGTTTGGTCTACCAAGATTCATCATTAGTGATCAGGGTTCACATTTTTGCAATCGTAACTTGAAAAACATGCTTCGTAAGTATGGGGTTGTTCATAAAGACTCCACTTCATATCATCCCCAAACTAACGGACAAGCAGAAATTTCAAATCGGGAAGTTAAGCGAATCTTGGAGAAAACGGTACAACCCAATAGGAAAGATTGGAGTTTGCGCTTGGATGATGCACTTTGGGTGTACCGTACTGCTTTTAAAGCACCGATCGGAATGTCACCATATAGTATTGTGTTTGGGAAATCTTGTCACCTCCTGGTGGAGGCCGAACACCATGCATATTGGGCTGTTAAACAATGTAATATGAACCTTTCAGATGCAGGTGAGGAAAGAAAGCTGCAGATTCAAGAGTTGGAAGAAATTCGACGTGATTCATATGAAAACTACAGAATCTATAAAGAAAAGACAAAGGCTATTCATGATAGCATGATTCACCAGCGGAAGTTCCATATTGGTGAGAAGGTCCTCATGTACAATTCCAGGCTTAAGCTCCACCCAGGTATGCTTCGTTCCCGATGGCTCGGTCCTTATACTGTTACTAACGTTTACCCTTTTGGTGCAATACAGGTATTGCATGAGCAGAGTGGACGAAGTCTTACCGTCAATGGGCAGCGACTTAAACACTTCTATGAGGATTTTCCAAAGAATCTGGTGGAGGAAATCCACCTTCTCGATGCATCATACCAATAAAACACACCAGGTTTTATCCTTCCTTCTCACATTTTCAATTATTTCAGTGAGGACACTGCACATTCTAGGTGTGGGGGGGGGGGGGGGGGGTGGATACATTCCTGGGTTAGTTAGGATTTTTCATCTTTTTCTCCTTTTGTTTTCTCTTTCTGGCCTTCTTTATGGTATTTTTATTTTTCCCCATCAACAATTTCGAAATTCCATGATGTGGCGACCATAAAGTGGGGAAAGTAAAAACACCATAATGAAGGATAGAAAGAGAAAGTGTATGAGTTTACCATCAAGGAGTGATTTTTAGTGAATTGGTTTTCTGTCAATGATATAAATGGTTGTATCTATGTGAAACCTTTGAGATGATTGATGCCCATTGTGTGAGTAGTTTTTAGGAAAACTGTGTCACTAATATCTCCAAAAACAATTTTGCACCAAACCACAAAGTGTGATTATTTCTTACTTAATATAAGGTAAATATATGTTGGGTTAATATTTTTCAGCTTTAGATGATATTTCCATACATTCGTTCCTTATCCGATCTGTTTCATTACTGTACCAGATTGACCTATGCGTGTGTACCTAATGTCTGACTGTTGTACGCCCTCAAAAAAAATTGTTGTGTCTTAGGAAGGTCAAATACCACTCCTCCTCAACCTTTTATCTTGTTATAACTATTGCAATTAGTTTCGTGAGGAGATCAAACAAGGGTTGAGAGATGAGTGTGAGATTTATTCCAATTGCAACTTAAAAAAAATAATAAATGAGGGGAGCCATGAAATGTGCAACATATGGGGATATCTAGGTCGGGAGCTTTTGGTTTGACTTCTGGGAATGCTTAAATGAGTGGGTCTTGAAATATGATTGCAAAGGATGTAGGACAGGTTCGGTGACAAAATCATTTAAGCTGAAAAATGTTAAAATGACATATATTTATTAGATATCAAGTGGAAAGAATAGCATGGAATGGTTTTCACACACACACATGGAGATTTAGTGTCATGGTTTACTTCTGAATTCCTTTCTCAATTGGGTATCATGAATCTTTTTGAATTTCACTATGATATGATTTATGAGACATCTTTTTCTATTTTCACTAGGAAGAACTCCTTGGTGTGGTTCGTGCATTGATCACTTTACTTTAAATAAAATTTACTCAAATGATAAATACTTATGATGTTGTAAATATATATATATATATATATATGAATCATTGTATTTGGATATGTGACTTTGCCCAGGAGTGCAAATGTTTATGTATGGGGGTGTGATCGTACCACGATTCACTGTTTTATTCCACGCTTACACCGCAGTTTTAAACTAGTTTTGTAATGAATATTCCAAATATAATAATAAATTGAACTTAATGTTTTAATAAATCAATTAATGTTAATCAATATTATAATGGGAAATGTTACTTGTTTTTATTGTTTCAATGTAAGTGGAGGTGATTTGGATGGCCTTTGATGAAGTGGAAGAAAAATGGGCCAAAATTGCATGGATCCATGGACATCTGTCCACTGTTTTGCATAGTACACAACATACATGCATCCCAATGGGCTAACATTTTGTGGGCCTGTCCAAAATCTTAGAGGCTACATTTCATATTAAGGAACCCAATGCTGATTAGGCTTCTATGGGGCACATCCGAACTGATCTGTCCAAGCCACCGAATTTGGACCAATTCAAATGCGGTGTTCAGTATTTTATCAATATCTTGATATGTAGTTGTCCAAACGGTGCCAAACATTCGGTGGAGATAGCCAAGAGGTAGGGCTACAACTTTTCTATTTTCTCCAAAGCGATATAAGTCTTTCTGAAGGCCGAAACGCGTCGTTCAAGTGGATTGATGAAATCTGTGTGCCCAAAACCACCTCCCACATTTCCTATAAAAGGGCACCTTGGGCTCCTCATTTGTAAGTTCGGCCAAGAGGCAAGGTGCTGCCATTTCGGAGTCCCCAAGGAGTCTTCTCAACATCCATAGAGGATCTGGAGGCTATGGGATGTTCTACCCCAACGTATTTCTCTTCTTCCTCTCCCATGGGTTTCTAAACCACTTGTGATCACCCGGGGAGGAATGTGATGTACATCCCGAGCTTCATGTTTGTAATATTTGAATGATCATTTAAATTCCAGATTGTTGTGTTGTTTTTCATCATCCTCTATTCTTATTTTATTGAGTTATGTACTGGTATGTCATGCTCAACTCAAATGATCATGTTTGGGGGTACCCATTCATGTGATGTTTCACACACCATTCACCACTTTCTTTCCCCCTTTCAATTGAGGTGTTTGTGTGGTTTATATTGGTAAATTGGACTCACACAAGTACTGTCAAGGCCGTGTACATTTTTTTCATGGTATCACAAAGAAATAAGATACAAATATGGACAGTGCATCGAGTTTTTTGTGTGTTGCCTTGGTGAGTTTTGGTTATGAAGTCAAACACAATTCATTCAATCATCGGCGGTGTCTGGTGAATCGTTGTGTGTTTTTGACTAAACCCTAGGACGTATCCTAGTATAAACTCAGGAACATTCTAGTTCTAGGTGTTAAAAACCATGGATTAAAAGATCATAACCTTATATCATGAAGCGATGAAGGAAAAACATCATACGAGTACCCCGGGTTGATCACGCTTAATTAATTTTGTTAATCTCTACTTTGTTTTATAGCTTCTATTTTCTATTGTCATCTTTAATCATCAAACCCAAGTATTATAAAACCCCAATTCCTTTTTTTTAATTTCATAATCAGAACCACATTTTATAATTAATGATCTAAGGCTCCGTCGAGAGACGACCTAGGGTTGCTGCTATACTGCAGAAATTCTAGTCAAAATTAAACAACTAATTTGACGCGTTCGACAACGCGGTCATATGTTCGTTTATGATCTTGGGGAACATGAATGTATGATTTCATTATGTGACAGGTGGGACCTATATCTCCATCCAATTAATTGGGTAATGATTTATATATCTCATGATATAAAATAGTTATGGAATTAGGGTTACTCAGTTCTTTAATATAGAGCAATAATTGATGTTACACTATTTAGTAATACAGGGCTGGAATGAGGGTCACATGGTTCTATAATACATGGTTACAATAAGGGTTACTCGGTTCAGTAAAAGAATTTTTCTACTATGATGGTCTTTTCATATATTCCTTATATAATACGTAAATCAATAAATGCTTATATGTTTCCACAATTCAATGTATTTCTATCATGTTATACTTTCATGTATTATGTCATTTACTTCCTGTTGATTCATTTCTTATGATCATTCATTCTTTGTGAAGTGATTCATGTATATGATCTATGATATATAGGGCGTGATATTCTATTTTCATGAGCATGTTCTCTTAACTATATGATAATATTTAAGATTACATGTCTCTTTTGATTACCCTTAGAATTTGAGATCACCCATTTTTTGGTTTCCTTCACTAGGTTATGAGCATATGTATTATGATTGACGTTTTTAAGAAGGGTTATATTCAAGATAAATCTAGTGGGAGATAATGTATCTCATTTATGTACTAATGTTTATGTTCCCATGTATCCAATGAAAATTACTTGTAAGATATTCTTTTTTTTGTTTTTATATTTTTTATGTATTCCTATAATGTTTTGTAATACAATGTTGGTAAAGCAACAGTCTCTGTAGTTGGTATCATAGGAAATTCATAGTTATCCATTGGGAACTAGGATGAGAAAACCATAGTCATAACCCTCTGTACATGTTTAGGAATTTGTATGTGGACCAGTAAAAGAATTAGAAAATATCCTAGAATTTTTTTGAAGGACAGAGTGAGTGTTTTAATATTAATACATCCCTTTTTGGATACTAATAGTGGATGTGTCTCTTTTATAGATGTACCTAGGGGTAAAAACTCGACAAGAGGTTTTGGGCTAGACACGGTGTAATCTGGTACCCGAGAATGGGCCTTTTTGTACACCAAGTTTGGCAATACTATGGGATATGATTTCTGAATTCACAATCTCTTCACAAACCATTGTGAATGAATAAAACATAATTAGAGTATGAATAACCTAGGGTAAATATATGGTGTTATAGATTAAGGAAGAAGTCATATGTTAGATATCTTATAAGTGAATTATCATGATTAAGTGGTTCATCATTATGATAAATATTTCATACTCTATGATGTTGATTTTAGTAAATGGTTGAATCTTAATAGAACCACGTTAATGGAGAATTAAGTGGATAATGGTATGATTGTCCCCTTGAGGAACCAAATGCTATTGAAGATGGAATACAGAATCTTGTTGCAATTCTCATCCATATTTCTTAGGCTATGAATCATGGTGGACATTGAGATGAGAAATAGAGGGAATTTTTTTTTCAGTCTATAATGAGGCAATAACCACCATATTTCCAAGGGTATTCTTATCAACTTATTAATAAACAATTGATCAGTACCTGTAAATAAATATTCTACATTCATCAGTGTTTAGAGCATGATAATGTCATTCATGCTTCTTATCAGTTGGAAGATGAAGAAAATAAGTTGTAGACTCTAATCAAGAATTTAAGAATGTATGATGATATTGAATCCATGGTTTGGGAAGAGTTATAGAGATAATTTTACAATAATTACTTACCTTGAATTTCTTATTCGAAGATGGCGAATGATTTCCTGTGATCGAAGCAAAGAGATGATGAGTCTGTTGGTACCTATGAGACTAATTTCTTGAGTCTTGTGAGGTACACGTCAGTAATTATCATTCAACCTAAATGTATATTTGATACATTTTTTGTTTTTTTAAATCATAGTCTCAAATTTATGATGTAAATATGATACTTTATTAGATATGATGGGGAGTTTACTAGTGCAATCAAGGTTGAAATTGAGGCAGGAGACATGTATCAATCTAATGGATTTGACATGAAGTGAAATATGTAGTTCAATATAAACCCTAAAAAAATGGAGAAAAAAAGATGAAATTTTTTATGCTCTATATGTGGTAAGAAGAATGGTAGAAGTTTCCTTAGGGTGTATAATTAATGATTATATAATGGAAGGGAATCCCATTAGGAAATTTATTTCCTTCGTGACGGGATGTAGTTTGTATAAAATTCCAATGGATATAAAGTGACAAAATATGTACCTACCATGATTTAGTGCATCAAATGTATGGAAAAAATAATTTTAAAAACTATTTCCCAAACCTAAGGGCTAGTGATGATGATCGACTTCATGTACCTCTTACGTTGGGGGACAAGGGGAAATCAGATGTCGTCAACATATTAGATGAGGGTGGTGATAATGATGTTATAAAAATAATACCAACCATCCACTATAGAACTACTAATGTCATATTTTATTATCGATCTAAAAACCCCTTAACTAATGGAATTTCTAAGGGTCTTATGATTCCACAAAAAAATTATGTGTGTAATTAATAGTGAAAAAAACCTAATGGTATGATGATTGTATCTCAGGTTTATAATTTGTTTTCCATTGAATAATGTGAGAATTTTCTTCCTATAAATCTTGTAATTATTCCTTTGGTAGAATTTGATTTCATATTATGAATGGATTGGAATTTGATACCTAAATCCCACAACAATTTTCATCAAAGGGATGTTATGTTTGATATTTCAATCCCTCCTATGATCATCCATCAATCTGATGATATGTATGAACATCCTGTGGAGATTACATCCAGTGTGTGGGTGTTAATCCCCATTCAGAAGGGATTTTATCTCAAAAGTTTGGGGAGAATATTGATATTGATGTTATGAATATTTATAATGATATTGTGGATTTCATTCCATTAAATTTTTCTAATATTCAACAAAAAAGAAATATTTCTTTATTAGTAGAACTTATACATAGTTCCACACCAATTTCAATGAATCCTTGTAGAATGGGCCTAATTTATTTGGCGGGATTGAAGAGAAGACTCCATGAATACCAAGAAAAGTGATTCATTCATCCCAGTGGGTCACCATAGTGTACATCGATTCTTTTTATGAAGAAGAAAGATGGATAAATGTGACTATGAATTGATTATTAGGAGTTGAAGTAGATCACAATCGATAACATGTAACATATTCCACATATTGATGACTTGTTTGATCATGTGCGTGGAGCTCAAAACTTTTCAATGATTGATCATCATTCAAGATATCTTCAATTGAGGGTCGAGAAGTTATATATAACTAATTGGACATTATGAAAAAGGTATGATCTATATAGTGATGCATTTTGTTATAACTATTTCTCATGATTTATTCATAGATTTAATTAATATAAACTTTAGGTTTTACCTCTATAAGATTGTGGTAGTAATTATAGACGGAATTATTATATATTAATAAAATAAAGAAGATCATGATGATCACTTGAGAAATGAACTAATGACCCTAAGGAAGGATAAATTAATTGAAAACTTTTTACAATGTAAATTTTGGCTACTAAAGGTATCTTTTTTGGGTCTCATAATCTCATGATATTGTATAGAAGAAGATCTGTCAAAGATAGAGGCTTTTTAAAGATGGAATATACTAACCATGGTGACTGAGATCCATAAATATAATGTTTATCAAGATATTATCGATAGTTTCTATACAATTTATCATGGCTATCTAATCATATGATCATGTCTTCCCGGAAAGGTGTGGCATTCCTCTAAACAGGAAAAAAAATCAAGAAACTAAAGAGATGGATGATCAATGCACCTAATAATACATTACTCTATAGTGGAGAGGGTTATATAATATATATAATTGCATCCAGGTAGGAGTTGGGTTATGTACTTATGAAAAATTACATAGTTAGAGACTATGAGTCATGAAATTTTAATATTCATGTGATCAATTACCCATCTCATGATTTGGAGATATCGGTGGTAGTATTTCCATTAAATATATGGAGGAATTATATTTATAAAAAAAATGTGATAAATATTAGGATGATAAAAAATATGAAATATATATACAAAATTAAGGAGTTGAACATGTTCCATAAAAGATATGTATCATTGATATGGGATTATGAATGCTTAACATAGTACCACCTTGGGGAAGCGAACAAGGTGGAAGATACTTTGAGTCAGAAGGATCGTGTTACATTATCCATGATGAGAATAAAAAATGATTCAATATTTTGGGATTTTAAAAGAATTGATCTAGAAATCTTGAAGGATGCATAAAAATATTATCTTTATCAACTGATTTTTCAGCCTAGTATCCATGTGATAAATAATGAGGGGAATAATGAAGATGAATAGATGAAAAAGTATAATAGAAATATTCTTGTGTTTAAAATTGAATAGGGTGGAATTATAATGTTTAGAAACCGAGTGTTTGTTCCTAAAATATTATATTTAAAGGAGCTTTTAGAGGAATCTCATAGTTCTTCATTCTATATTCACCTAGGAAGTATGAATATGTATACCAACATGAAAGAATACGATTGGTGGTATGGAATGAAGATAGACATGGTAGAGTTCTTATCTCGATGTTTATTTTTCAAGAACATTAAGCCTTAAAGACAAAAATCTATATCGATGTTGTATTCACTGCCCATACCAGAATGGAAATGGGAGAACATCCCTACGTATTCTATCGCTGGACTACCCAAAACCTCTATATTTGTTAATCATTTATGGGTGGTAGTTTATTTCTTTACAAATTCATCACACATTATTTATATTAGATAAGTTTTTCCCCTAGATTAGCTTTCCATAAAATACATTAAGGAAGTGGTAAGGTTTCAAGGGGTATCACATTCTATTGTATCAGATCGTGATATGAGGATTACCTTTATGTTATAGAGAATTCTTCAAAATTAACGTGATAGATAATTGAGTTTCATAACTTCTTTTAATCCTAAAATATATGGTAACTAGAAAAGAACAATTCAAAATCTATACGATATGTTGAGAAATTATTCATTGGATTTATAAGGTGGTTGGGATCAATAACTTTTTATAGTAGAGATTTTGTACAACAATTTCATTCATTCATGAATTCGGATTGCACCATATAAATCCTTATATAGGAAGAATGTACAGATCCAATGTTTTGGGATGAGGTTATAGAATTAATGGTATAAGGGACTAAGATCACCGATGAAATGGTCAAGAAGGTCAGAACCATTCAAAAGTGTATAAATGTAGTTCAATGCTAACATAAAATTTTAGGTGATAATTTTTGAGATGATATGGGATTTGATGTTGGTGAAAATGTGGTTTTATGAATCTCACCCTTGATGAATGTTAGGATATTTTGGAATATGGGGAAACTATGACATAGGTATATATGCCCCTTTGAATTTCTTGATTGTATCGAGATGGTGCCTATCTCTTGGAAATTTATACAAATCAATATCAAGTAGATGATGTGTTTCTTGTATCTCTCTTGATTAAGTACAATGCTAACCCTTCACATGTACTAAAATCATATATCATACAGCCGGAGAAAATCATTTTTATAAGGAGCGAGATGTTTATATTCTGGACGAATCAGAGAAAGTTATATTAAACAAGACCACTCGAATGATCAATGTTTTGTGAAAAAATCACCAGTTAGAATAAGCTACATGTGAACTTGAATATATGATAATGTCTAAGTATCCTCACTTCTTTTTTTTGAGTGATGAATTTCAAGGGAGAAATTCTTGTTAAGGGGCAAGAATGTAACACCTTCAGTTTTTATAGACCTGTTTTTTAAAAATATTAAATATTCATTTATATCATGAAATTAACATTATAAAATATTCATTTTACACACAAAATGTACTTTTTATACTTTCCACAGAACACCAACTTGGTGTACAATGCACGCAACACTATGTTGGTGTACGATACATGGAACGCTGAGTTTCTACAAAATAACTATTTTTTGAAGTTTTGATGATATAAATAATATAATTATAACCTATCTGTCAAACAATGTAATGGGAATAGTAAAATAACTTTTATAAAAAAATATAATCATTTTATTTAACTAAAACATATTTATAATAAAAGATATTGTTTTCAGGTTATTCCCTTTTTATGATTAAAAACATCATTTTCTCGAATGATCTGATTCTAGTAATGATAATAATTTTATACAAATTTAGAAAATTAATATGATAAAATTATAATCAATTTTCAACTCATAACAATTATTTTATGTTAGGGTGAATTTTTAGTATTTTTCTAACTAACATTATTTTTTGAAGAATAGTTAAAAATATTGTTTTTAATTAAAAATATCATTTTGAATAATTAATTAATAATGATAAATTATATTATAAATTATTTTTAATGTCATACTAGATAAATATTACATTTTTTAATAAAATTAAATCCATTAGAATCAATTCAACATTGATACTGAATATAAAATCTTAACAAAGGTTTGATCTATCTTCAACTTTATAACCCTGTTATTTCATCCCATGCACAAAATTTTCACTAATATTTATTTTTCAGAATCTATGATTGTAACTTCAAAATTCTATAAACAAATATACTATTCCATGTAATATTTATATTTTAATAAATCTATGTAAATTTTTGACCAAATTGATTAGTCAAATTGATTAAAATTAATCACAACAATTAAAGTTAAAATTAATCTTAATTGCAAAGTAAACCTAAATAATTAAGGGCCAAATGATATATACCCTTGTCCAAAACCAATTTTGTATCACTATTGTGCCCCTAAATCTTCCATTATTTATTTTTTATGTTTTTTTATGAATATGTTGTGTAATAACATGTTCTCACCAATTTTTTTATAAAAATTCCATGTCTGTCCTTTTCCTTCCATATAAATAGCCACCAACTCTAACCACAATTCAAAAAAAATCATCCCTTTTATGTTCTTCCAAAATACACCCATATAGAATCACCAAAATCCCCCCTTTTGTCTTAAATCCTCCCTTCGTTAAGAAACCTTATAAATAAAAAACTTTTCGCACAAACTTAAAGGAGTTTCCCATATATGAGGTAATGACATCTATCAAGCTCACTTCCATTATTTTTCTTCTCCACCCCACCAATATTTTTATTTCCATTTTGTTTGAAAAAACCCATTATATTAATTATTCTAGGATGTCTTCATGCAAAGGTTCTAACAGAAACTTACACACACCTCAATCTAATGGGTGTATTACATGCTATTTCTACGTTCGACAAACTAATGCCTCATGAAAAAATGATTGTTCGTTTATCCATTACAACTAATCATGGTGGAAAATATAATGGAAAAATTATTTATATAATTAATATATTATATTTAATATGTATTTAAATTTCATTATTCCTTTAAAAAAATTACGTTCAATTTTTTTGTGAATACTATAATCTCAATTGTGGAAGTGTCGACTACCGCCCCTTAAAGCAATGTGATTTGTTCCAACACCACATTGGATATTTAAAAGACGATCTTCATAAATTTATATGATATAAAAATATTTATAATAAATTCATGACAATTGATTAATTATATAAAAATATACATATATATATACATATTTCTTTTACATACTTTCTTTCAATACGCCAACAAAAATAGAAAACACTATTCATGTGTACGTACGACATACAATATCCGTGAATTTTTTACTCCATTTTATACTTCATTATGATATATATTAGTATAATATAAATATACTAGACATACATGATATTTATATCATGATATAAATTTTTTAATCATGATATATTTATACGAATCACTGATAAAACAAATTAAGACAATGTGAAGAACGATGATAATATTAGCCAAAGTGAAAAAATAATATAAGATAATTAAAACGAGGGTAATATAAGTAATTACTAAAAACATATATGGTTACATGAATAATTATTTTATTCTGTAAAATATGAATAATAAAAATACAATTATTATATTTGAATCTTTTATGACTATGGAGAGTGTCAAGACACAACGTAAGAGTATTTTCATCTCACTTTTAATTTCTATGAGATTTATGTTATGATGACCAATATTTCCATTTGTGTGGTGTGTTATATGAAAATGATTGAATAATATCTATCTTATACATAAAATTATTTTTATTTACATATTCACTCTATGATCTTTCTTTCATGGGGTTTAACGTTCAAATGATACCAAATTCGTAAAATAATTTTGGTCTCAACAAGCCTTCTTTGATCTTTATGATTTGTCATTAACCAAAAAACTATTTAAAGATTTATATACATCCATTGAACATGTTATATGATGATTCTACTAATTTTCAGGATATCATATTCTATACTTAATTTCTCTTTCTTTCAATAGGAGTATGATCCAAATTAACCAAATAATATAATTTATTAAGACAATCTTATTGCTTTTATAGATTGGCAATGTTAATGATTCCTTTGTTTAAATCTCTCATGATTATTATTGGATTTTCTTAAATTTTATTTATTCATGATAACCTCATTTTTAATACAGTTTATACACTCTTTATCTTTTAAAATAATTTTTCAGTAAAACATGACCACAACTCTCTTTGGTCGAAAATATATTGTATTAAATAAACATGTATTAAAAAAATTCAAATGATATATACAGATAATTATTGTGGAAAAATTTATTTTTAATAATGATTTACTATTTTAAAATCTACCTTTATATGTTTTCAATTATATTATCGAATATAATGTTTTCCAATGTTTTTTTGTAATTAAAATCAATTTTCAAAGAAGCAATGGATTTTTTTCAATTAATCTATTTTATAGTCATTTCAAAATTATTTCTCATTTATGATTCCATACATTTCTGTTGGTCAGTAATTTATGGTGAAATTATTAAATTTTTTCATTTATATACTATGGTTTAATAGATTATGTTTTGATGGCATGATTTTAGGAAATTTATTTCCAGTTGACGGGTTAATTGTTTTTGAAACCCAATTCATTTAACTTGTTATGTTTGTGATGAAATGATTGTGAAACCTATCTTTTACATAGGTTATGTTATGTTTACATGTTTATGATAATAATTTCATTACATGGGTTATGATATGTTAATTTATGAGCTTGTGGAACATGAATGTATGATAACATTATGTGATGGGTGGTCCTATATCTCCCTCCAATGCATTCGTTAAAGATTTATATATTATGAGAAAAAATATTGATTCAATGATGATTAATTGGTTCAAAAATATATGTATGGAATGAGGTTTACTCAATTCATTAATGCAGGGCTGGAATGATGGTCACTTGGTTAAGTAAAATAGGGCTGGAACTGAGGTTACCCAGTCCACTAATGGATATTTTCCTCTAAGATGGTATTGGCTTTCATTCCTTGTGAAATATGGAAATCCGCAAAAGTTTATGTGTTTCCACAATCCCATGTCTTACAACATTTTTATGCTTTCATGGACCATGTCCTTTACTTACTTTTAATTCATGTATCATGAACTTTCATTCTTTATTCCATGATTCATTTATATGTTCATTGATATGAAGGGTATGATCTTATTTTTGCATGATCATGTTCTCACAACCTTATGACCATGTTTATAATTTAATTTCCCTATTTTTTACCCATACTAATAATTTGATATCACCTCATTCAATTTTTGTTTCCCTAGTATATGAATAATGTATTATTTTTTCTGGGTCTATGAAGGGTTCGAGACAAGAAGAACTGATTTCATGATAATGTAGCTCCTTTTTAACTAAGGTTTATGTTTTAATATTTCCAAAGGCACTAGACTAGTATAGTCCTCTCACATCTATTAGAATGAATATTATGTATTCTAAAAAAGTTATGTAATGTAATTCTTTTAAAGCGATGTTAATTAAAACCATGCTCTTTTAGACTAAGGAATTTGTATTCAATTGCATGTATTATATGTGATGGTAAGTCAATTTTACTTTTCTCACACAACCTATAATTGAAATTGTGTTTTGATCTATATTTATACATCTATTAAGGGAATATCTTCCATTTTATTAAAAATATAATAGTAATGTATAGTTCCCCTAATTAATTAGTGGTTTTTACTATATAATAAAATAATTTACCAATTAATATTCTGTTAGAATAATACATGATGTTTTTCCATTGAATTTTATAAGATACCATAGGTCATGTGTCTCAGAGAACCACTTTGGACAATATAACTTCATATATATATATATATATATATATATATATATTAAAAAATATAGATCTTTTATGAATATAAATTATTTCATTTTTCCACATATCCAGAAATGATTGATCTTGACCTCATCCTTTTCCCTGCTCGACTACAAAAACGGATGAAAGTAATATTATAATGTAGGATGAGCATAAAGAAGCAAGGAAGAGTCATAAAATGAAATGATTACATTTTTACAATGATGAAATAAAATATTGAGAAAATTATTTTATTAGTAAACATAACATTTTAGTAAAAACATATATCATTTTTCCTTTCAAAATATCTTTTTATTATATTTTTAAATCAATTTATTTCCAAGAGACTCATTATAAATCATATAAAAGCCGTGTGTGTACCATAAAAATAATTATCTTAAAACCATGATAGAACCCAAACATGAATCATCACAATAAGAATAATCATATAGCAGGGTTCTAAATTAAATCTCTGGAAAAAATAATCATTACACAATACATTGGATCCCTATATTAGTTCACCACATGTAATTTGAATAGCATAATAACCCATGGGCTATAATGGGGATAATCTTATATTGTATGTTATATCAGGATCAACAATTTGAAATATTGTTGAATAACTCTTTATAATTAACATCCAAAGAACATATCATGAATAAAACCATTTAAAAAACACTTTTAATCACTTGGGATAATTTGTTTCATATATCATAATAAAATTTCCTCAAACACCCCTTTTTAAAAAAGTAAATTTCACTAGAATTTTTTTAAAAAGGGATAATCATTTTATTAAACAATATTTCTTATAAAGGAATCCATACTTCAAATAAGTGTTAAAGAGACAAATAATACATTTCCCCTTATTTGTTAAAATAATACATTCCTTTTAATTTTTATAAAGAAATTCAATCATTACATAAAATTATTATCTTATTGAAAATCATGATAAAATTTGTCATAAAATTACTTTTATTGTAATTTTATTATATAAACACATTCATAAAGAAAATTTAAAAACTATAAAAGGGAATATGATGGTTTTGAAACTAAAACATTATAAAATTTAAAATGATTTATTATTTTAAGGATCCCTTTACTATGAGTCCAAATAATAAAAAATGATCATTATCTCCCTATATTGTAAAATATTGTCGATTTATTTAAAATTTTTAGGAAATTTTTTATTTTCATTCTTTATTTAATATTATTTAATACCATGTAATAAAAAATTGTAAATTGATTACAGTTATGTTTGTAATTTTTATGATATTAGATTCATAAGACGAATAGGTTTACAATAGTAAAAGTAGTCATTGTTCCCTTAAATAAATATTAATAATCCTGATGATATATAACAGTTTTATACTCAAATTATTTTAATAAATCCATACATAAAATATGGTTGGGGAATGAAAAATATATTACAATCATAGAAATAGTAGGTGAGGTATATACATGAGTAACATTTCCATTTTGGAAAAATAATCATATAAATATATTAATTAATATTATATCGATACAAAATAAGAACTATATCAAATATATAATTTTACTTTTTATGAAATCATCGATATAACATCTATGTTTTTTGGTGATGGAAGATGAATCACATCATTAGGTGGTGGTGGTGGTCGAACTGTATCAATAAACTATATTATCATATTTTTTTGAATGTAAGGTTAAAATTAATATGATATATTATTTATTTTAAAATAAAAATATGTATTTAATAACATATAAAATATTAATTCCATAATTATAACCATCTACGTGTGGTGTTGGTAGAAAACATAGTATATTAGTCCATGATGTGGTGGTCCACCGTACACATGAACAATGGATTCCTTTACAATTAAATGGAGGATATATATTGTTATATGTTTTTAAATTAAATTAATAATAGTAACTTATATGTGATATATTTATTTTATGATGTCATCGTGGTAAAATAAAATTTTATTTAGGTGTAAGAATAAATAGAATAAAACCAATTGGTTTTTAATTATCTCTTTTCTCTACACATCCGCTTAAGCAAAAGACCATAATCATTTCAATGTATATTGTTAAAAAATAATACAATTTTATATAATGATGAAATTACATAAGGGATAAAGGATTTAGAGCTTCGATAGAATGAGATTAATTCGTTCCATTTCATATTAGAGGGGTGGGGAAGTCTAAAAATTTCATAAAATAGTATACTAATATAAATTATTTTTTATGCACACCTTTCCCAAATTTAATTAAAATCATAGAAAATAATATTTTTATACTATATCCTCACATAAAATTATATTTTTACATGTTTTGATTATGTAGATTCCTTTATTATATATTTCTAATGCCCTTTTACCCCTTTCACACTTACCAGGATGACAATGGTATTCACTATTTGAGGGTAATGATATTCAATATAGATTAAATAAAAACCATTAATTGGGCAATGGTTTTTTCTGTAAAAGATATCCTAATCACATGTGTGATTACATGATTTTTTAAGCCACTAAAAATTTAAGAATATAAAATTTTCAAAAATTCAATTATATTCTTTTTTCAAAATATTGATTTAAATTAACATTTATAACATGATATCATTATATTAATTTGAAAAAATTATTTCAATTTATATAAATATTTTTAAATTGTTTCTCAAAAAATTATTTATTTCAATAATTTATTGACTTTTTATCACTCATTATATTTTTACTATAATTTCTATTGTGTTTTCATTAATTGAAAAATTAATATATTTGCATTGTGTATTTATTTGAGAAAATTATTTATTTACTAAAAACAAAATAAAATATATATTGATGTTCAATAAATTTTCCATAACATTAATATTACCAACCAAAAATATCTAAAATTTATACCTATGTTAATTTATTTTCTTTTTATATCAAAACTATTAAATTTTATAATTTTTTTTATTAATATTCATTATTAGAATACTCATAAAGTTTAACGATAATGGTTATAAAACCAAATAATTGATTAATATTCATGAAATATACACTTAAAAATATATACTAAAATTTATAGGGACATTTAATAGACATTTAATAGTATTTTAAATATTTAATTATGAGATTTAACTTTAATGTGGTAAAGAAAATACTGATCATGTCATTATTAATATAATAAAATAAAATGGGAACATTTACTAAATCTAAACCCACTACATAAAAATAAGGATTCCATTTTTAGTAATTGAATATAATTATTTGATATAATTTAATTATATAAAAAATTAGAATAACACACCAAAAATAGTCAATACTAAAAACTGCACCTATACCAACAATATTTGCCAAACCATTGTTATAAGAACCATAAAATGACCCAATATGAATGGTTTTTAAAAATCATTTGTATATATATCCTATACCAATGTATTGGGATGAAATTTTGGTATAACTTCAATAAAATTACTCTATACATGTAGTTGTTCAAAAATTATTAGTATATTTGATGGATAAACCAACAGTTTGGAAAAAAGTATTTTTGTTGCCTATATTTAATAAACCTATTCGAATAGGTTTTCCAGATAAATTTTTATATGTTTTAAAATTCAAAATACCTATATGAGTCGTTTTCAAAACCCTTGGTATTTGAAATTGGATTTTTAATGACTTATTTTAACTAATAACATTGAATACATCAAGAATTAATTTACTTACAAATATAAATATACATGTTTTTTATATTATGTTTCATAAAACATTATAAAATAGTTTTATGGTACTTGAGATATAAATTAGAGGTTCATGGTTCAAAAAATATAATGTTTTAAACTTACTTATACTTCTAATTTTCAAAACTACTGGTATAGGTATTTCACATTAACTATTCCAATGTTTTGGAAACCGTTGGTATAAACCACCTATAGAATCATTTTCCCATAACTTATGGTGTAGGTCTATAACGATTCAAGAAAATTCGATGACCACAAAAATATTGGTATATATTATACTAATGGTTTTTGGGACATATACTAATTGTCCTAAACCGTTGCTATATGATTATTTTTCAATAGTTTTTTTTCACTAAAAAACTGATTTACGTATAAAATTATTTTTTTACTAATTCAATGATTGAAATAAATTTAAAATAACATAATTATATTTATTTAAATAAAACATACTGATTATTTTTTACAACAACTCATAAATATTTATTTAATCTATATACAAATTAATCAATAAAAAAATTAATAATGGAAATAAAAATATTTCACTATTCATTGAAATGTAATAATATATTTTTTCTAAATTTTCATATGATTATACATTCATGTAAATTTAATTTTTTTAAAAAAATATTATATTATAAATTTTCTATATTATGAACTATATGATTTTAATAATTTCAACATAATATAATATAAATAATTTTATGTGAAAATAATTTTGTAGAACAAAATGACATCACTAAAAAACTAGTGAAAATATAATAAAAATAAATAAATAATTTTTCAATAATTAAAATCATTATATATAATAATTAATTTTTTAATCGTAATCATACATTCCAATTAAATAGATATTCAATAAGGGTCATATTTAAAAAATAAAATTTGATGCTATGTTTAAGAATGGGGTTTTGTTTTCTATACGCTATCAAACATTACCATTATTTTAAAATATCTGAATATTAAATTATACCCCATTTGATAATTTTCAATTGATCACTTCAATTATTGAGATATAATTCAATGGGCTGTCTTCTTAAAATAATTTTATTGAAATACCACATCATAATATGGGTTAATAAAACATCCTCTCCAAAATAGATAACGAGAAATATTATTTCCATATGGAATATCACATTACAAGGACTCAAATAGGAATACTTTAGTGGGATGTGAAAATATGTACATGGAACAAATACTACTATCAATATAATTACTTATAATGACATATATCAATGATCATAAAACTATTAGGGATGAGGATATATACAATGAATAGAAACACATAAACTGAGGTGGTGCAAAAAAGACATTTGATTCCCCTAAAATGAAGGTAATAGAATAAAATTTGTGTTTCCATATCCTTTAAAAAATCACTGAATCTCATAAAAATATATAAAAATATTATAATGAAATAATTATGTGACCATAACCCTAAAATTATAGAGTCAGTGGCGACTTTATTGAATTATAATAAGATACCAAGAATGCCATCTTAACGGACTATGTAGTTTTGTCATATTGGTAAATTATATACATACATGATAACCAATTCACATTTGGATTTGAAAATAAAACATAAAAAATAAAAAATAAAGAGAATGGTATCTTTGAAAACTCATCCTATGAATTTTTTCTCACATCCTTGAGAAATGAATAAAATCAAGTGTGAGCTCAAATGCTTAGTATGGGTTACGTATAGTGGAATCTATAATGAATAAATATATAATAATAAAAATATAAGTAAATATAATATCACATTTATTCAATTAAAACAACTTGACTATCATGATAAGATAATTCATTTTCGATAAGGCACAACAAAATAACTAAAAACACATGTCATTTTATAAATAATTGGGAATGAAATTTCATGATAGATAATATCATGGGGAAAACATAATGGATAAAAATACAATATATTTCTCAATGAATTAAATAAATATTAATTTTTTGTTATTTATTAGGTATATGATACCTACTCAATCAATATCTATCTTCCGTACAGTTTAAAAACATATACTAAAACCCCCCGGATTTGGCCAAATGTAATGCCTCGAAAGACATGCAGGTGCATCAAGGGAATATCTATAACATAGCCCCACAATTTTATACATTTAAAATTCATTCTTAATATATTTATTACTAAATTTAACCCATGAAATATGTTACTCATCATCAATCATCATTATTATGTGAATGATATAGATTTATTAATATTTTCAATATCAATGACTTGAATATTAAATTTAAAAAAATCCTTAAATATGATATAATGATTCAGAATTTATCATATAAATTATAAAATTATTTATATATTTGAGATAAATTTATTTTAAAATGAATTACTATTATAAGGTATTAACTTTTGGATGAAAAATTTAACAATCCTAAAATAAATTGTGAATTTATAATAACTTTTACCACTTACTAATTTCCTACTCAAATACTCCTAAAAGAACTATATCAAATTTAAACATAAAATTCCATTTATTATTAACCTATCCTGATATAATATTTAAATTGGAATTATATGAAAATTATAAAATAAAATATTTTTATTAGGTAACAAAATTCGTCAATTGAGAGAAATTTAGAGAAAATTTCATAGCTCACTCTTTAGTTTAGTTGATCAATAGTTATCCTTCTCTATAATTATTTTAATAGTTTTATTAAAATATTAAATCACCATAATAAAATTTATAATACCATATACGATCCTATTATGATATATTTATACCCTTTGGCTTCCAATATTTCATTATTTCTATAATTGCACGTGCTATTCACCTTTTTTTCCCATTCCTGCATTGTTGTGAATGATCCAATTCTTGTGTATATTATGTTGTCAAATCATATGAAAAATTAATAATCCCAAATTAATAATAATATTAATACATCAATAATACATTAATGACAAATCATGAATTGTGTATTTGAGAAATGAATTATGTTATGATTTTGGAGGTGGTAAGCCATACATTTTCTTGAGTGGCATTTCAATTTTCAAATTACCATTATAAAAAGATGTACAGTAATATATTATAATTAAATAATGATAATTTAATTACATTTACTAAATTATTTATTTTAATAAACATATATTTATTATCCATGAGGTCTGGTGATGATATTAGAGTCATATCATTTCATTATGGTGGAAGATTAGATGTACATGAATGATACTATCACCATTAATTGAGTTAAAATGTAAGAAACAAAATGACATATTTTTTATAATAATAACTATTTTAAAATATCATAATTATTTAATGATAATAAAATATATTAATTAACATTATCCTTACATCTTTCCATGTATGCCTTAGTGAAATATGAATAAAATCGCTTTATGAGGTTTTTTCCTTCGTACACACAAGCGATGCTATAAAATATCATAAGGAATGAAATGTATAAAAACTAATATATGATATAATGAATAAAAATTTATAATTTTGATATAAGAATCAAATATATACTTTATATTCTTCATCGTAAATAATTTTCATATGTTTTCATTCCAATATGATTGACTTTAGTTGGCTAGGTGGTAGACTTTCAAAAACAAGAATGATGATTTTGTAACCCAATTGATGTAAATGGGGATGGTTTGAATTAATGAAATTACAATAACATAAAATATGTATATGATTTAAAAATGGTATTTTATCATCATTGTTAAAAAAATATTCAATTATGTAAGGGATGAAATAAAATAAAAATTCAATTTGAATTTGTTTATATGTTATACGGATATCCACATTTGTTTCCACTAAAGCCTTCATATAATGTATCTTTCCACAAAATAATTATTCAAGGATTAGAGGTTAGATTTTGGTTTGTGATTTGGATAATTATTGGTATGACAAAATTTGTTTGAAGTAGTTAATAAGAAAGGATAAGGGTTACCTATTCATAGGTGAGGTGAGTGGCACACATTAAATTGTTTGAATGAAAAGGTGTTCAAAATTTTTTAACAAGCCCAAAGGATCTGAAATTATTTACTTGAGATAATTGGCCACTACAAGGTCTTAATATGCCTATATAATAAATTTGATTTACGTCTTATGGTCATTTTAAACTTGATGAATTTATATTAATCACTCGAATATCCATTTTAACCTTATTCATGGTCATTAATTAATAGTATTTTCAATATTAATTTTGGAAATATATGATTTTTACTTAATCATAAAATATTAATCATAGCGTTAAAAATATATAATCAATTTTCAAAATTTAAAATAACATGATTTCCAATGTTTATTTGAAAATTAAACCCATAGTGACAATGAGAAAGTGAGGGTTTAAATAGAAAATATTAAAAGGATTACGTAGTGTTTATATCAAACATCTATATTAAATTTATTTAATTGAAATGAATTTGATTTTTTCAAATGATGATGAACTAAATTTACTATGAAAACAATCCAAAATATAAGTTAATATTATAAATAATTTAAATGAAAATTTTGTATTAAATTAAACATCAATGTTTTCACTATTCATAAAAAATTGAAATACATCAAAACAATTCCAACAAAATTATTATAAATTAATTAAGATGTGATTATTTTAAATATCAGGTTTATTTTTTAAAATAAATTTTTTAAATTTGGTAAAAAATAATTTTTTTTAATCATGACTAAATCATGTAGTAGAAAAATACTATTTAATAGATAACACATATTTCCCTTTTAAAATGATTCATATTTCATTCTAATAAATTATTTTTTTGAAAAAAAATTATATAAAATAAATTACCATTATTATAAATTTATCTTGTTGTAAAAATCACATAAAATCACTTACAGAATACAATTCAAACATTATAAATGAATAGTGAGGGAATTAATAAATATTTCTAGAAGTTAAATAAACCTACACTCATGAAATAGTAACTTGATATTCAGAATATTAATATGACCCATATGAATTGAAAACTATCTAAATGGACATTAATCTAACCCATGAATGTATAAATAAATTTTTGGCATCAAAAAAATGAATGTATTATATAATTATCTTATAGTAAATGTAAATAATTTTTTTTTCAAATTTAATAATTAACAGATTTTATTTTTTTAAGTCGCTAATATTTAATAAAAATTTTCTATTAATAAATTTATTTAATAAAAAAATTCCGAAAAAAATTCATAATGTAATATTTTGTTCTCTTATGATTTTACGAAAATTCTATGAGACCTTAGCAGCGCTTTCAAAGTGTTATAAAATCAGTTATAATCTTAAAATGTTATTTTTTTAATAAACGATATATTTAATTTATAAATAAATTTAACATATTTACAAAAGGATTTATATAAAACAAAAGTTCCTTTTTTATTTGATATGTTTAATATTTCTTAGGGGTTATTTTTCTGATTTTTGGAAAATAATTGATTTTTTGTGAATAGTGAAGTACAATAATATACAGAATATATACATATTAATTTATTAATAAACTGTTCCACGTGTCATTAATATTTAATGCACCATTATATCTAAATTCCATTCATTATATTAATATATTTTATGATCATGCTCAAACTATTCATCGTGTTGAGCAAAAATAACAGCCAAATGAAAAAAATATAAAGAAAACATCACACTCCTCAATTATAAATTTCACTCCACACCACCTTTTATTCTAAAAACATCATGGAAATTATACATCTCGAAATTCATTATACCACACTTCCTAGGAACCTACACCACATCTAGGATCTCTTGGTCTCGTAAAAATGCCAAAAATAAATCCTTTGAATGTGGATCCCTAAGAACGGAATTGATTTGGTGAAAATCCTTTTTCTTTTTGTTTATTTGGATTTTAATCGATTTTATTTTAATAACCTTAGCTAAACTCCCCTAACAGTTTATATATGATAACTCAAATATAATTTATATAATTAAATTATATATTTTTAATGGAATATCCATCATCTGTCTTCTTTCCCCCATTATTTTACTCAAACAATAGAAAACATTACTTGTGACGAGTCAATTTTACATCCTCGTAGATGATGCATTTTTAATTTTCAATAACTTTATCAAGGATATCATAAAACCATAAATATGGTTAAAAAATATTTTATTATTCATTTTATAAGTCATTTTTAATTTTTTATCTTTTATATATACATGATATTAATTAATAAGACAAAACTATTTTGTGATGATTGAAAACCCACCGAACTAATCTAAACAATTACAATTAATGATCTATCAATGAATCATCCTCATACCGTGAAAAAAATATATAATACCATTTAATCATATAAAATCTTTAAAATGAAATATTATTTTAATGATGGAGAATTATACCGAATTCATATGAACGTCATTACTTATAAACAAGTAGACCTATCATGAAAATAGAGAAAAAGAATTCTCCCGAACGATGAAGTTAAAATCTATAACTCATAAAAAATTCATAAATTTACATAATAGAAATATAATAAATCAAATTAATGAATAAAATGTTTTGAATTAATTAATTAATTAATGTATTTTATTTGATTATTCATTATGTTATGGTAAAGTGAAGAACACCTTCAGATATAATATAAGGTCTTTCTCCCCAATCCTCCATCTTCCCCACGGGTTACAATTTCCCTCTAAATATCAAAGATTAATTTTTAATTATTTTTTTATAATTATTAAAATTATGTGAATATTTTCCATTCTCATAAATCCAAATCATTATATATATATATATTAATTTTAGATACATGTTTTATTGTGATTCCATCACAATTATTCCAAATAAACAAACATTATTAAATGTAACTTCTAAATTTCGTACCAATTTTCATGTAGCATAAAAAAAATTTTTTAATACACCATCATTTTTATTAAATCACGAATTTTTAAATAAAAAATTCTATTTTTTTCATAAATTGTTTCATACAAAAAAATGTGAAAAAATGACTCTTCCAGAAGAAATCTTCTTTTCAAATTGAAAGAGGTATTTCACTCAATAATTCCATTACAATTTTACTATTGTATTTTCATATATATCATCACCTCTATTAAATATTTTGATTTATTATGATTTAAATCTTATGATTTTCATATAAAATATGTTATAAAATGGTTTATGATTATTTGGACTGAGGATTTACTATTTGGATACCATTCACCATACTACTCAGAATGGTTAGTGATTATGTATACATATAGGGTAATGTTATTTAAATTTCATATTTTTATGGTATTTATGGTTAACCCATTCATATGAAGAATTATTTATACTAATTATTTTAGGGTTGGGGCCCTCTATATCCCCTCGATGCCTCAGTAGGCATCATCAGTAAAGAAAAATATGTATTTGGTTGAGGCCTACACATTTTTCAGATATGGTTTCTGTGGAGTCCTTAACCATTTATTTTCAAATGTCTACAATGAATGATCGATGGAATATTTTTTATTTATGGAATAGTAATTCCCTCATTATGATATTATTAATTTAATATCCATGTAAATATAAAAAATTTATAATATCCATGGCTATGATGGGTTCTCAGGTAACTATTTTTATGGAATTATTTATTCATATTTTATTATTGTAATATTATGATCATATTTTTTGATCTAATGGAATGTGTTATGAGACATTCAATATGCCTTATATTTTATATTGTTTTCCTTGTCTTATACACACTTACTATGTATTTGATCTAACTCCTTTATTGTATTACCCCTAGGTTCTGGAATGTAACCCTTTCTTGATGATTTTCATGGTTTTATTGTTAAGGGTGATGAATAGGAGAGTTGGGAGAACATTAAATGATGTTTTGAGGCAAAGGGGAAGTCGCACAGGTGGCTCACAGGATGTTTAAACCATGCGGCCGAACCGAGCGTAGTTGGTCTTGGAGGGAGTAGCATCAGTATGTGTGGTGCACAATGTGTCTTACCATCTGGCGAAACCATGCGTGAGGGGTCGGTCGAGGCAATGGCTAATGCAAGGTTAGAGCACAGTTTGTCTAACCATGTGAGCAAGCCGTGCGGCCACTTAAATGAGATCATATAAAAGTGTATATCACACGGTTTTTCCATTAAGTTCTTCTTGTTAGTACCTAAGCAGCCATAACTCGGGATTTTACTTCTCTTGAGGCCAAAGAGGGTTCTCCCATCATTCCATAAGCGATCCGAAATATTCTCTTGGTGAATCGAAGCTGGATTCTTATGGTATGTGATCGTTCTTCATCGTTCTTGATATGTTTCTTTGATCTACTTAGATCTACTTCTCCACTTATCTCAATTTATTAGATCTATGCTCGTTCTAGATATATATATATAAGTGTTTGAATGCCAAATATGATGATATTTAGTCCTGATCATGCTAGGAGAAGAGATCAATGGCGGGTTTTTAGAGAATTGACCCTGTTTTCTTGAGCACTCTTCGAACATTGTGGTTTTCATCAAAAACATTGAGTTACGAGGCTTCACTCTTGACTCCTCTTGTCAAAATTGAATTTATTAGTTTCAAATTGGTTAGTTTGATTGGATTTGATTATGAAAAGCCTGGAATAAATCTTCTTTAGTGATGATATACAGTTTTGATGAAATTGTGAAATCTTGGTGAATTGTTGGGCGATGTGATTTGGAATATTTAATTTAAAATGATGATATTAAATTATGGATTTGCTGATATCATAAATTCGTTGATCAAAAATGGTTTTTCAATAATAATAGTGTTTTATTAAAATGGTTTGATATTGAGATGACTTTGACAGAATTGGTTTTCAATAAAAAGGGAGTTTTATTGAAATGATTTTGAATATAAATGGTTTGGCATTGAAATGGTTTTTATGGAAATTGTTTTCAATAAAAAGGTGTTTTTATTGAAAGAATATTTTTTAATGATTGATTAGAAGATGTGGTGTGTGTTCATATTGCATTCGGGATATACACGGGTTAGGAGTCTCCCAGATCAGTGTTGGTATGGATAAGGGTTAGGGCTCTCCCTCGTCAAACATTCATATTACATTCAAGACAAATAAGGGTTAGGAGTCTCCCTCATCAGTGCTGGGATGGGTAAGGGTTATGGCTCTACCCCATCAATCATTCATATGCATTTGGGTTGGATAACGGTAAGATGTATCCCCCATCATGGATGGGATGGATAAGGGTTAGGGCTTCTTCCCTATTCCAGGTAGCATGCATGGTTGGTTGCGTGAGTTTGTGAAATGGCTGGGTATGCCAAAAAGGGAAAGTTTGTGAAATGTTTCTAAAGCATGTTTGGTTATTTTTCTATAAAAATAACTTCCTAGAAAATTTGTTTCAATTTCCCTTGTAATTCCTTTGGTTATGAATGGTTTTGAAAACTTGTTTATATTTAGTTATAAATGGGTTTTTAGAAAATGTTTTCTATGAACTGTTTTTATATAAATGTGGCTAACTCTTCAATCCTAGTGGTATGAGTTGGGAAGTCATTGGGGAAAACCAACTAAGTTTTATACTCAACCCTTCTTTGGGATGTTGGTACTTTTTCATATAACGTATTCTGGGACACAGGTAATAGTAAAGAATCTTATTTCTAATGGCATATGGTGTTTCTTGGGAAATATTATGGAGCTTGGAGCATGTGGAACATGGAGTTGTAGTGTCATTTGAGAGTATTCAGTTGTTCATCCTATGTGTACTTTGATTCTTATTATGTTCTTCCACTGTTGTGTACTTTGATATAGTTTGATATAAATGAAGTGTTTAGTGGTCTTTATTTTGTTTGTGCATCATATATTGAATGTTTGGTTATGCTGGTTTGGTTTATGGGTTATTTATTAAAGGGTATATTGTCACCCAACATATATTTGAAACCCTTCAGTATTTATTGCCTACCTTTGGTGTCTTGTGGATTTCACTTAAGGCCTAGTAATGACTCATTGTACTCTCAATCCAATGAGAATTGGTGAATCATTACAAATGGTATCAGCTTTTTCTGTACATGCCTACCAAGTAGTCATTGGTGTTATTGGTCATGGAGTTGAAATTCAATAATTTCATTTCCATGGGTGGAAATCTTAGATAGGATTATGATTGTCATAACTTGAAATGTATAGCATAAAACGACATAGCTAACAAGTTTATGTTGAACTTCATTTTACCAGGGTGTTGGGTACATAAGTGTTTTGGATACACTTATAGAATGTTGGGAAATCTAATTGTCATAGTTTTTGCCAATGAGATGATAATGACATGAATTGTATATGAATGATATCCCACTAGGATTTCATATCTCATTGTGAGTACTGATTTGTGATTTTGTGCAGGGTGTGAATTTTCTGGAAAAAAATGCAGAAATTTTTTTCAATGAAAGATTTTGAAAACTGGATATTCGGTGTATCTTGAGAATGATTTAATTTTCAAAAGGCTTGAGGAATGTTTTCAAAAACGCCTGAACATAGGAAAGAGGTCATTTTGAATAATATTTTGTGATAGATTATGTGATAGAATTTGATATGCTAAGCCTTCAGTTGTTAGAGAGTGAGATTTACGAAGGTTGTTGTTGGATTAGAAAATGGCACCTAGTAGGCGTCATCGAAACCAACTCGAAGAAGATGCGGAGAATGTGGTTGCACCAGTACCACATGTGAACCAAGAGCTGGTTTAGAGTATCTTCCATGATTTTCAAGCTATGAATACAGGGAACTGGAGGAATGAACCAAGGCATGTGGATCATACCATCTAGTTCATGAAGCATAATCCACTAAACTTTCTGTGTGATGTTGAACCTGACTAGGAAGATGTGTGGCTAAGGAGGATGAATTGTATCTTCGATTTCATTGAAACACCAGTAGATCTAAAACTAAAGTTGGAGACATATATTCTTATGGATAACTCTCTTCAATGGTGGGATTTAGTGGTGCAGGCTAAATTGGATGAAGGCCTTGCTTGGGAATGATGCCTTCTATTTTGAAACTGAAAACCCTTATTGATGAAATATAACGTCGAGCCTTTGTGTGTAAAGAATGTGTTATAACTATTGACAGAGATGAGTTAAAATGGAACTTCACAATGTTTGTCATGGATTTTAAGATGCAATCCTAGATATGGATTGGATGAATACTTTCAAGTCTCAAATTGACTTTTATAGGAGAACAGTTAGTTTCATCACTTAGGACAGTACCGATCATCTCTTTAGAGGAGAGGGGATCGTAAATAATGGTGAAAAGAGATTTCTGGAACTAATGGTGGGAACGATCTCTTACCAACTGACAGCATTGAATTTGGCATCAATGGAAGAGATTGATGAAAATAGTTTTCCACCAGTTGTGGATCAATTTCCATATGTCTTTCCCAACAACTTCTTAAGGTTACCTCTTCTAAGGGATTTGGAGTGTACGATTGATCTCCATTCCAAGTACCAGCCCTATTTCCCTTCCATCATATAAGATGAAACCATCAGAGGTACGGGAATTGAAAGTGCAGTAAGAGGAGACAGAAAGAAAGGAATCATGTGGTTGTTTATTGTTCAAGGTGGTTGAGGGTGCATGAGAAAAATTACCCAACTCCTGATTTGGATTTAGCTACAGTCATCCATGGGTTGAATACATGGAGAAAATATCTCGTTGGTGGGAAATTTACTGTTAACACGGATAAAAAAATCTTGAAACACATTTTCTCACAGCGAGAATTGAATATCAGGAAAAGTAGATGGATGGTGTATCTCCAGATGTTTGACATTGACTTGATTTATACATCAGGAAAAGGGAATATGGTGGCAGATGCATTGAGTAGAAAGTCATATGCTCAGTTGGCTAAATAAGCATCAAATTAATTGTATTGGATTTTGAACATAGCTGATATTCTTGTGGAATGTGAAGACTGAGGTAATGTTGTGGTTTTATTTTCAATTTCACTTGTTCTTGATTTAGTAATGTTGATCAAAGAAGCGCAACCATATGATGAAGATTTTATGGTTGTGTGTTCAAAACTCTATTGTGGGGAGACCATTGATGAATGGAAAATTAATGGGGGTTATTTTTGTGTTTGAGGGATCGTATGATTGTACCTATGGTTTTTTAGGAACAACTCCTTCATGCTTACCACTATTCAAGATGGGCTATACATCCAGGTACACAGAAGATGTATAAGGCGTTGAAGTCACAGTTTTGGTGGAGCGTCATGAAAAGGATGGCGGCCGAGTTCGTCTTCTGGTTCTTAACTTGTGAGTAGGTTAAAGAAGATCATCAGAGACCAGCTATTATCTTACAATCTTTAGTTATCCTAATGTAGAAATGGGATCAGATAGCAATGGATATTTTTATTGGTCTTCCACGAACAGTACCGAAACATGATCCCATTTGGGTGATAGTGGTACATATAACTAAGTCATCCCATTTCATCCCTTTTCGTGAGACTCATACGGTGGAAGATAATTCAAAAATATTTATCTGAGAAGTGGAAAAGAGACATGGTTTACCAGTGCCTATAGTCTTAGATAGAGATCTGAGGTTCACATCATGTTTCTATAAATCATTACCGCAAGCCCTCAGAACTCAGTTGACTATGAGCACGATGTATAATCCTCAAACGGATGGGAATCCGAGAAGACGATAAAAACATTGTAAGATATATTGTCGGCTGGTGTAATGGATTTTGGTGTCTCATGGGAGGATCCTATACTCATAGTGGAGTTCTCATAAAATAACAACTATCAAGCCTCGATATTCATGTTTCCATTTGAAGGATTTTATGGGCGTCCTTGTCGTTCTCCACTATGATGGGTGAAAACGGGTGAAACATCACTATTCAGACAAAGGTTGGTCCCAAAAACAATAGAGAAGATTCAGTTGATTAGAAAGTGGATGGAGACTGCTCAGAGTCATCATAAATATTATCCAGATCAACGTCGAAAACCATTGTCATTTGTTGTGGGTTATCATATCTTCTTGAGGATCTCTACACGTCTTGGACATCGTCGTTTCAGGAAACAGGGCATGTTATCTCCTAGATACAATGTCCCTTTTGAGATACTAGAATGAGTTGTAGTGGTGGTATATCAGTTGGCATTACCACAACGGTTTAGTTTGGTGCATAATGTCTTCCATGTATCTCAATTGAAAATTAAAAGACTGATCCTGACCATGTGATCAGATGGGATCATGTTGACCTAGATTCAAATGCTTCGCTTATACATATCCCCGTAAAGATTGTGGATAGTCAAGGGAAATTATTATGTGGAAAAATAATTGGTCTACTGTGTTTTTATGACATCATGGCTAGATTCAGGAAGAGACATGGGAAAATGAAAATGAAATGAAAGAGCAGTGGTCAGAACTCCTTCAGTTTGGTGAAGGTTTTCTACATTCTGAGGATGGAAAGTCCAATGGTGGGGAGAATATAGTACCCCCATTTTCTTCTATGTAACCATTTCTTGATGATTTTCATGTTTTAAAGTTAAGGGTGATGAATGGGAGTGTCAAGAGAACATTAAATAATGTTTTGTGCCAAAGGGGAAGTCGCATGGGCGGCCCACGGGTTGTCTAAACCGTGCGGCCAAACAGTGTGTAGTTGGTTTTGGAGGTAGTAGCTTCTACACAAGAGGTGCATGATTTGTCTAACAATGCATCCAAACCCTGCATGAAGGGTCTGTAGAGGTAGTGGATAACACATGGTTAGAGCACAATTTTTCAAACCATGTAAGAAAACCATGAGACCACATAAATGAGGTCCAACAAAAGTGGATCTCACTCGTTTTTTTCATCTAATTGCCTTGTTTAAGATCCTAAGTGGCCATAACACTGGTTTATTCTTCTCTTATTGTCATAGAGAGCTCTCCCATCATTCTGTAGGAGAGCCAAATGCTTCTCTTGGTCAATCAAAGCTAGATTCTAGAGGTATGTGATCATTCTTCATTGTTTATGATCGGTTTCGTAGATCTACTTAGATCTACATCTCCTCTTCTCTAGGTTTCATATATATACGCCTGTTATGGGATGATCTAAGTGTGTGAATACCGAATATGTTGAGATGTGGTCTTGATCATTCTAGGAGAAGTGATCTAAGGTGGGTTTTTTGAGAATTTACCCGTGTTTCTTGAGCGTTATTTGACTGTTGTCATTTTCGTCAAAAACTTTGATGTATGTGGACTCACTCTCGACTCATCTTGATATAATTGATTGGATTATTTTAATAATGGTTCATTTTAATAGATTTTATTGTGAAAAATCATGGAATAAATCTTATTTATTGAACATTTATGGTTTTGTTTAAATTGTGAAATCTTGGTGAAATGTTGTGAAAAGTGATTTGGCTTCTAAAATATAAATTGTTGATTTTAAATTATAGATTTGTTGATATCATAAATGGTTTGATGAAAATGGGTTTTCAATAAAAATGGTGCTTTACTAAAATGATTTTATATAGAGATGACTTTGATGGAATTGGTTTCCAATAAAAAGGGAGTTTTATTGAAAAGGTTTAGAATTTAAATGGTTTGGAATTGAAATAGTTCTGATGGAAATGGTTTTCAATAAAAAGGTGTTTTTATTGACAGAGTGTTTTGGAATCCTTGATGGGAAGATGTGGTGTGTGTTCATATTGCATTTAGGATGGAAAAGGGTTAATTGTCTCTCCCATTAGTCTTGGTATAGATAAGGGTTAGGGCTCTCCCCTATCAAAAATTCAAATTGCATTCGGGACAGATAAGGGTTAGGAGTCTCCCCTATAAGTGTTGGGATGGATAAGGGTTAGGTCTCTCTTCTATCAGTAAATCATGTTCATTTGGGTTGGATTAGGGTAAGAAGTCTCCCCCAACATGGTTGGGATGGATAAGGGTGAGGGAATCTCCCCTCTTCCAGGTAGCATTCATGGTTGGATGCATGAGTTTCTGAAAATATTGGGTATGCCAAAACAAGAATGTTTCTGAAATAGTTCTAATGCTTGTTTTGTGATTTTTCTGGAAAAATAACTTGCTGGAAAATTGGTCTCAATTTCTCTTGGAAAGACATTGGTTATGAGTGGTTTTGGAATCTTTTTTATATTTAGTTATAAACTACTTTTGTGAAAAATAATTATGTAAATTTTTTTATATAAATGTTTCTATCTATTCCATCCTAGTGGCGAGAGTAGGCAAGTCATTGGGGAAATCCTACAGAATTTTAATCTCACCCATGCTTTGTCATGTTGGTTCTTTTACGGATGTCGTATCCCGAGACACAAGTAAAGGTATGGAATATTATTTCTAGTGTCTTGTGGTGATGCTTGGAAGATATTTAGGAGCATGGAGCTTGAGGAGCATGGAGTTGTAGTGTCTTTTGAGAGTCTTGAGTTGTTCATCCTTTGTGTACATTGATACATTGTTTGGTCTTCCAGTGTTGTGTACTTTGATTTAGTTTGATATAAATGATGTTTTAATTGGACATTCTTTTTTTCATGCATCATATAGTGAATATATTATTATGTTGGGTTGTTTTATGGGTTATTTCATAAAGGTTACATTTTCCACCAACTTATATTTGAAACCCTTCACCATTTATTAACAGCCATTGGCATCTTGGGGATGTCTCTTAAGGCCTAGAAATGACTCATTGTACTCTCAATCCAATGAGAATTGGCGGGTCATTACATTTATTCTGTTTTATTTTTTCCAGAATGCGAATATGTATATTTTTATGGACTTGAAAGGATTATCTATGATTTTATGGGTTTTAAAAAGATAATCAATTTATTGTATTTCCTTTAAATTTGTATTGTAATATTGATTTATTTAATCATGTATACAAAACATCAAAAACATTTTGGTCATTCGGGACGAAAATTCCTTATTTATAATATCAATGTAATTATGTAAGGCACAAGATCATGAAATAGGGGTCTTGGTCATTCTATTTTGTTTCATAGGAAGTTTAGAAGAAACATTAGAAACTAGATTCTTAAAAAATTAATTGACATACATAACCCAAAAATATACATTGAGGATAATCATACAAGAATATCGTAGATTTTTTGTAAGGACAAGATTATGTGGGTCGTCCTAGAAATACATCCTTGTCTGGATACTATAAGTGGAAGTTGTTCTAGAACAGACATTCAAAGGGGTTAAAACATTGAAAAGGTGCCCCAAGCCCAACTATGAGTAACCTGTTAAATGAAAATGTTCCTTACTATGTAGCATGTTTAAATCTCCAATGGGATATGTTGTGGATAATTTACCTATTCTTTAGAAACCATTATGAACTATTTGAAAGTAAATATTCCCCTAAATTACCATTTTTTTTATTATGAGGTTATCATCATATAAAATTCCAATATTTGTTCACTATTATTTCAGGATTATGAATTATGATTCATACCCTAATTTAGTGTATTTCATTAATTATAAATGAATAATATTTAATAGAATGGAAATTGTATCAACACACGTATTCCATTTATGGATTTCAATCATATGCAAGATAATTATATTGGTACTGGAACTACGACTAGTGATGAGAAACAAATAACTATACAAGGACAACTGAATAAGTTTATAAATAATATAGATACCTATATGGAGCATCCTGATCCAAAATATAGAGAATAAATTTTATTCTACTTTAATCGACAACAACCACTATAATTCAAATGAACTAAAAACCCATTTGTAGCTATGTAGTTGATAAGTTCCATCAAAATGATATTTCACCCATTTGGATGTAATGAAATAGAGAATATTATAATGTTATTTAATCATCTATCAGGATATGTGGATCAGTGGCGGAAATTAAATGAAAAAAATGAGGAAGAAATAATGAAATTTAAAGGGTGGGATTTTAAATAAAATTTCCTAGAAAAATATTTTTTGCATGATAAGAAATAAGATATTCTGAGGAAATAATTTTTTCTGACGTGATTCGAGGTTCAAAATTTCAAAAATTATGACGGAAAACTTACAGGGATATAAATTCATACCACATACATAATACATAATCCATGAAGAAATATTGATATATTCTTTGATTTTTTAAAACCATTTCTCTATAGGGAAATGGTCTACCATAATTTCACATCATATGATGATATAGTCTCATGTGATATCATGATAGAGAAATAATTCTCTATGTATTTTTACTTTAAGGTAATATATGTGAAAAATAGTGTTGGGGAAGAAATAATGGATAAGTGGAAGAATTCAAAGAGAAAATTTAATTGTATGATACTTCTAGATGGAAACACATTTATGACTACTTAATATTAAAAAAGAGTATCTTATTTGGGTTTTGGGAAAGGATATCATGCTTAGTATAACAAAGGAAAAAAGGGACTACAAATGTTCAATGATAACATTTTAGGGAGATGAGAAACTAATAAAATAATTATCATATGTGTCAAAGAAACATTCCACATATAAGTATAAAGGTGAAATCAGAAGCTTTTATGATCACAAATATGTAGGTTGATGTTCTTTAATGATGTGTTATATGGTAATTTAATTGTTTCCTTAAACATAAACAATGATTTATTTTATTCAGGTTCATCAAATTCTTTTATATCTTCCCTGTTTACCCTGAAAAATACACACTTCTATTTTGATTTAACAAAGTACATGTGATTCAAAACACCTAAGCGATGTATCATTGTGACAATAATGTATTGGTCATCCCCCTTTATGACACAAAATCATGATTCATTTTCTGAATATTTCATAAAACCAATGAATTAATTTGACATAATCCTCAGTATGGACTGCCTTTGAAAATATGATGGAAAATTCTATTATAGGAATAAAAAAATTATGTCTTTATAAGAAAATGTAGAATCCCATATCATTAGAGTAGAAACTTCATCATATGATTCATTACTAGATACACCTAAAATATATCTTCTATATTAAATTCTTTGGGATGAATTGTAATTACCATCTATGGATGAGGAATGAAATATATAAATTGAATATGTACCTATTGTTTGAGAATATATTAATGTCTTCATAAAGTATTTACCTATAAATCCACAAATTTTGGATGTCAAGTTCTCTATTGATTTAATTCCTAGTTCAATACCTATATTGAAGACACTCTTCTGAATGGACATTCTGAAATTAGTAATGACGAATAAAAAACAAGAAGAATTTAATGATATGGGTGTTATTATCCATTGTATATATCCATGGGGATTCATATAAAATTTACTAATAAGTGAGATGTATACATCAGGTTGGGAATATAATACAAAGAAATCAATGTTATTATAATAAATAGAATATATCCTCTACCTCACATTGATGATTTTTTTGATCAACATTATGGAGATCAATATTTTTGATGATTGATCATTGATCAAGATATCATCAATCATGTGTTAGGAAGGAATATATTCCAAGGAAGTATTTCAAACTATGTATGGAAGTTAGAATTTTACATTAATTAAATTTGTCCATACTAACTAACGCTATGTTTTCATGGATCAACTGAACATAGTTTTCATATAATATCTTGATGAATTTGTTGTGGTAATTATTAATTAAATCTTGTTATAATCCATAATATACAATGTCCATGAGAATAAATTTAGGAATATTATTAAGACTCATAGATGAAATTAATTTTAAGGGATGTTTAGAATGTTTTAATTTTGTCCTTAATCAGTTTTTTTGGCCTTATTGTGTCAATGTATAGAATCACAGTTGATCCTATGAAGAAAAAGGATGTTCAAGAATGTCATACCACAAAAAACATAAGTATAGTACATATTTTAATTGGTTTATAAGTTTAATATAAATGGTTCATTCTGAATTTTTACCAATTAGCTAACCCATTATCCATGATTACTCGTAAAGGTGTTAAGTTTGAATGGAAAAATGAATATAGGGAATTTTCTAAAATAAGAAGAGGAAATCAGTGAATGATATTATTTTCAATCTAGAAACACTAAATAATGGAATGGTGAATTATAATCATTAATAAATGAAAAGATATGGCTCTATCCTTATTCAAATGGTAGAGTTATTTCTTATTCATTTATGTAGTTAAAAATCATTATAAGAACTCTCCAACTATGAAAAAATGGTTAGAAGCCTTAATAATTACACTGAATATATAGAGACAATATCACGATGGTGAAATATATGAAATATAAATAGGTAAAAAGATCTTGAAGAATATTTTTTCAATGAATAAAGTAAACATTAATTAAACTTGATGGAACAAGATTCGAATGGATTGTGATTGCTCAATACACTACCACCAAGGGAAGAATAATCTGGTAGAAGATTCGTTGGTCTAGAAGGATCATGGATTTATGAAAAAAATGAGGATTGAAAAGGATCATGAGTACATGGATCTAGAAATTTTGGATATATAGATTATCATGTATGGTGAAACATAATTTTCTTTTCAATTGGATTCACAACCATATTTACTGTAAATGATTAAATGTTTTCATTCTGATGATGAGAATAAAAAAATTAATATATTAAATGATGGGATTATGGAGAACGTCGTTTATAAAGATGGAGTTATAAAATTTGTAAAGTTTCATTAGGTTACCTCTATACCCAAGCTAAAAGTATAGTTATTAGATGATTTCCATGGCTCACATTTTTCAATACTCTATAGAAGAACTATAATTTATCGATATTTAATAGAACACTTATGGTTGGATAATTTGAAGATGGTAATTTTTTATTACATATGTATATGTTTAGTCTGTCAATAAGTGAGGTTGAATGATATCATCCTTGAGAAGTTGGGAAACCATTACCTGTTCAAATATTAAAATGATATTGAATTACTCTGGATATTTTCATCAGATTACCAAAAAATCAAATAAAGAAGAATGTGGAATGGATAATTGTTGATCGACTAACCAAATCAGCGTATTTCATCACTTTAAGGAATGATTTGACATAATAGTTATATGCACAAATCTATATTAATGGCGTTGTAATACATCATATAGAACCTATTTCAATTATTTCTAATCATGATGCATGATTTATATCAAAAATTTTGAAAAGTGTTTAGAATTATTTTGATTTTGATATTCATTTTATTACTTATTATCACCCTAAAACAGATAGGCAGTCAGAAAAGACGATCCATACACTATAAGACATGTTGACATCAAGTTCACTTGACATTCATGGCATGTGGGATCTGTATTTACCATTGGCAGAGCTTTACTAAAACTATAATTTCTATACAATTATTCTAATGGAACTGTATGAAGCATTATATTGAATAAGATTTCATACACCAACTTTTTGGGATTATATCCGTGAAAGGAATCTTGTTGGACAAGAACATGGAGATGAAGAATCAATAAATACAGAGACTATTGATAATCATATCAATGATTCTAAAATTATGAAAACAATTTATGTGTCTCAAAGAATGAAGGATTTTTAATTTCTTGTGGGAGATCATGATGTCTTGAAATTACCCCCAAAGATGGGTGTTATAATATTTCTAAGGAATTGGAAACAGGGCCCCATGTAGATCAGACTTTTGAAATTCTAGAATGAGTTAGAGCTATATATTATCATTTGGGGATGCTTCCTAGCATTTCTAATGTTAACGATGTGTTCCAAATCCCTTTATTATAAAATTACATGTTAGACAAAACACATTTCATCACATTTGAAGCAATTTAATTGGAAGATGATTTATATTATTGTGAAGAGAATATCCAGATTTTGAAAACTAAAGAACAAGTGTTGAGGAATCAGAAGACTCATCTTGTAAGGATACATTATAGGAATCATTATATTTAAGTGGTAACAGTGGAACTAGATGATGTTATGATGAAAAACTAGCCAAATAATTTCATTAGGTGACATTCTTGAAATTTTGAGGATGCATTTTTTATCATATAGGACATTGTAACAACCAAAAATTTATTCCATGAAGTTTTACTTCTTATATTTATTTCATAGAGTAAAAATAACATAAAATAACATATAGAATTTAATAAAAAGTTTTTTAATGAATAATTGGTGAAATTAGAGGTATTTCTAGATGTTAAGGAAGTTTTACAAATGGAATAGTAATATGATCATATGAAAAGTAATATGCCAATTATGAATAGTTATCTGGCCAAATGGATAGTAAAATCTCTTCTGAATGTGTAAATTAAATATAGGAATCTAAATAATTATGTATTATATAATTATATCATAGTATATATAAATAAATATATTAAAAATTAATAAATTATTTTTTGGTATTTATATAAGTTATATATATTTAATTTCAATTTTATAATTAATATAATTAATAAAATTATAAAAAAGTCAAAAATTATATTAATACATTAAAAAGATTTATTATGATATAAATCTATTTGTATAAGACATTAGATAATTTTTCAAAACTGTTACAAAGTCATTTATGAAGTTTGAATTTTTATTTTTCAAATAAATGGTGATTTTAATTGAAAATTAAATTTATCATATTTAGATAATTATTTTCATAAAATAGAGTCCATTTTATAGTTATAGACATCAAATATGATTTGTGTGTTTTTATGGGTTTTTATAAAATATTTTAATTTTTTTGTGAAAAGTGAAGTACCGTAATTTACCATATCTTTACACTATTCCTTGTGTAAAGGATAATGTAAGGACCATAATCTAGAAAATAATATCATTTTTTATTAAATTTATTGAATGTTCTCAAACTATTCAATGTTTGGGGCCAAAATAATATACAAATGAAAAAAATATTCAAAAAACATCGTTATCCTCTATTATTAATACCACGCCTCACCACATATTCTTCTAACATCCAACCTTGATCCCATATTAAAATTATACAAAATAATCCTCCCAATACCCCTCCCACATTTACGGTATATTTGTGTCATAATATGGTGTAAACGAATCCTAATAAAGAGGTTCTCAAGGGGAAAAATTCAACGGGTTAAAATCCAATTTATTTTATTTTATTTTCAATTTATTGTATTTTCTTATCCTTCTCACACACCCTGTCCAATGTGTAATGATAACTACAGAATAATATATATACATTAATTATATCAGGATAATGTAATATCTATCATTAAACTCATTTCCTTCTCTTTTACTCAAATAAATGAATGCATCACCTGTGAACTGTTAATTTACCGACTTCATGGATGAGGCATTTCCATTTTTTGTTATCCACTTAATGGATGGTCTTAAAACTATAAATACGGTAAATATTTTAATTTTACATATTATATTTTATTTAATATTCTATAACTAGTATATATACATTCATTTAGTAAATATGACAATACTATTTCTTGATGGTTGAAAACAACAAAAATGATCTAAAGAATAATATTTAATTTTTTATATAATGATTCATTATCATATAAAGAAAAAATAATTTATAATACCATTAAATCTTATGTATGTTCATTAATAACATATTATATCTATTCTAGATAATTATACACATTTTATATGAAAATCATTACTTATAAACATGTGAACCGATCATAAAAACCAAGAAAGTTAACACTGAAAAACGATGAAGTTAAGCCCTATAACTCATCAAAAATCTAATAAATTAACGAAATAAAAGTAAAATGATTCAAATTAATGTTCAAAAGGATAATAATTATTTAATTTATTCATGGAATTTTTTTGATCACCTACGATGTTAAGGTAAAATGCAGAACAATTTCATATATAAACTATGGTTTTTCTTTCAATCCTCCATTTTCCATTGAGATTATGGTTTTTCTCTCTTAACCAAAATTTTATTTTTCATTTTTTTACATATTTCTAATATTTTTTTATATGTCAAAAAATTATATATACATATCACGTGATCTTTATGATATGGGGAAATATACGTTTTATAGGGTTGTCTTCTCAATTAATTATGCTTAAATAAACTCAATTCAAGGGAAAATCTGGATGTTTACCCATATTCACGCATTATCTGTAATATATTTTATGAAACCATTATTTATATAAAATCACTAATTTTATTCCTAAATAATTATATTTTTCATTACTATTTTTATAATCAAAATTAGGAAAAATTAAAATTATTTTCCCAAAATAACTCTTCATTGAAAACTAAAAGGGGTATTTCACTAAAGAATTCATCAATTATTTTATTAGAGTATTATCACATATTTGAACATCTAATTTGAATATTATAATTTTTTAGGTTTTCATGTTATTATTATTAACATAAATCATATTTTATGAAATTGATCATGATCATTTTGACTCTAGATGTCCTGTCTTGATAACATTCACCATACTATTTAGAATGGTTAGTGACTCTGTTTATAGATGGTGGATTTTTGTACATTAATATGTTAATGTTGTTTATGATAATATCCATTCATATGAGGATTTCATTGGACTTATTAAGTGATGGATTAGGCCCACTATAGACCCTTGATAAACCACTGGGTCTCATGAGACTATAAAAATATTTACATTTCCAAATCCTTGCCCATTTTTAGATATAGTTTTGGTTTTGTCCATATCCATTAGTATTTAGATATATAGGATGATTCCTAAATGATTTTTTATGATGTATGGTATATTAATTCCCTAATTATGATATTATTAATTAATAATCTAGGTGAATATTTGAGTAGTGTAATATCCAAGGTTATGTTTCGTTTTTATGTGATTATTTTTCTGGAATTATTTTATAAGATTTTATCTATGCCACATTATTATCATATTGCTATTATAATTACATTTTTTATTATTCATTCACCGTGAAATACTGTTTATATTATTTTTTGATGTCTTTCATACCATTACTGTTTATCTATGCTCACCTATTTTTTATGTTTTATTTTTCCAAGGATGTGATGATGTATATTATGAGTGACTTACATGGGTAATCGAGGGGTTTTTGGGTGTCCCAAATTGAATTTCAATATTGTATTTACTTTAACATTTTACTTTCAAATTAATTAATGTAATATTTTTTAGAATACAAATAATTAACCAATTACATCATGATGTGACTTCCATGTTTAATATACCAATGTAATAATGCCATGCACTGTCTCTGGGAAACCGTGACCTGGATCATTAAAATAGAATAACATGTGTTTAATAATTTATTTTTTATAAGTCATACCATCCATTATAAAATATAGAATATATAATTATTACACAATATTTATCACTTTGTCTTAGGGTTGTATGCTACACATGCTATCATAGATTTTAAATTTAATAATATATATTATTTATGTGTCATTCCATGCATATTGTTCTGTGTCACATTCACTATTAATTTCAGTTATATTCATTTTGAAATTTGGCTTGTCACATTATTCCCAACATAAATTAATTGATTACACAATATTAATACTTTATCTCGGTAATCAAGGGATTAGAATTTGGAAATAGCAATGCTAAAATATACACATAATAACAATACCTAATAGAACAACCCCTTAGTATGATCAAATGGGATGTACAATGTCCCATGGAATAATGACATAATAATATTTTCATATAGCATAATTGTGGTGGTAAATGAAATAATTTACATTGAATAAAGAACTAAAACCCAAATTATAATGCCCTGATCCCGCTCTTCCGGACTTAGTGCTTAAAATTCTATGTAATTTTTTTTTATAAATGTATTTAAACAATTACACAACACTTTAATGAAATGAGGATCTTTTACCGGTCTAGGTTCTGGAAGAATAGACATAACCTTACATTTATTAGAGTTGAAACAAAAATAAAACAACTATCCAATACACTTCCTCGTGCACTACAACAAATATGACCTACTCTAGAATTCAAGGAAACCTATGAAAAACATTTAATAAATGTAGGGTGAGCACAAAAGAGGCCCGATAAGGGGTTTTGAAAACCATTGATAAATCTATTTTAAAAATATCATTTCAATAATACATTTGAAAAATATCAATTGTTAATTAATTTTCAAAACAACCTTTACAAAATAATGTAATGCTTTTGAAATATAATTATACTTTGAAAACAATTTTAACCTAATCCATTGATTTTCATTGGAAAATATTAAGCAAACTTCATGAAATTAAAACATCATTTTGAGGCAACATAATTTGTTGAATGCTATCTTGGGCCTACCCACTTAGTAAAGGATGGGTTCACTCCCCAACGACCTCCCATTTTACAACGAACAACTGCCAATCTTCTTTTGAAAACGTTTAATGTTTTCCTTACATATCTATATTTATACATACTAGTATTTCTCACTTGAGTTTTTACATTTAAACATGTCTATGCATTTATGTAATAATTTATATTGATATATATATAAGTATATATATATATATATATGTATGAATTTTTATTGAAAAAAAACACTACTGAGTATTGATTCCCAGAAACTCACAACACTTGGCATGTACATAAAAACCTACAGAATTATCAATTATTTGTTTTTATGATGAAATGACTTAAACAATTCTTTTAATAATAAAATAATAATGATCATGCACTGAAGATTATAAATGATATATATTTTTTTTTAAAAACATTTATATATATATATATATATTGTGAATACAATAAGAAACAATATTATCCCTACAAATTACACACGCGATTAATAAAACTGATGCACGAGACATGTCATTGATTTCAATAATGGCCACTACTTATATTATAAATTAAATTCATGAATTAATTAAATGAATCACATATGAATATGTATAATATATATATGAACATGTAAACATAGACTGCAAGACAAAATTCTGTTAAAACATAAATAAAACATATGGATGAAACATATAATAGTATACCAATGATTTTATAATTTGCGAGTATGTTTCTCACAAAAAACATCAGTTATATATTCATAATTACCCTTTCGAAAATTCAAAAAAATTTAAGATTGAAGTATAAAATCATATATACACAAAATTATATAAAATTATTTTTATATCAAAATTAACGAAACATAAACTCTTGCAAACTTTTTTTGCATCCAAGATATTATTTAATGATTACAATGTATATTTGAAAAACTCAAAAAAGAATAGTAATATAACCAAGTATAAAAATATATATACATGGGTTTTTCATAATAAAAATTTTGCAGTATAAACTCCTATAAATTCATTGCAACACCTTTAAAACTAATCAATAAATAAAAATATAATCCATAACATATATATTTTAAAACTAATATATAATTCTACTTACTAGAAACAAGTTTTTATTAGTCAAATAAAAATGGTGATTTTGTTTTGAAGAAACCCATAAGAAAACATTGAAGAAGAAAGTAATTTGATAAAATTAAAATTAAAATCCCTTACCTGAACTAAAATATAATTGCATATGATGTATTTGAAATTAAATAATCCCTTACGCAAATAAAAAATCTGAAAAATAACAAATAGTATGTCCTTACTTGTTAGTAGAAGAAAATATATTCTTTTTGTTTCACTTAGTGGGTAAAAGACGCCCAAATGGAGAGCAGTGCAGCAATATATGATTGAATCCAGGAATATAAAAATGCATAAAAGATAGATGAAGAGTGAAAAAAATATTCAATGCTTATATATATCTCCCTTCACACGTCCCATAAACACTTATTTATAACCAAAAATATGTTTATTTTATTCAAAATTCCCAAGAGTTATATTGCCTAAATAATTTTCAAAAATAAGTTGATCAGATAATATGGTTTAGTTTTGACAATTATAGTAATAGTTATATGAAAATGGATTATCCGAAGAAATGGATTGACGAATGAAAATGTAGTGTGTGTCCATAAGAAAATTTGAATCTATCATTTTACAAATAGAAAAAATTGACAATTGGATCACAATTCATTTTTAGATTCTATTTCTATAATTATAAATTACCACAAAATCAAAAGACACAGAATGAAAAACAATGGATAGAAAAATCCGATATCGTGACGAACATTCATGTCACAAAAGAAATAATTATGTTGCCAATAAATAATATACTGTACCACAAATAATATTTTGTAGAAGAAAAACTATAAATAAGACAAATCAGTATTCAATTTGATGCAGACATTAAGGATAGTTAACACCTACATGCGATTCGGCACCACATGATGCGTTTTCCCCGTAAATCTCGATCGTACCAGCTTTTCCCTCACTACTCGGCCAGGGACACTCAACGGCGTTTGATCTAGACTCAAACTAAAACCCTAAGTTCATTCGATGGCAGATTTTGCTCGCATGACCTTCCTTCTATAAACCATCAGCTTCGTCTTCTTCTCTCATCCCGACCAGGCTCGATGATGACCTCACATGCCCTTGGCCGAAGCTCAAATCGATTTCCTACGAACCCTAACAGGTCTCTTGCCTCGTGGCCTCTCCTGGATTTTATCCAAACATTAACCCTCGACGAACCGAGCGTCAGTCTCCTGAAACCTAAAAGCCCTAATTCCTGATTTTCAATTCCTATATTTTATTACCTTTTTTTAAATTAGTTATCATTATATCTTTATTTGTTTAAATAAATAAATTATCATAGTATATTATTTAGTTATATATATATACATATATACAATGATTTATATTCATTTCATTTTTTAATTAACTGAATCTCAAAAAATTAATTTTACATAACAATATTATTTATTTCAAAAATAATTTATTATTTCTATTTTTAAAGCAATATATGTATATATAATTATTTCTTATAAAATCATAACTTCTAATAATGAGAAATTATTTTTAAATAAAACTTTTTTTATAAAATTATATTTTATAAAATATTAATTTATTACGGTCTCAAAATAATTATTAAATATTTAATATTTTATTTTCTTATTTTCAGGACAAAATTTCAATTACATGAACGTTTTAATTTTCATAAATTGAAAGTAGTAAATCTCAAAACTAAAATAAGGTTTCTTTTATTAAATATTTTCTTAATAAGTTTTCATTTATGAAAAAATTCTTAAATAAATACATAATTAATATTTAAATTTTCTTAGGGTGTTACATTCTCCCCCCCCTTAAATGAATTGTGCCCTCGCAATTTCTTTCATCGGACATACGAAAATTCTGAATTTCCATCTTCAGAATTAAAGAATCACTAAGTGGAATTAACTAACTAAATAAATTTCTAAAGCATAGAGTAGTTTTTTTTCATGAGAAAATTTCTAATCTATAAAATTGTCTACACCGTTCCTTTTATACCAAATATAACGCCCAGAGCCCACTCTTACGGACTTAGTGATTAAAATAATGTGTAATTTTTTTTATAAAAATATTTAAAAAATTACAGTACACTTTAATGAAACGAGGATCTTTTACTGGTCCAGGTTCTGTAAGATTAGACATAACCATACATTGATCAGAGTTGAAACAAAAATAAAACAACTATCCACTACACTTCTTCGTGCACTACATCAAAGATTACCAACTCTAGAATTCAATCCAACCCGTGAAAAATATTTCAAAAATGTAGGGTGAGCACAAAAGAGGCCGAGTAAGGGGTTTGGAAAAACATTGATAAATCTCTTTTAAAAATATCATTTTGATGATACATTTGAAAATTTTCAATTGTAAATTCATTTGTAAAACCACCTTCACAAAATAATTTAATTCTTTTGAAAAATAATTATACATTGTAAACACTTTTAAACTAATCTAGTGATTTTATTTGGAAAATATTAAGCAAACTTCAGGAAAAAAAAACATCATTTTGAGGCAACTTAATTCATTGAAAGATGTCTTGGGCCTACCCACTTAGCGAAGGATGGGTTCATTCCCCAATGACCTTCCATTTTTCAACGAACAGGCGATGATATTTTTTTTGAAAACGTTTAATGTTTTCTTTACATATATATATATATATATATTAGTATTTCTCACTAGAGTTTTTACCATTAAACATATCTATGCATTTAAATAATAATTTATACTGATATCTATATATAAGTATATATATACATGTGAATTTTTATTGAAAAAAACACTACTGAGTATTGATTCCGAAAAACTCACAGCACTTGGAATGTACATAAACACCAACAGAATTATCAATTTTTTGTTTTCATGATTCAATGACTTAAATCATTATTTTAATCATAAAATAATAATGATCATGCACCGAATATTATAAATGATATACATTTTTTTAAATGAACAGTTATATATATATTGTGAATACAATAGACAAAAATATTATCCCTACAAATTACACACACGATTAATAAAACTGATGTTCGCGACATGTCTTTGATTTAAATAATGGCCACTACTAATATTATAAATAAAATTCATGAATTAATTAAATAAATCACATATGAATATGTATAATATATATATGAACATGTAAACAAAGTTTACAAGACAAAATTATGTTAAAACATAAATAAAACATATGGATGAAACATATAATAGTATACATATGATTTTACAGTTTGCGAGTATGTTTCACAAAAAAAATCGGTTATATATTGATAATTAACCATTCTAAAATCCAAAATAATTTAAGATTGAAGTATAAAATCATATATACACAAAATTATATAAAAGGATTTTTTATATCAAAATTAATGAAAAATAAACTCTTGAAAACTTTGTTAGCATCAAGGACATTAATTAATGATTCATATACATCTTTCAAAAACTCAAAATTGATTAGGAATATAACCAAGTATAAAAATATATATACATGGGGTTTTCATAATAAAAATTTTTCAGTATAAACACCTATAAATTCATTTCAACACCTTTAAAACAAATAAAAAATAAAAATAGAAACCATACCATATATATTTTAAAACAATATATAATTATCCTTACCTCAAACAAATTTTTATTAATCAAATAAAAATGATGATTTTGTTTTGAAGAAACCCATAATAAAACACTGATGAAGAAACTAATTTGATAAAATAAAAATTAAAATCCCTTTCCTATCGTAAAATAGATTTTCAAACAATGTATTTGAAATTAAATAATCCCTTACAAAAATAATAAAGATGAAAAACAACAAATAGTTTGTCCCTTACTTGTTAGTAGCAAAAAATATATTCTTCTTGTTTCACTCAGTGGGTAAATGACGTCCAAATGGCATGCAGTGTAGCTATAGACGATTTAATCCAGGACTATAAAAATGTATAAAATATAGGTGAAAAGAGAAAAAATGATTCAATTCTTATATCTCTCTCCCTTCACACGTCCCATAATCCCTTATTTATACCCCAAAATATGTTTATATTATTCCAACTTCCAGAGAGTTCTATTGCCTAAATAATTTTCTAAAGAAAGTTGATCAGATAATATTGTTTAGTTTTGACATTGAGAGTAATGGTTATATGAAAATTTATTATCCAAAGAAATGGATTGACGAATGAAAATGTAGTGTGTGTCCATAAGAAAATTTGAAACTATCATTTTACTAACAGGAAAAATTGATAATTGGTTCACACTTCATTTCCAAATTCTATTTATATCATTATAAATTACCACAAAATTAAAAGACACAGAATGAAAAACAATGGATAGAAAAATCCAATATCATGAAAAACACTCACATCGCAAAAAAATTAATTATATTACCAATAAATACTATAGTGGACCATATATAATATTTTAGAGAAGAAAAATTAGAAATAAGACAAATCAGTATTCAATTTGATGCAGACATTTAGGATAGTAAACACCGACTTGCGATTTGGAACCACACGAAGTATTTTCCCTGAAAATATCGATCAAACCAGCTTTGAACTCATGACTCGGCTAGTGACACTCAACAGTGTTAGATCTAGACTCAAACTGAAACCCTAAGTTCTTCTGAGAGCGACTTTTTCTCGGTCGACCTTCCTCTTATAAACCATCAGCTTCGTCTTCATCTCTCATCTCGACTAGGATCGATGATGACCTCACATGCCCTTGGCCGAAGCTCAAATCGATTTCCTACGAACCCTCGCAATGTCTCTTGGCTCATGACCTCTCCTGGATAAAAACCGAGCATCGGTCTCTTGAAACCAAAAAGCCCTAATTTCCGATTTTTAATTCCTCTATTTTATTTCCATTTTTTTAAATCAGTTATCATTATAGCCTTACATGTTTAAATAAATAAATTATCTTAATATATTATTTAGTTATATATATATATATATACAATGATTTATATTCAATTCATTTTTTTAATTAACCGAATCTCAAAAAATAAATTTAACATAACATTATTAATTATTTAAAAAATGATTTATTATTTCTATTTTTTTAAATCAGTATATGTATATATAATTCCTTCATATAAAATCATAACTTCTAATTATGAGAAATTATTTTTAAATAAAACTTTATTTATAAAAGTATCTTTTATAAAATATTAATTTATTACTGTATCATATTATTATTAAATATTAAATATTTTATTTTCTTATCTTCAAAACAAAATTTCAATTACATGAATGTTTTAATATTCTTAAATTGAAAGTAGTACATCTCAAAAATAAAATAAGGTTTCTTTTATTAAATCTTCTCTTAACCGGTTTTCATTTATGAACAAATTACTAAATAAATACTTAATTACTATTTAAATTTTCTTAGGTTGTTACAGAAATACTATTGGAAAGTGACCGAGAACATTGCCAAGGGGAGGCTAATGACTATAAAATCCTAATCCATGTGTAGAAAATATTAATTAATATAAAAAAATTGATGTTAATACAAAAATATTTCTTTCAATACCATTTTATTAGAGTTTTGTAATTATCTCACTCTATATGAATATAAAGAAATATAATTGCTTGATATATTTTTATTTTATAGGCACAATTTCTTCAATTGGTCATGCTTTAATCAATTTCCAATTCATGTCATACATTATGAAATTAATATCCAAAAAATAAATTATTATGAATGAATTACTAAAATTAATTTAATGTACTGTTTGGTCTATAATTCAATGTTAATTCATTCATAAGGAATATAGATATTAATATAACAAAATAGTTTCAACAGGTTATATAGAATGCATAAATTTCCCTTTGGTGAAGTAAAACATTTATTACAAAAATATTTTACAATATTCAACATAAACATCATAATTAGTTGTTAACCATACAAAACATTCGATAGATTATGAAAAAAGTCATTATTAATAATATCAAATCAATTTCAAATTGTAATTATCATAAATCCCACTACTAACATGATGGGTCTCTTTATCAACAAATACAAAACTTGTTAATACCATAATAATATATTCTCTACAATCATGTTAATATCCTAAATTCATATTAATAAATATTGAAAACATACATTATTCTTTATTCATTAAATAAAAAATTGATGATTACATAAATTCATTAAATTAAGATATTATTTTCACTCCATTGATTATAGAAGAAATCAAAATTTCCAAATATAAAAAATGAATTCCACACTAGTTTTTACTATATAATTTATAATATTAATATCAATCGTGTCATTATAGATAAATTATTACATCCACATTGGGAAAAAATTAATGGTTACCTTTCCGTAAATCATTTTTTAGAAATATGTTCTTCATTTCATAAATCATCATTCTTATTTAATGATACTATTAAACATACTGTTTCATATCCATTAAGAAATAATAATTAAATAAAATATTTATATATTTAATGATTCATATGATGATAATATCATCAATAAAATATATTTACAACAAAATTCATGGTTATAATTACTCAAGAACATTAATCATTCCACAGTGGATGTATAAATTGTGTAAGATTATCCTTGATATCATAGCTTCATATGAGGTTTAATAACATAATGATTATTGAATTTAATTTCATAATGAACCATCTCTATGCTGTGGATTCATTTCAAAATTTTAATTTCATTCTATCACTTCAATTCAGGATCATGGCGTTCTTTCACACAAAACATGTTTTGATACACCCATTCCATTCAATCATGTAATGCGGTGTTTCATTGAATAATTATTACACACGGGAAAGTCTATAATTCCCTTAATTCATTTATCCATTATTATCTAAAATTCCCTAGTTATCTAACATCCATTTTTATCCATATAGAATAGATAATTGTTTTATTTCTGTATTGTAAATAAATCTATGTCAACATATGATGATAATTTTTGAGACACCAATCCCCTTAAAAGGCATTTTTTAATTCCATTAATGAAATAAAATTAAATATATCTAGATATTATATAATAAAGAAATATAATGGATAATAATAACTACCCACATGATTAAGGTAATTCATAATTATTATAGCTCATGTAGTTTTCACTTGATACATATACCATCAAATCCTTTCAAAAGAATGATTACACTATAGTTAAAAATATATTTCATGCTATCTTACTAATTTTCCTCAGTAGACATATGGATGCATCAAGGCGATGTATAATATCAGTCCAAACCTGTCATTTCAATTCAAATTCATTATTCATATACTAATTAATATATTTAATAAATTAATTATTATTCTATACAACCAAATATATTAATTTTATAATGGATATATAACTCTCAATATTTCCCTTGTTAAAAAATTTGCACTGTAAGAAAAATGTAATAAGTATAAATGAGATACGGTTTCTGAAATAACGATATACATCTTAAATAAAAGTTATAGTTATGGTAAATTTAATGTCTAATGATAACATGAATGTTTATATTTCAATGGGATGTTATTGAGTAAAACTGAAATAAAGAATTGAATGTTCGTATTATCCTTCGTCTAAATATTCATAAACCATCAAGTGGAGTAATTGTTATGATATAAATATTTACCAATTGGATTAATAATAAATGGTTTTTTTAGTAAATAAAAATACAATAAAATTATATTTGAAATCATTATTGAGGAAAAAAATATTTTCATTTTTAAATTCATTTTGAAAATACATTTCATTAATAATAACATTGGGAAAACATTTTCTCTAATCAGATAATTGTAATTATGAAATGGGTGCTTCAAATAAATGATGTTTAAACTAGAGTATAATTATTTATTTTCCATTATATTTAGTAATTATTTATTTTTGACATTATAAGTGTAACAAATTTTCCTTTCTCATAAATGGATAAAACATTCCTTTTAAATATTTTTGAAAAATAAAAACATAATTTTTTTGAAAAAAATATATAATTCTATTGGAAAAGTTTTATAAATTGAAAATATGGGTTAGAATCCATTATATAAATAATATTTAAATTCTGAAAATAATTTTTTAAATCATTTATAAAAAATTTTATTTTTGAGCAAAATATATGAAATTTAAAAAAGCGAAATAATTTAGATTGTAAAAATAAAATTTTCTCATTTACATTACGTACCAAAGTTGGGGAAAAAGTTAAAATTATTGAATATATAATGAATATAAAGGTGGATATAAAAGTGAAATGCTTTTATTAAGAGTTTATAAATTAATTTTTTAATATAAATAAATGATTAAATAATGTCGATTATGATTAGATTATAAAATATAACAATACAATGAACACATCGTCGAACTAGGAATGAATCAGTAAATCGATTACTGGTTTCAACTATAAATAAAGATAATAACACTATATGTAAAACATATGTCAATATAATTCAATTATACTAATAATCAATGAATGAATTAATGAATTAAGTATAAGATTAACCAAATAAACAAAAATTATGTAGTGAAATGTCTTACCTCTTTCTTCTTTTTGATAGAACGTACATAGAAATTTATATATCAGTTTAAAACACCTTATAAAATTCAAATAAAATCATATTACTATTTATATTATGTTATTTGATAATTTTATCACATATTATCACCCATTAATAAATATTATTCTATTATTTTAAATATTTTTGGAGTTAATTCCCTATTATCTCATGAATGTTTCTCAAAGAATGGTCTATTTCATGAACATATTATATATTTGTATCATATATTCAATAATTAAAGGATATAAATATCATATTTTTATGTCAATTATAATTATAAAATTACTCATGAAATATGGTTACGAAAAATGTAGTCTGTTACGATAATAGATATGGTAGGTGGAATGTATTCATGAGTAACATTTCTGGTTTTCAATGATCCGTATGGAATAGTGGTATATACTTTTTTTATATTTACAGAATGATCATACTATCAAATATAACATCTTATTTCCTTTAATTTTATTACATATATCATCAATGTGGTTTGGTGATGAAAAGTTAGTCACATCACTTCGTGAATGTGGTTGTGCACACATACACGAATAATGTTGTCATATTTATGTGAGTGAGAAGGTAAGAAAGAAAATGATTTTTATTATAATTATATAATGATAAATATTTCATTAATAACATAATAATATAATTTATATAACATATAATCATTTTCTTTAATCTTATTACATTCCATGCAAAGTGTGAGTGAAAGACGAATTTCATCGCATCACTAGTCGATGGTCTATCGTAGACATGAGTGGTGCGATCATATCTCCAATGGGTAGGATGTTGATATATATATATATATATATGATATAATCAATCCATATATATATTTATGTTATATATTACATATATATATATTATCAATCAATATATAAAACCTTGAATGGTGGTATTGGTATAATGAACTTCAATAGTTCATGAGGCAGTAGTCCACAGTACACACAATCAATGATTTCATAACCCATTTTACTAAAGTGGAAATGATTTTGAGAAATTTAATTATTATACCAACATTACTATATAATTATGATACTTATTTTATTATATTATTAGAATTGGAAAATATTTTAAAGGGGTGGAGAATAAAACTAAGTGATGGTGCTCATTGAGGAGCATTATTGTCTCTTCAGGTATCCTTCTTGAGTTTTCTATAAATCCTTCCATGGTTTAAATTAATCCAAAGAAGAGTATTTTAGGATCATATGATAGATTTTATAAAAAAATTTCTAGGTATTAGTGAAATCAATTAGGACTGATTGTGTGATGATGAGGGGATAAGAGTGGCCTTTTATAAGTGTGGTGGGTGGAACACCTGTAATTTATTTAAAATATTCAATCATACATAAATATTTATCATTTATATGGATTTATAAATGTGTAATTTTATAAGATATAAGTTATAAGGAAGATATAAATCTTGAAAAGTGTTTTTTGAAAAAAAAATTACTTCATTTTAAGCCCTACTTTTTTAGTTTCCCCTCTTGTAAATCAGGTTTTTACCTTAATCACATTATTTTTTTTAAAATTATCTACATTCATTTTTCTAAAAAATTGGTTAAATTATTATAAATATAACTTTTTTATAATTATAAAAATTAAATAAAATTTTCCAAATTCAAATAATATAAATTGTAAAATATAAATTAAAATTAATTTGATAGACGAGATAAAAATTGGTTTTAAGGAGTAAATGTTCAAATGGTTACAATGTTTTTACATAATAACATAACATGAAAACTATTCCAATGGAATTTTTTTAAATGATTTATAAATTAATTAAATTTACATTAAGTTAAATTAATTTATACTTTATCATTATTTATAATTTAATAAAAATGAATTTTTCCATTAAATTTTAGTTGTTTTATTTGTTAATAAAAAAATGAAAATATACATAAAAATACTAGATATTTACAATCCACTAAATATTTTATAATGATTAGAGAAGATATTTTTATTTTACATTATAAATCTATTACATTTTTTAATTTTATATGTGATGTTTTTTATTTAACTCTATTTTAGAAAATAACTATTTTTAGAAACCATTTTTTACTTTTATATAATTCTAATTTTATTTCTAATTTATAATAAATGAAAATTATAAATAATTTTTTTTTTAATTTTTTAAATAATATTCATTCCTAATAATATAACTTCTAGATGATAAATATTACATTGAAATTTTATATTTTAATAATATTTCACATTTCCTTCATATTATGTGTTTCATGTATCATTTGTACAATCAATTATGCATTTAATAAAAGATAATCAAATTCAAGTGTAATGATTTGTGGATTCAAAACATTTTGTAATGAAACATATTGATTAGATTAAATTTATTTAAACTTTACTAATTCATAATGTCTCATGGTGTTATATTATCATCAAACATGGGGTTCTATTTTGTATACACTATAAAATAAAATGTTCTCATTTTAATATTCCAGGGTGTTAGATTATAAAATACGTCAATAAATTTATTCATAATAAATAAAAAATTATATTGGTAATAAAGGTTTTGATATTTGGAAATACCATTTTTTGAAAAAATCACAATTCTGTAATGATTTAAAGACCATCTTATTAGTCAAATATGAAGCTAATATGACAATATTTTTGTTTCAAGATCATTTTCCGAATTGATAGGGGTTCATAAACTATATATGATTATATTAAAATATATATAGTTCGAATGTTTTTATTTCATAAATAAAATTTTAAAATTTTTTTGCGCATTAATGAGTTTCAAATTCATCCATTACACTATGAAAATAATATTAAAAAATGAAATTTTTTAATGAAGTAAAATTCAATTTCAAAAGATCATAATATCCATAAATGAGTGAAAAGAACTTACATATATCTCAAATTTTTTCAAAAATAATATGGTTAGAATATGTTATCCAATTTGAATAATTATCTATAATGTTAATTTATAAAATAATATTTAAAACCACACCCAAACATGAATATGAATCATTTTATACATTACTAACCTTATGGCCCCCCAAATATCTTAATATATATAACATTAGAATGAAGGTAATTAAATTTCAAAATTGAACTTATCATTATTCATCTAAAAAATATAACGTATATTTTAATAATCAAATTTAAAAATGTGAATACCTTATCAATGTATTCTTTTAGAACACATTACTAAAATAAATTACCAGAATGACATATTGGAAACATGCATTACTAATTATTATTTCTGAAATAAACATATTATTATATATACTACTTAAATACCAAGATATTATAAACTCCACAATTGATAGCATAAACCATGTCTTCTAAATATCATGGATTAGTTTCATTTTCTTTAAAAAAATCCGATTTACTTTATCCATAAATATTAAAAACATTATCATAACACCATTATCTCCAAATCAAGACCATATAAATGGTTATGTTTCTCTCATTCATATTTTTTCAAAGAAGATAAACATTCCAATTAATTGATTATCTTATTACCATCCAATGTATACATTCAATTCCATATAAAAAATATACAAAAGTACAATCCATATACATTTTATAATTCATAATACAATACTATAATTTATTAAATAATAATTTGAAACAATTATTAAATCAAAAAACTATTAAAATTTATCAGTCCTACTCAAAATTTTTAGTCAAATAATATTTATAGTGATACATTTGGTTATTTTAATACACAATCCTTTAATGAGTGGAAAATTTATTTTCATAGTGCCCCATTTTTTATAGAAAAAAATTGGATATTAGATGCCTCCTTATTTTCATTGAATTCAAGTGCATGCTGTACATTATCTACAAACATGTAGAAATACCACATTTCCTTAAGGAATGTAACGTGGTATTTCTCTCCATAATTATTGCATGTGAATAAACCCTTTTTTCCCTTTAATCCAATATCAATAATTTTTTATGATGTCATATTCTTACCATTATTGCATTAATATACAAAATATATTAATAATTCTCTTTATGTCTAGGTAAAACTTGATATTATGTCCAAATATGATGTAAATGTTTTGGGAGACTAGTTCCCTTAATAAGATTGACATATGTCCATCAATGAAATTATCATTCTTGCATATTCGATTATCAACATTTATGTGGTTCCCAATACTTTTTCATGGAAATATTTTTATAAATGTTTTAATTCACGAGACAAGATCATATCATTTTGAAAAATAATATTTCATCACAAATATTGTGAAATAATTAATAGAAATTGAAATATTTTTCAATATTATTATCATAATCATAAATATGGTTTCATTGTTGATTAAATTATTTTGAAATCAACGAAAATGTTCAATAAATAAAATCTAAATTATCTTAAGCATGACCCTTGTGAGTATCCTACTACATGAAATGTAAGGCCCATTTTCATGCACTATGTTTCAATTAGTTTGAGGTCACTTCATAGTATTAGGATTAATTTATACAAGGTATAGATTTTAATGAACCGCTTCCACATATAGAATCATGATAGGGATGTATTTCATTGGAAAATCACATATAATCCACCTTAATAAAATATTATAATTTTTTTTCTATACATATCCAAAAATTCTATCATTGGTTTTTTTTTCTAATCGATGTTTTCCAAAATCTATATCATGCATATTCTACTAAATATTCTATAATATGAACTACTTTAACATGGACTATAGAAACCCAGATCTAGTTCTATAATTATTACATTAGTATAAGATATAACGAATCAAAAAATGAAGAACCTAATAGTTGAGTAATCATGGTAAAATAAATTCCCAATAGAATAAATATTTACATTTAAAAACAACAATTATAAACTAATTTTTATAGAGAATAAATTTATTTCATCTAGCATATTATTACACATAAAATATAGTACACTTTATGAATTTTATAGGGGTGAAACAAAATAAGGGTGAAATTAAATTCAGAGTAAGGGATTTATATGAAAGGAGTTATTATAAATCAATAATAATAGTCAACATATCTGGGTAAATAAATTATCAGACAATACATTTAAATAAATGGAAAAATTATAATCAATTCAAAAAGGTTAATAAATGGAAAAAAGCATGACATTTAATTAATAAAATGAAAATGAAATGCATCCATAGAAAATATATTAGGTAAGATACCCTGGAAAATAACATATATTCTATCAATTAATGAAATTATTAATTGTTGGACGTCTTATCTCAGGTAAATTTTGTCTCTACTATCAATACATTTGACAATATGATTTGAATTACATTTCAAAATCCATTTAATACTATCATAATAATTGTTCCAATGATACCAATTATTTCACCATTGGGATATATAATTTTAGGACCACCCATAACTGAATGTCCAAATCATTCCGCATATAATTAATAATTGATTTAATTAATGAATCAATACTACCTAACATTAAATATTCATATTGAGTGATAGATAGTTATTTTTCAAACAAGTATGTGAATGTAAATACTATTCTTGCTCAAAATAATACTAAACCATCATTATGTGGAATAATTATGATAATGATATATACCCATTGTTTTAATAATAATGTGATTTTGTCATTTTTGACTATTAATACTATAAAATATCTTTAAAAACATTCTTGAGGAATATATTTTTTCTATTTTGAAAAATATTTTGAAAATCCTATTATTTAAAAATTACATGAATTTTTTGAAAAAAAATATCCACATAAATATGAAAATCATTATTCAAAAAAAATAATGGATATTGTGAACTATACTTCCCTAAATTCCATACATCGTAAAAATAATTTTTGTTTTTTATATTAAAAATACTATTTAATTTATTATTTGGAAAGTAATTTTAATATTCCATTCAAATATTTGTAAAATATCCATGGGTTTTATTGAGAAAGTAATAAGAATTCATTATATTTTCTTTAAAAATTAATGATATGTTAATATTGTGTTAAATAAATCATTTCCAAATGTTAGAAAATTTTATCATAGTATTATAAAGCATTATTTTTGAAGAAAATTTATTTTCTACCGATGAAATAAATGAAGAAGAACTATCCTCAAAACATTTTTAAATTAATTTTAGTACAAAAGAGTTGGAAAATGAAACTATTAAATGAATGTATCATGAATATAAATTATAGAATAAAATTAAATTGGTTTATTAGATTATAGTCAAATAATTTCCTTTAATTGAAATATCATAATAACCAATATCACTTTATAGTGAGATTATGATATAAAAAATTACTATGATCATAACATTGAATTGATAATTAATGATTTAAAAAATTATTTTTATAAAATAAGAATACATATAATGTTGTTGGAAATACAACATATGTATATAATTTTTTTATACACATAATCATATAATGATATTCTCAATGAAGTGGATGATAAAGGATTTGAAACAAAATAGAGTCATGAAATCTCGTACCACACACTTCAATTTGACTGAAAATTCATTAACATATTGTATGGTTGTTTTAATAATATTATTAAATTTAACTGGAACCAAATAAAAATTTATGATATTATATATGACTCTTTTATGACAATTTGTCACTTATTTTTTAATAACCATTAATTAGTTTCATTATTTATGGTGTTAATTTACTTGTTTTGTCAAGAATGTTTTTTTCTAGAAGGTTGTGATTAATGTTAATATTTCTAAAATCCTGGTAAAATCATATGTTACTCTTAAACCCCTATTTTTATCATTTTTTTTGTGTATCATTGTGGGGTGTTTTGGAAGATATTTGGGCTAAAATGAAACTTTCTAGGATGTGTATGGTTGGCGTACAGTTTACCCAAATTGTGCATCGTGATAGTGGAAACCATGAACACACAAGAAGTAGGGGATTAAATAGATGAATAATGGTTTGAAAATGTGTGTACCCACCGAAGATAAACTATGAAACCTAACCAGCATTGGTAAATGGTTAAGAAACACATTTTGCAAAACCCTATGACCCTTCTAGGAAAGCTTCTGAAATAGTTTTTTTACCTGAAAATTATTTAAAACATAATGAAAACAAATTTTTATCCCACACTCTATCAAAACCCAGACTGTATCAATTTGATAGGAAATTGATCTATTTAAACCCATTTCTCCTACTCCAAACCCCTTTTAACATGGATCAAATCAAGGTGATCGTTGTTCTGCCCTTTCTAGGTAAGTTTCTCTCCACATTACTTCTCTATATCAACCTAACACTCTACCCCTTTCCATTATATATATATATATATATATATATATTCTTGTGGTTGGTGGATATTACCTTAGTTATTTTAAATCTGAATTATATATTTTATTCACAAATCACCATTTTTAAATTCAGTTAATTTAATTTGATTGTTGGATGTGTTTTTTTTCATCAACCTAGAATCAACAGAATGTGCTGCTATTTAAGCTTTTCAATTTATTTCACACTAAAATTATTGATTTAAATTGATTTTATTTCAATTGGTTTGTTAAAATAAAATTTCTATGAATATGGGTTTTAGATTTGATTTTCCCTAAAAATTATGAATACCCCCAATTCTAATGACTTCGTTTGTGTTTGTGAAATATGAGGAAAAATGTGCAATTAAATTTTTTACTTTAAATATTAATTTTTATTTTCAAATATATTTTATTTTTTTATCTAAAAATAATTGATTAATTTTTTATGAGTGAATTATTTTTATTCTTCAATGATGTTTGATTTTATTTGTCCAAATATTTTATTTTTAATTGAAATTAGAATATTTATATGTGATATTAGTTGATTTTATTTTAAACGGTTTGAAAAAGTATTTCACATTATTTCTTGTTGTTTGAAAACATTACAAACTAGGTATTTAGTATATATTTCGGTAAGACATGCTAGGATGGGGATTCCCTAGAAAAATATTTATGCTTTTCAACTCTAAGATATATATATTGGAACATCTCATCCCATGTGAGATATTGGTTGGTCATACATGGACAATGTCAAAGAAACATGTATGTACATTGTTACTTTCATTATCAATATTTATGACGATTATATAACCCTGAATAATCATACCACCTTGAAAATTAATGTGTTTCTAATTGTTAATTCATTGATATATATTCAATTTTTGATATATTGTCTACAAATTACTGATGAATTTAAATAAACATTTTTTTCCAACATGTTTATAAAGACATTGTTTGAAATATTTCCATCATTATTAATGAAAATAATTAATTTTTAAAATGTTCTATTGAAATTAAATTACTGTTCTTTTAAAATTTAAATAATTATTTGGTGCACTATTTTTTCAGTCTTTAAATGTAATCCTTAGTGAGACCCTAATGGGATTTTATCTCACAACATATATGAGCCTTTTAGGTTTTTTTATATTAAATTATTCCAGGTTCCAGAAATGGTAAAGTTCCACATAGAGATAGTTTTTGTTGTTGATCCATGTCCATGGAGAGTGGTTGTATCACCTTAGAATGATAAAGGGTTAAATTACTCAATGATATGAACCATGAAAATAGGGTGAACCTTACTTTTTGGAAGCCTATATTATTAGAACACCATAGTTAAGCATTCTTGTCCTGGAGTAGTGATCAGGATGGGTGACATTCATGATTTTTTATAGGGTGTGTATGAGTGAGGAGAAAGCACACCAGAAGGACTTGTGTTGGCCTGTGGGGACTGTAATTAGTCAGATGACCCGTTCTAGCATGTGGGTGTGCTCCATGGTGGTTACCACATGTTTTTGGGGAAATTGGTGGTATTTGGTATGCCAGGTCCCGATGGACATGTAATGGGAAGGTGTTTGTGCTATCACTAGGGCCCAATTGTTATATTTTGTATCAGAGGTGGTACTCCGTCTTAAGTGAGGTGCACTGCCTGGGATGATATGTAGGGTCCACAACAAAGACATTTTTCTCAAAAGGAGGTTATTGTAATACCTCTGAATAGAAAAGGGTTAAATTAATAATTGATAAGACTCGTGTCAATAAGGTGCTCTTTATATTATGGGAGACTACATGATTATAACACCATAGTTATGCGTGCATGGCCTTGAGTAGTGATCAGGATGGGTGACCTTATGGAATGCTTCCCTGGGTTTATTTGAGTGAGGACAAAAATTACTAGAAAGGACATGTGTTGGTTTGTGGGGACTGTCACTAGTCAGATGATCTCTCTTGGCACGTGTGTGGGCACTAGGGTGGGGACCACATGTCTACCGGGCAACTGGTGGTACCTGGCGGTCTAGGACTCGACAACCATGTTTAGGTGGGGAGTTCGTGCTGTCACAGGGACCCAGTAGATACATTTGGTATCATATGTGGTACCCAGCCATAAGTGTAGTGTAATTACTAGGTTGAGGTGTAGGGACCACAACGAGGACGTTGTGCTCTAAAGGGGGGTGATTGTGACTCCCCATAATGATAAAGTCTTAAATGAATAAATTATATCACACATTTCTACAAGGTGAACCTTCCTTTTTAAGAGCCTATCTAATTAGAACTCCATAGTTAAGCGTGCATGTCCAGGAGTAGTGATAATGACGGATGACCTTCTGGGTCATTTCCAAGGGTGTGTGTGAGTGAGGAAAAAGAATGTTTGAAAGGACATGTGTTGTCTTGTGGCGAATTTTAATTTTTAGATGACCCTTCGGGATGTTTCCCAAGGTGTGAGTGAGTGAGGACAAAACATACTGGAAATAACATGTGTTGGCATGTGTGGACTGTCAATAGTTAGATGACCCGTCTGGACATGTGGGTGGGCACTAGGGTGGGGACCACGTGTCTGTAGGGTAATTGGTTGTACCTGGTGGGACATGACCCAATTTCCTTGCTAAGGTAGGGTGTATGTGCTGTCACTGGGACCAAGTTTTCACATTTGGTATCAAAGGTGGATCCCAGCCTTATGTGTGGGGCACAACCTAGGTTGAGATGTAGAACTCATAGATTCATGTATGTAGCTCTTCCTTTATTAATTTTATGTATATAAATTGTTTGTATGATAATATTAAGGGTTTGGAATCATTTTGGAATTATTTTTGGGGGTTTTGTAATGGTTATTGATCGGTGAAGGGTTAGAGGAAACCAATAAAATCCTATTGGAAATTGTGAACAATGACACATATGCTAATAAGAAGACGCATGGGCAGGATTACGGTTTTTCGAAACTCGATGTTGGCCTAGGAGAAACCACTCATCTTGAGATAGGGGAATTTTTCAAAATTAGTTCATGGTTTTTCTAACCAGGTGAGCCAACATTGTCATTTCCCTCTTGAAATATAGGATATTTCATGGATATCACATTGTTTCCAAACATTACGACTAACCATCCATGGTTTTTAAACCATATCCACAAAAGTGGATCTAGGTCAGTAATGTATTTTTACACCACATTCATTACCTATTTCACCACAAAATTGTATTTTCTCCTTCTCAAATTCGAGGGAACATTAACCATTGATTTAAATGTGATCCAGAGGTGTTTCCTGGTGAGTAGAAACTTTTCTATTATGGTAAGTCATCATTTTTGGTGGGTTTACGTGGTCTCCCTTAGATCTACTTCTCCATCACTCTCAGTTTCCATAATCTACGTTCTTTGTGGATATATACATGGTATTTGATTCCAAATATTACTGTATATTGATTTTTTATTTTAGAAAAATATATCTAACTCAGTTTTTTGGAGATTGAAACTGGTTTCATTGATGTTTTTCATGTCATTTATTGTTTTATCCAGAATTCAATGAGAGATGGCCTCACTCGAGACTCATCTATTTTGAACTAGAATGATTTATTTAAAATAAATTGATAATTGGGAAATTTACATTGAAATTATTTTGAAATTATTGTTCGAAGCCTTAGTTGTGGATAGTGTTAGGTATGTTACAAAATTTTCCCTTATTAGAAAAGTTGTATTTGATAACATGATTTTAAATTGATGAATTAAAATGGTTGTTTGGCTATGATGATTATAAAATGGATATAATGAAAATATGAATTTTATTGAAATTGATTATTTGGGAAAAAATATACAATAAAACATCAGTTCTATTAAATTGGATCATGGTTGTAGCTTTAATAAAACTGTTGTTTTGTTGAATTGATTTAATTGTATTTAAATTATTGTATTGGCATCTTATATGGATTAAATGGTTATGAGTGTGTGTACTAGATGGATATTGTTCATGAATAATAACTGTCAAAGGGTATGGGTTTTGGATGTGAATATCCTATGTAATAGTAGCACCATGAATGTGTGTTGGTGTGTATATGATTTTGTGGATTTTTTATATTTAATGGGTAATAAAAATTTAGTTCATGAAATGAATTGAATTACATGGTTAGTGGTTTTCAGGGAAATTAGTTTAATTTAAGAACTATTTTATTATGTAATTTTTTGCCTTTTTTATAAATTGTTGAAGTGTTTTAAATTTTTTTTCTATAAATGGTTTTATATAAATGTTTTATATGTTATTTCTATGTGTTGTGAGTTGATAAGTCATTTGGGTAATGCCTAATGAGTATTATTTTAACACCTTCTTCGGAACTATGGTGATTTTGTAGTAATAATTTAATGAAATATACAAAATGGAAAAGTATCATATTTTTCTAGTGTTTCTTATAGATTCATGGTATACTATGTGTCGTTAGATGATGGAGCCTGTTGGATATTTGGAATTATAATTTGGGAGTCCATATTTTTTTTGGATAGTCCATCCACATTATATTTGGATGTATTTTCACTTTGTATTGTTGTACAATTTTGTACTATTTATTAGTAAAAATCGAATTCCATTAATTTGGACTTCATTTAAACCATGTATCATGTAGGGGTTTTTTATTTCATTTTTGGTTGGATGTTTTATTTCTAATTGGTAAAATCATCATCTAATTTGTAAATAGAGAATTGGATCTTATTTCTAATCTTCAGCATCATCAAGATATCATGTATGGTCAATTAATGTCTTCCCACTTTATCGAGCCAATGTTAGGGGGAAGGATGTTACAAATTGAATAATTTTTGGTTATTCAAAAATCTATTTGAGAAAAGATATATCAGTCATGGTCCCTCAGATTATGATTTTGGGACAAGGGTTATTATCATATTCTTTCAGTTCCTAACAATTGATCATTAGTTCGATTTTCCTTGGAGTTTATATTCTTTCTAAACTCTTCTTTTGGTCGAGTTGGTAGAAGGGGCTAGGATTTCTAGGAAATGAAATTTAGGACATAAGAAGAAGAAAAAAACCATTTTATATTGAACATAATGTTACTAGGGAGTTGGGTAGATAAGTGTGTTGGATAAACTTATTGTATTTAGAATCTCATTGTTATGGGTTTTCCCAATGATACAAGCATGAGATGCATTATATAAATTAAATCATAGTAGGATTACATATTTCTATTTGAGTGATGATTATAGATTTATAGAAAATGAATTAAGTTTGAATATTTTTAATGTTGTATTCAATTTTGTTATTTCATTACGGTAAGAATTGATTTGTTTGGAAAATCATAAAATTTTTAATATAGCATAGAAATATTTAAAAAATAATTGAATATGGTAATTGATGATTTTGGAGATAATTATTGTGATAGTATGATGTGGTATAATTATAGAATTTTATCCTTTATTTTCATGTGATTTAGAGTTATGGTAGTTTTTGTATTTATAGAAAATGGATCATAGAAGACATTGTATGAATGAGTCTGAAGAGGACATTGAGAATGTGGTTTCATCTGATCCATAGGTGAACCAACCATTGGTTCAGACCATTGTCTTGTATTTTCCTAACATTGAGTTGAGACTATAAGCAGATACAATTTTTACATTATCATTCATTTATAGAAATTCAAGAGGAGGAATAGAGGTTGTCTTCATAAGAAGAAGTGACAACATTAACAATATGATTAGGAGGAATATAGAGACATTTTCTTAAATGGGCAAAGGCATTACAATTAAAAACATGTTCAATTAAACATCCTCAATGTCTTAATAGAAAGAATATATGTTTTTAGTGTGTTAGTTTAAACATCAACATGGGATATTGTGTGGAACAACCAAGATAATTCCACAAATACCACATGATGGGGAATCATTGGTGTTATTGTCATAGTGCTCGGATGTCTGGTGTCTTTAACACATGTCATGTTTTAAGGGAATCATATGATTTGATGGGATGAGGGAATAATTGTACATATAATCATCAAAACAAATATATACATGGTGATTAATGTCATTCCATGACTCCCCAAGAAGTTCAATCTCAATAGGGAAACAAAAAAAATGTTTAGTGAGAATGAATATATATGTAGTTGAACATGTTTTTGTAGATGATGACCATTATCTTTTATAGGTATGATTATTTTGATTCAACTCATATGTATGATTTATATGATACATGTTCATCCCACTCAATTATTTCATTTGATGATGTTGATTTGGTGTGTTTAAAAGTCTAGATGAATCCTTCAATGTTAAAACAACAAACTCCTTCAGGTCAATGAGAAATTTGAAACTTTTTGTGTAGGGAAGGATCAATAAGTGTTGTCAGATTGAAGATGAAATGTTATTTCATGGTACTCTATGTGGATAAATATGAGATAATCTTGTGTATGGATTTGTGGACAATGATTGAGGCCCCCATCAACTGTTATACATAAAAGTATAGTATTTAAACAAACGACAGTGTCAAGAATATAATTCAAGGAAACTAGAATTTTAATGAAGGTGAAATGATTTTTTTCCCCAACAGTAGGAATAATATCATACCATTTGGTATCATTGAATTTTGAATCGATTAAAGATATCAAGAATATGTATTTTCTAGTGATTGTTGATCAGACTCCATAAATCATACTTTTTAAATTTTATGGGTCACCACCATTAACGAATTTCATTTTATGATTTAAATACTATTAGGATCTAATCTTATTTTTATTCTATTTTATAGTATGGAACCAATAGAATTATGGTAACTGTAAGTGAAATTGGAGTGCTTGGAATTAAAAGGGTTCATATTTAAGAGCACTTCTTTTTGGGTAGTACCAACTTCGTTTGTTAAAAATGTAAAAGGAACTGTATGATTTTTGGTTGATTATAATATTCATATCCAATATATGATAAAATATTTGTATCCACTAACACACATTAATTATTTGTTTGATCAGTTGTGTGGAGTTTTGTGGTTCTCTAAGATTATATTTCTATTACGATTTGGAAAATTTTTGGTTCGGAAGGAGGATATTCCAATGAAATCATTCAGAAGTATATATGTCCATTATAAATATGGGGAAATGCCATTTAGTGTTATGAATCCTCATTAATGTTTTATATATATAAATAATACGAGATTTTAGATATATTTTTATTATTTTCTATTGGTTTTTTGGATGAAATATTGGAGTATTCAAGGATTAGGGATGAGCATGAGAAGCAAATACATATAGTGTAGTGTGTCTTGAAGAGTCATAAATTTTAAAAAAAAATATCAATGTGTGATTTTTGGATTCAATGGGTTTGTTTCAATTTCCACATTATCTCTAAAAATTGTTTTTCTTTCGATCCATAAAAAATATAGGCTATTATATCTTGGAAACCACTAAATAATTTCATCATGATACCGAGTTTCCAATGTCTATCTTGTTATTATTGATGTTTTTAATGACTTCTCATGACTAGATTCACCTATAACAACCGTGAAAAAAGAAATTTTCCATTCAAATTTGATGAGGAATTCTATAATGCTTTTAAAGAGACTGAATTTTGTCTGACATCACACCAATCAGGATTTTTTCGGAATAAAGCAAGGGTATGTGGCGTCTTGTGATGATTCAAGGCCGGGGTTGGTATTTTTCCACATTCAGGGAGATCATGTTTTTTTCTTACAGCTTAACCCATTCGTATTTAAATGAGGTGAACTACCAAACACACTATTTGGATTCAGTTTTTGAAGTACATTCTTTGAATACCTGGAATCATTATCTCTTGGGGGATAAATATATATTTTATATAGACTGTAAGAGTTCGAAACAATGTTCTCATAAAGGTAATAGAATCTAAGACAAATATGATTTATGTAGTATCTATAAATGTTTTTTTGACTTAATTTATACATCCGGAAAGGGAAATTCTGGGGTTGGATTATTAATGAACAATTGATATGATCATTTGGGAAAAAATGATTTAGATTAGTTTATGTTTATATAAATCCTAGATGACATGCATTGGGAATTTGAAGACTGAGGTGATGTAGAATTTTTATTTCTAGTTTCATTTATTTCTTTTTTAGTTGAGAAAGATAATGATGAAAATACATCAGATGCAGAATTCAAAGATAGGTGGTTAAAACTCAATGGTGGGGAGACCATTGAGGGATGCAATCTAGATGATGATTTAGTGTTGTGGTTTGTAAATTAGATGGTATTATCTATGGATTCATAGGAAGATATTGATCAACATTACCACCATTTATTATGGTATGATCGACCTAGAATAACTAGTATTTATAAAGCATTAAAATCATATGTTTGGTTGTTTTGAATTAAAAGTATGTTCATTAACATGTTCAAGGATTCTTAACTTTTCAGGAAGATAAGGCTAGGAGTCAGTGACCAGATGATATGTTGTAGTTTTTCCGATATCGTTTTTTAAATTGGAGTAGATAACCCTATATTTTGCAACATGTATCCCACGAGTAGTTCATGAACAATATTCCATACAGGTGATAGTGGATCGAATCACAAATATTTTCATTTCAGACCTATTAATAAATCTCATAATGTGGAAGATAATTCATAAATCTATAACCAAGAAGTGGTAAAGAGGCATGGCATACCAATTCAACTATGTCAGACAGAGATCCTAGTACGACGTATCATTTTTAGAAATCCTTAAAGAAGAACCTTAGGAATTATTTGACTATGAGTATAGATTATCATTTTTAGATGGATTGCCAATCCTAAATAACAATATAGACATTGGAGAACATCTTAGTGGCATGTGTAATGGATTTTGGTGGCTCTAGAAGGGATTACATTTCAAAGGTGGAGTTCTCGTATAACTATTATTATTATTCTTTGATACATATGGATCCCTTTGAATCCTTTTATGGGAATCCTGGTTGTTACCCACTCTTTTTGGGTGGAATAATGGATGACACCACTAGTTTGGTAGATCCTTGAACAAGAGAGAATGGAATAGATACTGATGATATGGAAATAGATGGTGATGGCTCAAAGTCATCAGAAATCGTATATAGATCATCTTCAATGGTAATATTCCTTCGATGCATGTGATCAAGTGTTCTTCATATTTTATCCAACGCTTCGAAATCATCATTCTGAGAATTATTACATGTTTTCTCTAAGATAGATATGAAATTCTAATTTATTGGGATTGGTTTGTGAGGTGGTATAGCAGTTGGAATTTCCACCATAGATCATTGATTTGTGTAATGTAGTCTAATTATTTTCAATTGAAATGTACAACCTTAATCCTGACCATGTGATCATATTTTGTCATGCTGATGTAGAGATGTATTCTTTGTTAGTAAATGTGATAGGGAATAATTTGAATAAAAAATAAAAAAGTAATGTACTATAAAAGCAATGGCCTAGTACGGGTTTTCTGGAAACTTATTCAAAATCAGGAAGAGAGGTTGGAATGAGAGAATGAAATGAAATAGAAATTGACATAACTATTCTAGGGAAAATATTTTAATGACACAACCTTTTATTAATGAAAATCCATCTTGATCTAATTAAATTTCTTATTATGTGAAATGTTTATATAAGACATATGCACTTCCTAGGTTTTATGTTTTTTGATTTTAAAATATTGTTATGAATTGTTTAAATTGCTAAATTAGTCATTGTACTATGATCACATGATTGGTATAAATACTGTGCTACAAAAAATCCTAAATACTCAGAAAAATTATTTGATGGCCTCACCTAGTAGAATTACTGCATACAAATCCTTTTTTTCGAAGCTTGTAAAAGAGGTATCTTAACAGGGAAAGTGAAAGTTAATAGATATTACCACCCAAGCGATGTTATCCAAGTCACCCCAAAAGTCTATGATCATCAAACACCTTACCCTTATGTCTTATGAGGGAGTTATAAGGGGTTATTTAAAAATACCCCAGCACTATGACTAGTTCGATTTATTAGTATAAATAATATATATTAATTTCATTATTTTTACTTTTCAAATGGTTTTTAAATCACAAATAATATTTTTTATTAATATTTATATTCAATAAAGAAATATATTTTGTTGAATTAATGTATTTATTATTTTAATTATATTTTAGTAAAATATTATTTCTATATTTCATTCTATTAATTATTTATGACTTTATTAATTTTACGAAAAACAATAGTTATTTTTTTTATTTTTGAAAACTGTTTTTGTCAAAACCCAAGATTTTTTAATAAATGCCTGTTTTTATTTTTAAAAAAATTCTCATATTTAGATAAAATGAATATTATTATTTTGGATTTGGTTTGTCGAAATTATCTAATGGTGACATTTTCCTAATTTTTGGAGACAATAAAATTTTTTGGTATAAATTAAATATTCTTTAAATATATAATGTGTTTTATAACCTCATAGTGGCCCATTAGTTTTGTAATAAAGTATTTTAAAAGGGATATTCGGAAGATATATATGTCTTAACATTAAAATATTGTGATTTTAGAATTGTTTGTTTAATTTTATGGTGCCTTAGTGGAACCTCCAAGACTTATAATATATTTTATCTTTTTAAAATGATTTCAAAGAGAGTGTTACACACCTCCAAATAAGTAGGCGTAATATTTTAGTAATTTCAGACATTGGCCTTATAAAATATTTTTTTACACTCCACTTTGGCAAAAACAATTGGAAAAAACCAAGGTATGGTTTCTGGTTTTGGTAAGTTTAATGTGTAGTGTCCAAAACCTAAATAATAATGAATTCATTCTACTTTCATATATAAACCCACTCAATCATCCATTCCTCTTCACTTAATATATTTGGAGCTCTACCAACCTATGAAATCTTCTCTCAAGAATCACTCCATGGTTCCCAAATCTCCCAATAATCCTCTCTTAAGCCTCTCTCAAGCCTTTGGGATCACACTTCCAGGTAATTGATCCTCACATTCCTTCTTTATTTATATCCATGTTTCCTTTTATAGTCATTATCTTTTATTTTTAATTATAAATTTTGGGGTATGATTTCACACGTATCATATATTGCCCTACTTAAGTTTGAATGATGGTAGACCCCTTTTAAAGACATTAATGCCTCCCATGTACACCTTCTACCATGCACAAATTCCTTTATGGATTTCTCTCTCTTCATTTACATTCAATATATTATTTTATATTATACAACTAAATTTAATTACATATGTTGGTATATTATCTTTCATGACCACCTTACTGTCCATTTTATTTATTTATTATGAGATACCCCTTTCTCTCTAATCAAAAAATTTTACGATTTCTATTTGACATCGTTATGCGGATGAAGTTACACTAAAATTTCCATTCCAAAATCATGGGGTAAGTGAATATCATTCCCATTTCCCTATCAAGGCTATTCCCCTTTTTGAAAATGTTATTTATTATTAGGGACATACATTTATGTATTTTTCATCTCTTAATCATTGAATAAATTACGATTTTTAATGAATCCATGATATATGATCTATGTGGTACCCTTATGCGTGAAATGAAATGATTACGAACGGTGTGCCCTAATAGCACATATTTACATTGGGTAAAGAATAATATCATTATTTTCCAATTTAAATGAGGGTTTACTTGTGATAATTAATGGTAAATGAGGGTTTACTCATGCTAATTCTAGTGAAAAAAGGTTTTACTCATGCTCCATGTGCAATGCTACTTGGCCCATGCTAATATCATGTTAAATGTTGTTACCATATTTCCATGTTATGATAATCATTCTATATCATCCCTTTATGTTCATGTTTCACATATTCTACACTGATATTTATATTTCCTAACATATATCATATTATTCATGTAATTCCTTTTTTACTCCTTTACTAGGCTTTATAGCTTACCCTTTCACTCTGCATGTCCTCAGGTTATCCCATGAAATGCTATGTCTGAAAGAATGTTTTGGTCAAGTAAATGATGTTCTAAAAAAGATGTTTTGTATTATATTTTATATTGTTATGAAATGTGCCTAATTTCCCTAGACAATATACCTATCTATCATTAGGGTTGTCTTATGTGCATTTTTATGTAATAAATAATGATTAAGTGTGCAATAATGAGTAGGTTTGTAATAGTTGGTAGCGGAGTAAATGTTTAGATATATTTATGATTAGGATTATAAAACCCTAGTAAAATCCATAGAAATAAAATTATGTATAATAAAAACATCCCTAAATTTTGGTGAGTATAATGTATGTGGTTTATCAAGCATATATATACAAATCATAATACGAACAAGGGGATGTGGCTCAGAAATAAATTTATCTAGGGGTAATACCCATAATCATCGATTTGAGCTAGAATCAAATGAGGACTAGTGCACGACAATAAGACTCGATTCACTATTTGATATGTCACTCCCAGGGTATATGTGTTGGAAAATTCATAAGCATATTATGAACTATTATTAAGAGAGAAAAAAATTTCCCAAAGAATATATTTTGGTAAGTTTATCATGTATAACATAGATTGATGCCAATAAATTCATTATTTAAGGAAATAAATGTAATTTATAAGTTACTGATTTTTTCTATTGGATTATCCATTATGTGTTACCATTATATTCATTTTATTTCATCCAATGTCTAGTTATTTGAGGACTCAGTCTTCCAATTGATGTGAAGATCAATGTGTTGAGTGTTCTAATGTGAAAACCAATCCGATGAGAGTGGGAATCACATACATAGTCACAATACTCTCTCAGTAAAATCATGTTTTGATAGAAACATTCATCCAATGTAATATTAAACCCTCATAAGAATGAACATGACTCAATTGAGAGCTTCATGAGTCAAATTCTTCATAATTTTAATGAATCATCTCATCCCTCAATCATCGAACAACGAATCAACTCCATTCAAAAGATCATATCCATCCTTCAATGTTCTGAACCAGATAAGGATCTTATGGAAACATATCATATGGGTAGCTAATTTGATCAATGATAGGAATTGATCAAATATAATAATCCTGAGGAATAAATTGAGGCATTATAATGGAATGATTTCAATAAAAAAAATTCGATAAATAATTTCCTTGCATCGTCCGACTTAAGATAAAAAGGAGCTTTTTCCCCTCAAGACAAAATATTATGAATCCATCAAAGTTTACTTTTCATTATTCACAAGGATTTGAACCATACACCTCTGTATTTTTCATGACACCCAAATGAAAGGTTTACCACTTCATTGGTTGGCTAAAACCTAGGTTATAGAACCCCATTGTGATCCATGACTTCAATAGCAACGAGGAAATTAGATGATTTGCCATCAATGATGAAGTGGAGATCAGATAATATCAGGGGTATAATGTGGATATGATGCAGAATGTGAACTTTAATTATATAGGTCCAATGGAAAAATCCAATGATTATAAGAAATTAAGGAACCTACATTCCAAAGGTGAAGACATAAGTACCGTGTAAAATGCTTGAAGGGAACCAGGAAATGCTTTATATGTAAAAGAGAAGGGAACCATGCCATTAATTTCTGACATGAAAACACCACTATTGGGATAAATGAAAGAAATGATCCTTATGACCCTCAACCCATTGGTCATTTGTTTCAAATTCAACTAACTTGGGGACATTCCAAACAAACTCCCTAAGCCAAGGGGTTTTAGAGGAAACCAAAAACCTCCTAGGCAGTAAGGGAGAGATTTTTCCATCACTAATTCTGAAGAAAACCATGAAAAAGAAGTGGTGATAGTATGGTAGTTATTTGTTCAATTATATCCAACATACTAATTGATTCTCATTCTATGCATTCTTTAATATCCCGATACATTAGTATAATAATCCCAACACCACTAAAAGTCATCGAAGTAGATATGATGGTGAGAATGGAAAATGAGGAAATCAGTGCATTCCATGAATATATCCCCATCCCTTTTCACAATATGTAGATGGAACATCCAAAAGAACCTAGACATACTTCCCATGATTGTATTATATGTAATTCGTGTCATGGATTGGAATTCCCAATATATATCCAACATAAATTTCATTGATAGGTAAATTACTATCTGTATGGTGAATCGACCTAAGATTATCTACTAATTCAAGGTTTTGGATGAATATTATTTAGCACTATCATCTCAAGAGTGGATACAACTGCCCTAATAAAATGTGTATCTCTAAAAAATGGTTGAGTCTAAGGAAGAAACCATCCTTAAAGAAATTTATATTGCGAGGGAATTCACTGAAGTGTTTCCCGATGAATTTTCGGGTTTTCCTCGAAAAGAGATGTTGAATTATCAATTAATAATATACCTAGGGTGTTTCCAATATCCAAGAATCTATAAATAATGAGTGTTTTGGATCGTAAGGATCTAAAAAACCTACATGTCAATCTGGATAAATGGATTATAATCCAAAGTGCTTCACCATTGGGTTCCCCAGTTTTGGTCAAAAATAAGGATGTTGCCTTGCACTTTGGCATTGATTATTACGAGCTCAAAAAAATCATGATAAAAAAAATGTATCCTCTACCACAAACTGATGACTTGTTCGGTCAGCTACATGGATCTAAATAATTATCCCATGTGGATTTGTGGTAAGGATATTACCATGTTAGGGTGAAGAAGGAAGATATTGCCAATACTACTTTTCATTCACGGTTTGGGCAGTATGATTTCATAGTTATTCATTTAGGGATCACTAATGCCCATGAAATCTTTATTGACTTGATGAATAATGTGTTCTGAGATTACCTTGATAAACATGTGGCATTATTTATAGAAAGTATTCTAATACACTCCAAAACCAAGAAGGAGCATAAAGAACATCTAATAACTATACTAGTGACATTGGATAAGGGAAAATTCCGTGAAAAGTACAACAAGTGTGATTTATGGTTGATGTAAGTCTCATTCTTTATTCATAGCATTAAAAGCATTGGGATATTTATGGATCCCTCGAATATAGCTAAAATTGATTGATGGATGAGGCCAAAATCATTGACGAGTTTCCATAGCTTCAATAGGTTATCTATATATTATCACAAATTTTTCAAAAATTTATCAAGATTTTCAAAACACTCTTACCAAGAAATATCGAAATGGATTCAAGTTTTCTTGGAATGATGAATGTGAAGAGCTCTTCATGGAGTTGAAAAAGAGGCTTATCACTATGCATGTTCTCACAGTACCAACAAGTTGTGAAAAGGTTTTCATATAATGTGATGCCTCAAAGAATGGAATGGGATGTTTTTTGATTAAAATGACAAAGTCATTTATTTTTCTTAAAGGCAATAGAAATTTTAATTAGTAGAACTATCCAACACATGATTTGTAGTTTGTTATAGTAATATTCTCCTTAAAAATTTGGTGACATTACCTCTTTGGGGAGAGGAGTCAAATATATGCATATCAAAAAAGCCTAATGTATATATTCCCACAGAAAGAGTTGAATATGCACCAATGAAGATGGTAAGAGATGATCAAAGACTATGACTGCTCAATCGATTACCACCCTGGGAAAGCGAACATGGTGGTGGATCCTCTATGTATAAAGGACCCAACAATTCTATAATTGATGATAATTTAAAAGAATCCAGAATATTTAGATTTTATGAAGATGTACATGACAATCATAAAGAAGGTAAAATCATCAATCCATAAACAAATGATTCATCAACATTCTCTTTTGGAAAGGGTAATGAATGCACAAAAAGATGTTGTGGGAATTTATAAGGTGGAAATGATCAAAAAATATAAATCATCAGATTTCAATGTTCATGAAGAAGGAATTTTGATAGTTGGTACACGACTATATGTTCCATAAAATATGGAATTAAATAATGAACTATTGGATAATGTACATAGTTTGAATTTCTTCATTCACCAAGGAAACAAAAAGCCCAATCATGATCTCCAAGAGCATTATTGGTGGGATAACGTGTCGAAGGTTATCACTATGTAAACATTAATGTTCCCGGGGTGTCATCAAGTGACGGCTAAGAGGAATAAGAAGATGTGTATGATGGTACCATTACCCATATTAGCATGGAAATTGGTGAACATCACCATGAAGATTGTAACTAGAATTTCAATGAAATCCAATGGAAATAATGCTATCCAGTTTGTTGTGGAATATATTACTAAAATTGGACACTTCAATTCGATTAGAGAGGATTTCTCCTTGGATCAACTGAAAAATATATACAACAGAGAAGTGATAGGGTCGCATGGAGTACCATTATCAATTTTATATGATCAAGATCCCATATTCACATGTATTTTCTAGAAGAGTCTCATCAATGATTCGAATACTGATCTGAACTTTAGTACGTCTTGAAATCCTTAAAATGAGGGCCAATCTGAGAGTATTATCTAGTCACATAAGTACAGGTAGAGATCATTCTAAATGGACTTCAAATGAATATGGGATAGACATCATCATGTGGTTTAGTTCTATTACAATAACAGTTTCCACTAAAGAATCCAAATGTCTCAATATGATCACCATTATAGGTAGAGGTGAAGAACACTAGCTTGTTGGGATGAAGTTGGGGGGGGTGAAAAATTCTAGTTCTAGAAATGGTCGATGAAATGGTGGGGAAGGTTAAGACCATCCCGAAACACGTTAAATCTTATGAATGTCGAAATAAGAGCTATTCTAATAATTGTTGATGAGACCTAGAGTTTGATGTTGGGGACACGTTATTTCTCTTCATATCATCTTGGAAGAGATTAATGAGATTTGGGAACAAGGGAATTCTTAGAACAAGGTGCATAATCCCTTTTCATATCATTAATCCAATAAGAGTAGTAGACAATTGACTAGAACTCTCATGTAACCTATATCATGTACCTGATGTATTCTATGTATCACTCTTGAGTAATTACATACCCGATCCATCACATATACTCAATCTAGTGATGGCACCATTAGATAATGGCCTCTTTTATAAATAGAATCCAGTGAAGATCTTAAATCATAGGGAAAAAGTTCTAAAAAATATAAAAACATGCCTCGTCAATGTGTTATAGAGAAACCACATGTTAGAAGAAGCAACATGGGAGTTGGAGGAAGTGATGTAGTAGAGTTACAATAATATTTTTTAGTGTGGTAAAAGAAAATTTCATTGGTAAATTTTTTGGGGGGGAAGATTGTTACATCTAAAACATTTATTAATGAAAATTAATCAAGATTTAATAAACTTATTTATTTAGTAAAATGGTTACTTAAGACATATGGACTTACCTGGTTTTATGTTTTTGGATTTAGAAATACCGTTAAGAAATGATACAATATCAAATATTTTTGTTGAAAAATGTTCCTATCATTAGTATAAATATAGGGCTTTAACAAATCCAATTTACTCATTCGAAAGAATTTATGGCCTCATCCAGTAAATTTTATCCAACCGAACCACATTTTTTGAGCTTGTAAAGGAGGTAGAATCACTAGGAATCACACTTGATCAAGCTAAATATGAGCTTCAACATGTTAATCTTGAAATGTAACTGCCTACAAGATAAGTGGATGTTAGTAGATAATTCCAGTCGAGCGAGGTTATCTGAGCTGCTCTAAGGGTCTGTCATCATCACACACCATACCCATCAGTATTATGGGGGTGTTATAAGTTGTTATGTTACTAGACCCACTATGATTATATTAATTTTTTATTTATAAATATTATACCTTCATTTTATTAGTGTTACTTAGTAAATGGTTTTCAAAGCACAAATATTATTTTTATTTAAAATATAAATTCAATTAAAAAAACTATTTTGTTTAATTATTGGATTTTTAATGAAATAATATTTTAATAATATATTATTCCAAAATTATTTTTTATTAAATATAAATTATCGTATTTTTTATGAATACAGTTGTAATTTTTATTATGGTTTACAAGCTGTTTTTTTTTCAAAACCCATGAATTTCTTATAAATATCAGATTTTATTTTAAATGTAAAAATTCAAATATTAGGAAATTTTTTCAGATGAAATGATTATTATTTTTGGATTCATGTCTTTGAAATTATATAATGATTAATTTTTTATAATTTTCTGAGATAGTGGATTTTTTGTGTAAAAATTAAATATCATTTAAATATATATTGGGTTTTATGACATCATAGTGACCTAATTATGATGTAATAAAATAATATAAAAGATATAATTGGACAATATGTGATTTAACATTAATATAATGTTATATTATATTTTTTGGGTTAATTTTATGTTGCCTTAGTGGACCCTTCAAAACATATAATATATTTTATCATTTTAAAATGATTTCCATGAGAGTGTGACTCACCTCAACACACAAAAGCATAATATTTTTATATATTTGGCCATTGGTCTTATATGATAATGTTTTCCACTCCACATTGGAAAAGCTTATGGGAATAAACCATGAGATTTTTTGTGGTTTTTATTAGTTTAATGTCTAATATCCAAAACATAAATAATAATGAATTTAGTCTCATTTCCTATATAATCCCACTCAATCACTCATTAATCTACACTAAATTCATTTGTTTCTTGGCCAAACTCTTCCCTACCCTATCTATAATCCTCTTGAGTCTCCCAAATATCCCAATAAACCTCTCTCATGGCCCTCCCATGTCATTGTTATCAAATTTCCTTGTAAGGGATCCTCACTTTCCTTCCATCCTTATTTATGTAAATATTTTTTTATTATACATTTTTATTTTAAATTAAAAATATTTGGGTATGATCATAAAACAATCCTATACATCCTTACATGTTTTCTAATGATAGGAAACCCATTTGTCCCTTATTAATGCCTCCCATGTACACCCATTACCATGCCAAATTATATAAGGGAAATTTCTCTCCAAATTTACATTCAACCATTTATTTTATGTTAAGAATCTAAATTGACTTAAATATATTGGGATATAATCTTATGTGACCCCCTTTATGTCCATTTCATTTATAAATGATGATAACCCACTTTATCTCTCATCAACCCATTTTACAATTTCTCTTTGACGTCGTTATGCTGCAGAAGTTCCACCAATATTTCCAATCCAAAATCATGTAAGTGAATACCATACACATTTCTCTATCATGGGTTTTCACCTTAATGAACATGTAATTTTTGATTGAGAACATACACTTAATTATTCCACATCTTTTATTAAGGGAAGAATTTGAAATGGATATTGAATCCAATTTGTATGATCGATGTTGCATACATATGCATGAAATGAAATGATTAAGAAGGGTGCACCCTGATAGTGCTGCAATGCATTGGGTAATCAGTAGTATCATGATGCGCCAAGTTCAATGAGTGTTTACTGATAATAATTCATGTGAAATGATGTTTTAATAATTCTAATTCAAGTTCAATGTGGGTTTACTCATGCGCCATGTGCAATGAGCCTTGGATAATTCTAATACGATATTAAATATTGTTACCACATTTCCATGTTATGAAAATCATGCTATTTAATTCCATTATGTAAATGTTTCTCTATTGCTCGATTGATATTTATATTTCCTAACATGTACTATATTATTCATTTTATACTATTTTTACTCCCTTACTAGGCTTTATAGATCACTTTTTTTTGTATATGTACTTAAGTTATCCCATGCAATGCTCAGTATAATGGGATGTTATGGTCATGTACAAGATTTTTTAAATATAGAAGGTGTGTATTGTGTTCTAAGTTGTTTTGTAGTGTTCCTAATTTTACACAAAAATATACTTCTCAATCCTTTGATATTTTTTACCTGCATGATTATGTAATTAATTACATTTATGTTTGTAATAAAAATAAGGGTTGTAATAAATATGGTTTTATTCATTATATGGAAATAAATTCAAATAGTGGGGGAAATATTTCACCCTTGGTTTAAAGTAATTAACACTTCTATTATGTAATCAAAGTATATAATGTGTTTGAGTGATGTTTTTGTGGGTTTATAATCTTTTTAGAATGTTTTTTTCTCTTTTATAAAAGTGCACAATGGGTGCATGGTTACTAGAATCTCTATTACTTCTAAAGGAAACTATGCATAAAAAGATAGAGTATAAGGGGAAGGTACAGAGACAGGCACATAGATTTTCCAACCCACATGACCACATAATAGAATCCATGAAACTATATATAGTTTGAGTTTTTATAGTTGGTACACGAGTTTTATAACAATGTGGGCCAATATAGGGCTTTCCCCTTGTGACAGAGGATAACACTCAATTTAATAATAAGATACATTCAAAGCGGATCTGATTCAGTTATTTGTATTAACATCACTTTCATGCCGAATTTTTTTCCAATATTAGTAATTCACCATCTGAATAGTTAGAGAATCATTCCCCTATGATTTGGAAGTTATCCTGAGGCTTTTCTTGGTTCATTAATTCCCAACTATCATGGTACATAATCAATTCTAGTTCTTTTACATGATTTTCGTAAGATATACTTCTCCCTCACTCTCACTTTTTCCAATATATGTCTTATGTGGATATATATAATGTCTTTGATTCAAAATATGATTATATTTAGCTCTTTTTATGGGATGATATATAATGTATGTTTTTTGGGATTTATCATAGTTCGGAAGATATTTTTCATCTCGTTTATAGTTTTCACCAAATGTCATAAATAGGTGGATTCATTATCTTCTCTTATATATAGAACAAGAAATAATAATTTCAAATTAGATTCATTGTGTGGAATTTATTGGGTAAATTTTTCTCAATGACTTTTGGAATCCTTATTTGGTGATTATTTTTTGTATTCTATAAAATTTGTAGTGTTTGACATAGGTGAATTTGGTAACAAGATTTTAAAATTTTGATTGTAAAATGGTGATTTTGATTTTATTCATGGAATATGAGTTTTTAAAAGATGAGTTTTATTGAAATGGTTTTTTTGGAATAATGATTTTCAATAAAAATTTTGTTTTATTTAATTAGGTCATGGTTATGGTTTAAATTATAGAATATTTTTATTTAATTGATTGAAAATGTGGAAATTTTGTATTGGAATATAATATATATAAATTAAATATTTGTGTGAGGAATGAATGGATATTTGTGTTTATGTATTACCATCAATGGGTATTGGTTATGGGCATGAAGTTCTGTCATAATGGTAACACCATTATTGTGTGTGTTTGTGTGTATATGTTTGTGGCTTTGTGATATAGAATGTTTAATGAAAATTGAATTCATGTAATGGTTGAAATTAATTGGTTGGTTGTATTTCCTGTAAATTGTTATATTGGGAAAAGTATTTTAATATGTAATTGATTATATTTTAAACAAATTTTTGAACTCTTTTAAATAATTTTTCTATAAATGGGTTTCTATAAATGTGAAAACACATTCTATATAACTGGTGTGAGTATGAAACTCAATTGTGGAAAAACTACTATGATTTAGTACCCACCCATACTTTGTATCATCAGATCATTTTCAAATATTATTTATTTGGATATGGGAAAGGGTAAAGTATAACATTTTTGTATCACTGCATTCTGATACATGGGCTGTATCATGGGGATGGATGTCGGTGCTTGTTTGAGATTTGGATTTCTATTTTTTAGTCGTTATGTTTTGTGGAATATTTCTTCCGCTATTTATTTTGAGGATTAGTAGTCTTTCGTTATGGTACACTTTTGTTGCTGGTATTCATATAAATAATTTTTCATTGATTTGTATTTCATTTATATCACAAATCATGTAGTGGATTATTTGTCAATAACATGTTTGGATGGTAGTTTTAATTCCAATAGGGAAAATCATCATCAAAATATTAAGTATTCCCTTGGAATTATTTTCAATAGTTTTTTATTTTGCGGATGTCACCTAAGGTAATGTAATGTCTTTAATCTTATTCACACCAAATGAGGAGGGGTGAGATGTTACACCAACACTTAGTACCATTTTTAACCATACCCCATTAATTAAAATTATAATGCATCCTTAGACAGTAGGTGATTGTCCTCAAAAAGTGATCTCTATATCAAAACATCTCACAACCACCAATCTGAAATGAAAATCTAAGAGAGAAACATAGCATAAAAATGATGGAATATTTCAGTTTTATTTTAAATTCACTGGGTATTATATTATCAAACACACTTGGTGTTGTGTTTCATACATGATATGAAAAATAATTTTCCTACATCAAAATTCTATGGTGTTACATTATATCAACCATAATTAATATTATTACTCACAATTTACAATGGATCCTGATAACTGATTGTATTATATTTCAAAATACTATTGTTTAGAAACACACGTCATATATAAGGTCCATTAAATATGTTATTGATAAGAATTTAAGTGACAATTAAAAGGTCACTGAAAATTTGCGCAATAAAATAGCATAACATTAATGAATACATTGAAAAAGAATAAATATATAACTATCTTTTTTATGGAAAGTGATAGAGAACATGTTCAACTAAATTATAATGACCAAAAATACTTACATGACTTTTATGAATAGATAATTGATATTAGAAAAAATGATGAAATGAATACAAATTTTCTTCCTTAAACCCTTCTCTTTAATTGATGAATTCATTCAATATATATGGATATAATGAAATATAGTTACCTAGTATGTTTCTATTTAACAATCATTTTCTTATCCTTTGGTTTCCCCTTTATCTATTTCTACAACTTTTCCTACAACATGATTCTTTATATTCTGATGCAATATAATAACCAATAAAACATCATCAAAAGATCAGCTTAACCCATTTCATAAATGGTTATATTTTTTAATATATTATGATCCAAAACATTATATGGATGGAAACCAATTGAATTAATAAAATAAAATAATGTGTATTTAAATTGTCACATACAAAACATGTGAATTTTTTAATAAAACGAATTACCTAAAAACACTAATAAAAAACATAGATGGTTATTATTCGTTAAAATGAATATCCATTATTGGATATATTCCATAAAACCAAAAACAATCTAATCACCATCATTTATATCATAAACACAATTTTTATTCAACCATAACACATTTCGATGGTTGGAAATAAATATCTGATTTAATGTTATATAAACCAATAATTTCATTATAAAAACATTAGTATCTAAATATTATGTACATATTAATGGTTATCTATACCAAAACTATGTATTTTCCAATAACAATTCTACTGAATAATATTTCTTTGGACTATTTAACATATGATCCTCAAAACATACTGAGATAGTAATGTAGTAAAATCTTTACATATTTTATAATTCTTATAACCAGTACATCAATGGTAATATAATCGAATGACATAATTCATAAATCCAAACATTAAAAGATTACTCATTCAACATTTCCTATGGTAGTAGAATAAAATTGACCATGATCCATTAGACTATTTTTGGTTATATAACTTTAATGCATGATACATTGCTTTTTATATTATCTCAAATCCATGTAATGGATGAATTGATCATTTTATTATTCTTTCATTCCGTTTCAATCACAAACTTATTTTATTTTTATCCAAACATACAACAAACACTCATTCCCTTCATGATTAACCATGGTGGTTATTTCCAAAATTATCACAGGTGGGGAAATACTACATTGATTTCTAACTTTTATAAATAGTTTGACTGGCCATAAACATATTTTAATTCCTTATTAAAAATACATATGACATAAATAATTATTTATTCATATCGTTATCAAAATATAAAATGTAATAATATGATAAAAATTGATCAAAGAATATTTATAATAAAGATACAGTCCTAATAATAAAAAAGATAACCTCTTGCACATTGGATCATGTACATTGGTGTGGATCATCTTACATATATTATGAACCATTTAAAAATGTCTTCATATACTAAAGTAGTTCACACCATTATTAAATATATTTTTTCATCCCAGTGATCGTAAAATTCATAACAATAATTGTAAACATTATGTGTATATAATCTCACAATCATAAACATGGTATTTTTGGGATCTCATTAATTGAACATCCCAAAAAATGTTTTGTAATGAAAATGATAATTATCCTTTGCGTATACCCAAGGTGTATACTATGGAATGTTTTCAATTGCTTAGTTACGATGAGTGATGCTAGACAATAATTTTTAGAGTTGTTACCCATAAGTACATCTTTTCTATAACCATATCCACTTATAGTATCCATACATAGATGCATATCTAGAAATATTTACATATTCTCTACCAAACCAAAATTGTATGATTTTAATCAATACCTATCTTCATTTTCTATCAGGAAGTTATTTTACGTTAATTATGTCTTTTAAATATAGTTTCCAAAGATTCTACTATTCTTTCTCTAATACCAACTGTATTAACCCAATCCCAGAAGTCTAGATCTAGTGCATTAATATATTAAATTTTCATAGATAAAAGATTTTAATCCTATGGAACCAAATAGTTTAGCATTTTTTGGAAACAATATTATATAAATAATACCCATATTATATTGTGAGGTATAACATAAAACTAGATACATAAAAACTAAAATAATTTATCACCTTTAATTATTATTCAATAGTTTCTTATTCATAATCTATGGAAAAGAATAATAATAAGGGTCAGTGAATAATATCATTAAGGCTAGTGTATAAAATAAGGAATAATGAATCAATAATAATATTAAATAAGTAATTGTAATAACTGAACACACATTCCATGGCATTATCAAAAATAGTGGATAAAAATTATGGAAGGGTATTGAATTGAAACACATTCCATTAAAATAACTACATAAGGAACAATAAATATTGAAATGCAAGAAAATAAATCATAAAAAATTTAATAAATGAACTGTTAATGAAATGTAGAAATATATATGTGCACACAAAATCTCATGGATAAATAATAAATGTTTATATATGAGGGAACTGATTAATTATTGGATTCTGTGTTACCCAGTTTCATGGAACCATTAACATAAAGACCATTCACAAGTAATTTTAGCATATAGATTAACAAAACATCTAATTTGATATAATGGCCCAGACCTCTCCGGTCCATTCCTTTGTGAAATGTGGTGCTAGAGGTTTGTCGAGAGGTTAAGGTGACATGGGGGTGTGTCTTGATGAATTTTAAGGAAAGCTAAAGGGAAATAGATTTTTCACGGTTGGTGAACGGTTTGGCTAAACTGTGCGGTCAAACCGTGCAAGGATGGTGTTGGAGGAAGTTGCTAATGCATGGTTAGTGAACGGTTTGGCTAAAGGTGCAGACTAACAGTGCACGGAGTGTTTGGAGAAGAAGAAGCTAATGCACGGTTAGCGCATGGTTTGTTAAACCGTGCAGAATAACCATGCAAGCACTTAAAGTTAGATCCTAAAATTGTGGATCTGAACTCTTTTGCCTCTAAATGGTTCGTTTCATCCCCAAAGTGGCCATAACTCAGGATTACCCTTCATTGTAGGTAAAATAACCTCCCCCATGCGTTTTAGAGGTGATCTGTAGGATTTTCTTGATGAATCGAAGTCGTTTTCTTGAGGTATGTTATAGTTATTGCTTGATTTCCTAGGTCTACTTAGATCTACTCCCCCTCTTCTCTTGGTTTCAAAGATCTACACTTGTTATTGGTAGATCTAAGAGTGTGGATGTCGAGTATGATGAGCTTTGGTCTTGGATGTGTTAGGAGAGGATATCTAAGGAGGATTCATGGAGAATTGAACTGGTTTCATGAGCGTTCTTCAACCGTCATGGTTTCGTAAAAAACCTTTGAGGTATAGATCTTACCTTTGTCACTCTCTCACTTTTGTGCATCATGCATGGTGGGTATCTTCTTGTTTTATGAGATACAGTTGAACCACTAAATAAAGATAATAGCTGGTTAATGAAGAGGCTTAGGGAGATTTTTGTTGGTATTGTTGTTTTATTTCCATCAATGCTTCTCCTTTGATTATGTTGTGAATTAAATGGGATTATTCCTACTGAAAATCACGGTCGTTGGGGGCCTTTTTTTCACCATTAGATTTTTCCATGTTTTTCTATATTATTTCATGGATGGAATTCATAGAAAGCAAAAATTGGTTAATCATGTAAAATTGGATGATTAAATGAATATCCAGAACACTTGTATGATCACCCCGATTAAATTAAGTGAGAGAATGAATTTTGTGGGTGATGGTTGGGGTTTAATTATATAAATCGGTGTTTTGTGGGATGTTGGGGAATGGGTGAGTAGAAGGGAAGCAGTTGTCTTTTTTGTGGGTTGGAAAGTATCATAAGGATGTGACGGGTAGCGGAGCTGTAGGGAATGATATTGAAGGGATAATGATGCAATAAGGGTTTTATTTCCGAGGTGTTTGTGGTTGTGGTGGTTGGAAGCAGGGATGTAGGGATGGGTTGTGAATATGAATAAAAGTGGAAGAGTTAACTAATGAACAGTGGGGCATGGTAGGTGATTAAATATAGAAAATGAACAGAATTTATTGGCTGATAAAAAATGGTTTTGTGTTGCTTGTGTTTTCCATAACCATATTTGTGGTCGGCAGGGATATGTTTACGTATGTTTGATCTGGTTTGGTGGTTTTTTGTTTCTCGGTATTTATGAAACTGATAAACAAAAACTGTTGAAACATGAAAAGCATAATAGGAGATGGGGTCGTTCATTGTGTTCATACTCTCATGGTAGCAGTGTCGAGTCATGTGCTCAGATCTTTTGTGTAGAAGCCTTAGGATGGGCTGAGTGGTTGATATAATTATATAAATCTTTAGATGTTATTTTTCTTTATTCACCCCACCCATGTTGAGCACCATGTTCCGAACACCCGTGGGAGAGGGGGTGAGATTTCCAAAAATCCAAAGGATGGCGGGTTACTGTTCTTCCTTGTGCTCCCTCTTCCAGGTTCTATAGCTCAACATCCATTGGGCAGGTTATGATAGATGTTTTCCAAGTGTATTTGGGATGATCTGTAATATGGTTCTCAGGTGTCTTCAGGATGAGATGTGGTTATGACCGAGGATTGAGTGTCGGCGGAATTTGGGATGAGATGTAGTTATAGGAGAAATTTTTGTGTCGGTGGGATACTATGAGCTTCGTATGGCTAGGTTGTGGCACTATATTGAGCTTCGTATGGCCAGGTTGTGACACTATCTCAGGAAGAGGGGGAAGAATCAAAGCGTTAGACATGAGGGATTGAGTAGTATTCAGCAGGAAGGTGGTGCGGGGTACCCATACATTGATAATATTACTATAATACAATATTGAATTATGATATTTGGGGAGTGTGGCTTGTAAGGGTGGGTGGATAGATTCCTTTCTAGGCTTTGGTTCCTTCTGTTTTCTCACGAGGCATTAGGATGTCTTCCTACCTGTGCACGAGAGCATTAGGTTTCCCTACTGAGTATACATGTATGCTCACCCTACCTTTACTTTCAGGTTTTTAGGAGGACTTCAGGGACCGTGTGGGACCATGCTAGTTGGGCGTTGGAGTTTTTATGGTCGAATTTATTTCCTTCCTTTCTTGGTATCATGCTTTGGAGCCTTTCTGGTACTTGCACTTTTGATTCTGTATTGTATAAAACATTCATATGGGATTGGTTTTGGGTTTATTTTCATTTACTTGTTCCCTTTTCTTTTGGTGTTTGTCTCATCCTATTTCTTGATATTTATTAATAAAAAGGTTAATGCCTCCAATAATTGTGAACACTCAAACCCTTGGTGATAGTGACCACTCCGGGGCCTGTTGGAGGTGGGACTCAAGGGTCATTATCTCCCTTTAACCTTTTCCAGCTCAGAAGCGGCATCTTTGGTTGGAGGGGGTCATGACAGAATGGTATCATAGGATGGGGGTTGAGAGATAGAATGGAGTATGGTGTTAGGCACAATGAGGATTTCATGGGATGTTAGGGGAAAATGTTGAGTGATCTTGGAGCATGAAATAGGCCAGAGAAGAGCGGCTAGGATAGGGGATTTTAGGGCCCCCTGTGATCTGATGCAAGGACTATGGACCAACCGAACGACCGAGTGAGGCCACACTGATTGTAGGGTAGAGTCCCTAGGAAAGGTACATTCATCAAAATGACTTCTGTATGGGTGTTTCTAGGGCATTTTGTGGATTTAAATTAATAATGAATCTTTGAAAATTTAAGAACAATATTCTACACTACTCGGTCTTAGGAATTACTTGTTTACCTTCTAGATATGGCACTTGGGAGATGACCATGAGTAGTGTCAGCGATCAGGGCGCAAGAGGTTGACTTGGCTTATCATGAAATGGATCATCGAGAGGAGGAGGACCATCAGTGGCAGAAGACGCTTCAAGCCTTTCAGCGGCAGACTCTCAGGATGTATGAGGGCATCATCAGAGACATAGAGACAGAGAGCTGGCTAGGGGAGATGGTGATAGATTTCAGCTTGATTCGGGCTCTGACGGAGTACTGGGTTCCTCTGGATGTGAGCCAGATGCATGGAGCAGCACGTCATTGGTGAATGCTCTATCTTGGGTAGAAGAGTGTGGTTGAGGTCATGTGGACTGACTTCGAGAAGGCGTTATGGGTGGAATTCCTCTCTTCCACGATGAAGGCAGAGAATAAGCAGGAACTACTCTCCCTACAAGAGGGGAGTATGTCAGTGAGAGTGTTGGGGATCAAGTTCAAGGATCTCCTTCACATTAATCCTGACATCATTCTAGATGAGGAGTCTCGGCAAGACGTTTGGAGGAGGTACTTCAGCCTTCTCTCCAGTATTTTGTTACTCCATTCACCCTACTGACATACTTTGAGGTCCAAAATAAGGTTGAAGTGGTGGAATGGATTCACACGCAGGGAGGTGTGTCATGAGAAGGAATCCAATTGTGCTTGTCAAAGGGGAATGCTGTCAGCAGCAGGCCTCCAACATCAGGGCCCTCTAGGTTCCGACTAGTAGAGAGAATGCCTCAACAGTTTCAGTTCCGATCACCAGGTCCTCGCTGTTTCCTTTGACCTGGGACCGAGGTGTTTCATCTGTGGAAGCAGTGGGCACCATCGAAACCAGTGCCTAGACTAAGTACATTACAGTGGAGGTGGACTGGTATTGCACCCGCCTCGTCCGCAACAGTTTCCAGCCAGGCCTTTCCAGCAGCAGCAATTGGGGCAGTGAGATCCCGCTACTCCGAGGGAAAACATTGCAGGAGGAGGCCGACCTCAGGGAGCTCCTCAGGGACCTCGACCGGGGAGTGGTTGGGGAGGTGTCCGACAGCCGAGAGGCAGAGGAACTTGGCGTGGGAAGATGCACACCACAGAGGCAGTAGTTACAGCAGAGGTAGAAGTCGTTCGAGGTACGATTATCTTGTTTAGTACCCTTGCTTATGACTTGTTTGATTCAGGAGCTTCACACTCCTTTGTTGAACCCAGTCTAGCCCGTGCCTTGGGCCTAGAAATAGGGACAATTTCCATACCCCTATTTTTTAGTACGCTAGTTGGAGGTCATAGTAGCTTGTCTCATGTTTTCAGGGGATGTAGGTTGATGTTGGGGCCACACCAATTCAGTGTAGTTCTTCTTTATCTACAAATGCTGCCATAAGATGTCATTCTAGGCATCGACTGACTGTTCTCAGTGTGTGCTCTCATTGATTGTTTCCATCTAAGGTTTGTGCTTTCAGACTCGGGCAACCAACGTGTAACTTTCATTGGCAAGCAGGGTTACCAGGAAAGTAACCGGAAAGTGGAACCCCCCTTTCCTTATTAGCTGAATGTTAGTGGAGTCGGAAAATACAGAAATTTTAGAAGTCCCATGGATCGTCGGTGAGTTTATGGACGTCTTCCCTGAAGAGGTGGTGAACCTACCCCCTCGATGTGATGTTGAGTTCGGGATAGACTTGCAAACTGGTTCTCATCCGATTTCGATGGCTCCCTGCCAGATTGCACCTTCAAAGTTGCGTGAGTTTCGGATTCAGATTGCAGATCTGATGAAGAAGGGTTTTGTTTGACCAAGTGCATCACCTTTGGGTGCTCTTGTCTTGTTAGAAAAGAAGGCAGATGGTGGTCTCAGGCTTTCCATATTCTACCGGAGACTGAATCAGGTAACGATGAAGAACCATTACAACCTCCCAAGGATAGATGATCTCTTTGACCAGATGAAGGGAGTATGTTGGTTCTCTAAGATCGATCTGTGGTATTGACATCACCAGTTGAGGGTAAAGTAGGGAGACATCTCGAAGACTGCCTTCAAATGTATGTATGGTCACTTTGAGTTTGTATTCATGCCATTCAGTGTTACAAATGCACCATCTATGTTCATGGGACTCCTGAACTCCGTCTTCCGGGAATACCTATATCGGTTCATAGTCATGTTTATTGAAAATATTCTGATCTTCTCAAGATCAGAGGAGGATCACGCTGAGCAACTGAGAACAGTTTTAGAGGTCCTCCGACAGCAACAACTACATGGGAAATTGTCCACGTGCATGTTCTGGATGAGAGATGTTAACTTCCTTGGGAACGTGCTATCTAAGAAGGGGAATAGAGGTGTACCCCTTAATGGTCAAGGAGTATGTTTCTTGGGTAACAACCAAGAAAGTGGTAGAGGTTCGTAGTTTCCTCTGACTAGCAGGTTACTACCAGTGTTTCACACACAAATTATCCCATGTTTCCGCACCTTTGGCAGCCTTGATGAAGAAGGATCGAGATTTCATGTTGGATGAGAAGTGTGAGTCATCCTTCAGTTACCTAAAGGATAAGTTGGTCATTGCCCCAGTGTTGAAATTTCCAGAAGAAGGGGCGGTGTATGAGGAGTTCTGTGATTCTTCAGGGAAAGACCTCATATATGTGTTGATGCAGCATCACAGGGTGATCTCTTATAGGGCTAGGAATTTATGTACTCATGAGCGGAATTATTCCACCCACGATCTGGAGCTTACAGCGGTCGTTTTCGCGCTAACGTTGTGGCGGCATTACCTCATCGGGGTGCACTTGGTGTTCTTCACAGATCAAAAAATCTTGATGTATATCTTCTCCCAGCGGGACCTGAACTTCTGTCAGAAAGGGTGGATGGAGTTCCTTCAGGACTAGGACTTCAAAATTTCCTACACATCTAGAGAAGGGAATGTGGTGTCGATGCCTTGAGCAAGAAGTCGCAGAAGGATGTGGTTCAAGAGTCAGTAGATTCTTGGAAGGCAATGGAGGAGTTGGCTGCCCTACACCTAGAAGAAAGGATGGATGGTGGTAGAGGTTGCATGTATCAATGAAAGTGTAGTATTTTCTACTATGGTTGGTGGTGGAGTCCCAGTGGGGAGACTCATGAACTGAAGTGATGTGTGACCGGGTTTCCCAAGGTGATTCCCCAGAAGGGTGGACGGAGGATGGTCAAAATCAAATGCTTTTTCAAGAAAATATGTTTTTTCCTGAGACGATGTGCGAGAGGGTTCTTAGAGAGTTCTAAAACACACCCCTAGCGGTACACCTGAGAGTTTCCAAGATGTTCCATGGTCCGAGGAGACAGTTTTGGTGGACCGGGGTAAAGCAGGCGGTGGCAGAGTACGTGGCCAAGTGCCTAGTGTGTCAGTAGGTTAAGGCTGAACACTATGTTCCGGGTGGTTTTTTTCAACCATTAGATGTCCCTGAGTGGATGTGGGATGACATCTCGGTGGATTTATTTATAGGGATACCCAAGGATCAAGGAGGTTGCGACGCCATCTGGGTAGTGGTGGACCGGTTGACGAAAGCGGCTCACTTCCTGGAAATCAAGGAGTCATGTACGGTTGAGGCCCTAGCTCAGAGGTACGTGAATGAGGTGGTTTGGTTGGATGGATTTTGAAGGTCCATAGTCTTGGATAGGGATGCATGATTTACCTCACGAGTCTGGAGAGGATTGCAGCATGATTTTGGATCCTAGCTACGCCTTAGCACTGTTTCCACCCCCAGATAGATGGGCAGACCGAGCACACCATCCAGACTCTGGATGATATGCTACAAGCCTGTGTTTTGGACCTTGGAGGATCATGGGTACAACACTTGACTTTGAAAGAGTTCTCCTACAACAACAACTATCACTCTACCATTGGCATGGCTCCATTCAAAGCTTTGTACAGGAGGCCGTGTCGCTCGCCCGTATGCTGGAAAAAGGTCGGAGTAGTAGGTGTTCTTTGCCCAGAGATATTGCAGAGCACGATAGAAAAGGATTAGCTTATACATGAGAGGATTAATGCATCTCAGGACTGGCATAAGTCATACGCCCCTAATAGAAGGAGACCCTTGGAGTTCGAGGTCTGGGACATGTATTCTAGAAGGTCTCCCCCTTGTTTGGGCAGCGGAGGTTCGACAGAGGGAGTAAGATTTCCCCCAGGTTTGTCGGACCGTTCGAAGTACTGTGGCAGGTCGTTGAGGTGGCTTATCAACTGGCGTTGCCACCACAGCTACAAAGTGTGCATGATGTCTTCCATGTGTCTCATCTCCGTTAGTATCTGCATGATGATTCACACGTCCTTGACTGGGGAGAGCTAGATATCAGAAATGATGCAATGTTTGTGGAGAGACCAGTGATGATCGAAGGTCATGAAGATAAAGTGCCTCATGTAAGAACCATTCCTTTGGTTCATGTGTTGTGGAGACACGGTGGGCTTGTGGACAGTACCCGGGAACAAGAGATGCATATGCGCACCCTGTACCCAGATCTGTTTTATGTTTTTTTATGTTTTGTTTGTACTTGGTTGATGGAATTCATTACTTTTATAATTATTGAACGTGTTATTTTCCTTTTCTCTAGATGTGTGTGAAGTGTCCTGAGTTGTGGGGTGGGGAGGACATTATCCCTAGTTTAGACGCATTATAGTGAATGCGCCTAAACCCGTGTGGGCGAGTGAGTGCTTCCCAAAGCAGATAATATATTAACATGGAGTAAGGGAAACCCCTAACCCACATGACCAGACGGGTTAGTCTTTTATTTTTCCTGGTTTCATGGGTGAGAGGAGTAGTATGATTATGATTTTTCAGTAGATAGATGGAGTAGGGGACGCTCCTTAGTAATAGGGAGGTTTTCCCCGGAGAGGTATCTTTCGAGGGGGAGTTTTTCAGACACATCTTGTTTCTTTAGGTGGGTTTTTGGATTCTCGAGGACGATAATGTTTTGATAGGTATCTGATGTAATAGACCGGACCTCCCTATTTCATTACATTGTGAAATGTGGTGCTAGAGGTGTGTCAGGAGGTCTAGGTGACTTTGGGGTGCGTTTGGGTGTAATTTTAATGAAAGATAAATGTCAACAGATTTCACATGGTTGGCACACAATTTGGATAAACCGTGTGGCCAAACCTTTCAAGGATGGTGTTGGAGGCAGTGGCTAATAAATGGTTAGCACACAATTTGGATAACCATGAGTACTAACTGTGCGAGGAGTGTTTGGTGAGCCAGAAGCTAACACACAGTTAGTGCACGGTTTGTTAAACTGTGTAGACTAACAGTGTGGGAAATTAAATTTAGATCATAAAATTGTGTATCTGAACTCTTTTGCCTCTTAATGGTTCTTTTAATCCCCTAAGCATCCATAACTCAGGATTACCCTTCCTTGGAGGTAGAAGAACCTCTCCCATGAATTTTGGAGGATATCCGGAGGTTTTTCATTGAGAATCGAATCCAGTTTCTTGAGGTATGTTATCGTTCTTTCTTGATTTCCTAGATCTACTTAGATCTACTCCTCTTCTTCTCTCGGTTTCATATATATACACCCATTATGGGTAGATCTAAGTGTTTCGATGTTGAATGTGATGATATTTGGTCCTTGTTGTGTTAGGATATGATATCTAAGGAGGATTCTTGGAGAATCGACCCAGCTCTTCTTAGCGTTCTTCAAACATCGTGGTTTCGTCAAAAAACCTTTGAGTTAGGAATCATTTATTCATCTCTCTCTCACTTCTGTGCATCATCCGGGGTGGGTATCCTCTTGTTTTATGAGATATGGTTGAATTGGTAAATAAAGATAATAACTAGTTAAATAACGAGTTTGGGGAGATTTTTTTTGGTATTGTTGTTTTATTTGCATCAATGCTTCTCCTTTGATTATGTTGTGAATTGAATGGGATTATTCCTACGTAAAATCACGGTCATTGGGGCCTTTTCTTGCACCATTATATGTTTCCTTATTTTTCTAGATTGTTTCGTGGATGGAATTCATAGAATGTGGAAGTTGGTTAATCATGTAAAATTGGAAGATAAAATGAATACCTGGAACCCTTGTATGATCACCCCGATTAAATTAAATGAAAGAATGAATTCTGTGGGTGCTTGTTGGGGTTTAATTATGTGAATGGGTGTTTTGTGGGTTCTTGTGGAATGGGTGAGCAGTGGGGCTGCGGTTGGCTTGGTTGTGGGTTAACATGTATCATATGGTTGTGACGGGAAGTAGAGCTGAGGTGAACGGTATTAAAGGGATAATGATTCCATATGAGTTTTATTTCCGATGTGTTTGTGGTTTTGGTGGTTGGCAGTAGGGCTACAGGGATGGGTTGTAAATATGAATAAATGTAGAAGAGTTAACTAATGAACATTGGGGCATGGTAATTGATTAAATAAGGAAAATAACAGAATTTATTGGCTGATAAAAGAAAATGGTTTTGTGTTGCTAGTGTTTTACCTAACCTTATATGTGGTTGGCTGGGATATGTTTACGAATGTTTGATCTGGTTTGGTTGTTGTTAGTTGCTCGGTAGTTAAGGAACTGATAAACTAAAACTATTGAAACATGAAATGCATAATGGGGTTGGGGGCCGTTCATTATGTGCATACATTCATGGTAGCAGTGTCGAGGAATGTACTAAGATCTTTTTTATAGAAGCCTTAGGATGGGTTGAGTGGTTGATATAATTATATAAATCTGTAGGTTTTATGTTTTTTTATGCACCCCACCCATGTTGAGCACCACAGGATGAACATTTGTGGGACGGGGGGGGTGAGATTCCTAAACATCCAAAGGATGGCTGGTTACTATTCTTCCATGTTCTCCGTCTTCTAAGTTCTATATCCCAAGATCCTTCGGGTAGGTTACGACAGATGTTTCATAAGATTCTTCGAGATGATATGTGATGTGGTTCCTAGGTGTATTTGGGATGACATGTGGTTATGGTCGAGGATTGACTGCCGGTAAAATGCGGGATGATATGTGGTTATAGCTGAGGATTGTGTGTCAGTGAGATATTATGAGCTTTGTATGGCCTGGTTGCGGCACTAGCTCGAGATTCGTATGGCTAGGTTATGGCACTAGCTGAAGAATAGTGGGAAGCATTAGAGAGTTTTGCATGAGGGCTTGAGAAGTATTCAGTTGTAAGGTGGTGCGGGGTACCCATACAATGATAATATTACTATAATACTCTATTGAATTGCGATAATTGGTGAGTGTGGCTTGTAAGGTTGGGTGGATAGATTCTTTTCTAGGCTTTGGTTCATTTTTTTTCTCCTGGGGCATTAGGATGTCTCCCCACCTGTGCATGAGAGATTTTGGATTCCATACTGAGTATACTTGTATGCACACCCTATGTTTACTTTCAGGTTTTCAGGAAGAATTCAAGGACCATGAAGGACCTTGCTAGTTGGGCATTGTATTTTTTGCTGGTTTTAGTTTTTGCTTCCATTTCTTAGGATCGTGCTTTTGGGCCTTTCTTGAACATGCACTTTTTTCAGTATTGTATAAAACATGCATATGGGCTTTGTTTCGTGTTTATTTTTATTTACATGTTCCCGTTTCATTTGGTGTTTGACTCATCTTATTTCCTGATTTTAATAAATAATAAGGGTAATGCCTCCCATTATTGTGAAAACCCATACCCTTGGTGCTAGTCACCACTCTAGGGCCTACTAGAGGCGAGACTTGGGGTGTCATTATCATTATTTCACTAGTTCCATCCTAGGAGTGGAATCTTTGGTGGGAGGGGGTCAGGACATTGGAACGACTAACTCATGTCATGAGACTTCAAATGCATCCATGAGCAATCTATAATCCGGACCCACCAAGGTCAAATACATTCTTCATAAGTCAAGAAATAGATTTTACTCCCAATGAATGTCCCATATATAATCATTGTATGGTGTATAAGGTACATATTTATCTATAATTACATAGTGGAGGATAATTATCAACACGTGTTTTTGATGTGAAGGACTAGAAATACCACAGAAATATAAATGAATTTTTTTTTCCAGGAAAGTAATATTTAAACATTCTAATGTTCCCATTCAACATTGAAACATGTGAATCATAATTCCAAGGAAGTAATGACATTAAATAAATCATAAAAATCTAGATATTAAGGATATTTTGGACATAATATTTCTAAGGGATGTATATACATCATATATAAAAGTGAAATGATGCATAATATAAAATAAGTCTAAACGTAATATAAATTGAGACAGAATCCATTACCTTGAGTCCGAAATGTCTCATGTGTCATTATAGTATTATTAATAAACCTATATTTATTATTTACATGATTCATAATCATTGTATAGTTTATTATTATTTATCATCTCTTACTACTGTGTTTCATAAAACTACTTAAATAATAAATTTTACCTCTAGATTTTATGACCAAATTCCGATTCATATATCAAAAAATGATGTTTCTTGGTCTAGTATGGTTAAAGGGGTAATTATATAAATATCAAAAAATAATAATAATTCAATATTTATCATATTTATAAATCATTAATACATATTAAACCCATCACAAAATTAAGATATGAAAAATAAACTAATATTATAGTCATGGAGAATGTAGTTTGTATGTACGCATGAGTAATCTTCCCTTTTTCAAGGATTAATTTGTATTAAAGGTAAGTAAAAAATTATCCTTCACAAATAACCATTATATCATATATACAAATTATATAATAATATATACTTATACATATAATTCTTGTTAGGTAAAATGAATCACATAGTGTCCTGGATATAGTAGTCCACACGTTTATGACCGAACGTATCAATTATTAGTGAGTGGAAGTGTTGAAATTAAAATGTTATATTAGGTTTATTGAATTCTATTTTTGTTATCAATATCACATATATGTAGTTTATCTAACATTTTATTAATTAAAACCTTATTTTATACTTTCCATGTTGAGTGTGAATGAATCAAATCAATTTGAGGAGGGGGTAGTCCCCACATCCGGAAATGATGTCATCATATTTAAAACAAATGGAACATATATAGTTTTGTGTTATAAACTATTTAAAGAACAAGAAACACATAAAAAATCCTAAATATAATATATTAATTATGTGTCCCTTATAATTCCAATCCATGAGTGGTGGTAATGGAAAACCAAACGATATTTATTTTGTGAGGCGGTAGTTTACCGTACACATAAACATAATGTTCATTACAAATTATACAAAATATTTTTTAATTGATGGATTAAACCTATGAATAAAAACATATGAGTATATTTATGATAAATTTGTTTTCATATAATCTTGTAATAAGAAGAGTGTTGTTGGTGGATAAAAAAAATAAAATGAATGATCTTAAGAAATAATTTGACATCATCTTTGGGTAAATATTTTTGGTTTACACGAAAGTTATTCAAAGGAAGGATTTATTAAAAGAATGAGTCTTATAGGCTGAGGAAAGGTGTGTTTTGTATATATTTGGATATATATTGGTTAATCCAGCTGATGATGACATTTTTTAGGAATTGGGGGTTATGAGTTTGTTTTTATAGTGGAAGATGGTTGATATTCCTGTAAATTTTCGAATAAGTATTACACCCACGTTTAATGAATTTAAATTTGATTAAATAATGTTTGAAATTTGATCTATGGGATTATGGTTTTTATATATGTCCAACTAATGTATTTTAGAAATGTTTCTAGGTCATTTTGGCTCTTATGTTTATGGTTTAGTCTAATGTTAAATAAAATTTTCTCTTAATGAATATAAATAATTTTAATTACTTTCACAAATATTTTTTAAACAAAATATTTTAAATTTTTATAATTTATAATATATTATTATTCCAAATTTTTAATTAAATATTTCAAATCTAAATTATATAATTTGATTAACTAAATATAAAATTAATCCCAAAGTATGTTTTTAACGAAAAACTGTCCTAATGTATGATATGTCTTTATATCTTATTTCAGTGACATAAATTGGAATAAGTTAAATATCATTTAATTATTTATACATTAAAAAATATCCGAAATTTATTTTATTCTTGTATATAAATAAAAAATCTGTTGAGAATTTATAGTCATTATTTTTCACTATTTATCAAAAAATGAATCATCAAAGAAAAATACCAAAAATCCACCGTACCCTAATTTTGATATTCCTATATAACAAATGAAGTTCCTTTTGACATGCATTATTTATAAAAGTTAAAAAAATTAAAATATGTTCTTAATGAAAATATGATAATAGTGCCTTTTTAGGAATTGTATTAATTGGGATAGGTGTTACATATATACTGATTATAATAGTTCAAATTATATATTAACCTAGTTAGTGTATAGTATGAATTAAATAAGATAATAGGTTTTGATTAATGATTATGAATATTAAATACATGAATTCCTTTTGAAAGAGAAAAAAATTTCTACTTCATTGAGAATAAAATTGTATGCCACATTATGTATGATGAGGATAACAATAGATCAAAACATTTAAGAATTTCCAATGGATAAAAAATTAAATCATAAATGAATTACACAAATATTATCTTGCTAAAATGGGTAATCAACCATATAACCATGTAAAAAATAAATAGGTGAAGAATAATGTAGATGATCTGAAAATCAGGGTTAGAAATTTTAATATTTTTATCCATGGTTATGATTGAATAATATGGTTTATTAACCATATATTTGTCCCATCCGTATGTGAATAGAATAAAGGGTAACTAGAAAATTCTTATAAATATAAATTCTATATTAATAATATATATTTGGTGTTGTATAGAGATATTCATAAGTATTCTTGTGTAGAAACCTAATGAGAGATATTATGAATTATTTTTCATGGTGATTTTTATGTTTGGATGTTAATGTTAGGACATAAAAGCCTATGGGGATGTTATAACCCTTATCCATAGCAGAACATAACTCATAAAAAAACTCCATTTGTGTTTTCATTAAACATATAAAACATGTAAATTTATATAAATTAATTTGGGTTATATTTTATCACAATATGAAATCATAATAAATCATCACTATCAAATAAGATTTCTATCCTAATCTGTTTTCCGTGAAATGAATTAATTATATGTTAAGGTTTCCTAGAGTACCACATTCTATCTTGTTTATTTTAGATATGAGCAATACCTTGATGGTTTAGAGAAGTAATCAAAAGGATAAATATATGATGTGTCGTTATAGAACATCAATTCATCCCGATATATTATATCATTATGATAAAACTATTCCATACATTAATGTTATTTTGATATTATATTATCTTCATTTTAATGGTTGTTTAGATCAATAACTTTTAGTAGTCTAGTTTTTCTATAATTATTACTTCCACTCAAATATTTAAATTTCTCCTTAAAATGTAACCTATAAAAATAAGTGTAAAACTATCACATATTAGGATAATGTTAGATAAAGAAATATATTGGGACCTTGAGTATATAGAGAATTCGTAGAAAATATAATATCCTTTCAACAACATATTAATGAGTCTTAGAGTTCAAATGTATTTATAATTTCAATCATTGAAGAGATCTAGAATAAGATTTTTGTCATGAGGTATTCCTGTGAATTTTCCCATGGATGTCAGTTATGATACATGAAAATATGTTAAATCTATTTCCAAGTTACAATGGTCCATTTTGAATTATGTTTCATATTTTGATGGTTTCTTATCATCTGTTACTCACACTAAATCACTCTCAAGGTTTTAATGTATTCCATACATAACTTTTGAAAAATTCCACAGAAAATCCACCAAAATTATTTAATTTATTTGGTTTTAACAATGAATAATGATCTTTCCTTTTAGGAACGTCATATAGAAATGATGGATGATATAGATAACGTTCAATGGAAAAATACTACTCACATTTCTACTGTTCTATAGAGGAATATAAAATTTGAAGAAGCTACTTGGGAACCTGAGGATATGATTTAGTATAGATATCATCATATTATTTATTCATAGTAACATTATTTAAATGTTAAATTATTTTTATTGGGTTTAAAATTTGACCGGAAAATATTTTAAACAAATTTCTTTGGAATAAGATTAATATATTTGATAGATTTTCTGACTCGGAACCCTATGTCAATATGAACCATTATATAGTAAAGCATTTAAAAATATCCAATATATTGGTACTATTGAATAATAATAACCATATTTTATCAAAAAAAGATTTATAAATGTTTTAAATAATTTAAATACACTTATTAATGAATACTTAATTAATAATCAATTTTTTGATGTCTTTTTATACTTTAAATAATTTTTTCATTAAAAATGGGGTTTTAATTAATATTCAATGATTCAGATTTTAATTAATATATATATTTTTTATAAAAAATATTTGATGAAATTAGATTCAATTTTCAATTCAAATTGAAAATTTTAAATTTGGGATATATTTTAGTATTTTTTTTAAATATAAATATTTTTCACATACTCGTGAATGGTATAGATTTTTATAAATAAACAAATATATATATATATAACGACCCTTTCAATATTAAATTTGATTTTAATTTGATATATTTTTTATTGAAATAGAAATAATATAATTATTTACATATGATTCATTATTATATATTATTTTTTTATAAGTTACTTTGGGGGAAGAACATATTTTTCTTATATACATTTCTAATGTGCACAACATGACTTTATCAATATAGAATTAATTTATATCCCATTATATGTGTTTTTTATTTTATATATATACTATATATTCAATAATATATTTTAACATTAAATTGTTCTATGGAAATGAATCTCAGTGAATAATGTTTATTGCATAGTGAACCTTTTCTCGGAAATGGGATTTCTTTGCGGGTTTCATGCATATATAAGATTAAATTCATCCAAATATTTAAATTGAATTTGGTAAAATGAATTAAATATTTATAATAACAATAAAAATAATTAATATTGTATAATAGGTTCAATTTTTTGATAGTGAATAGTAAAAACAATTTATTATGGTTACAATGAATAATGTTAAAATGGTTATACCATTAGTTAAACTAAGAGATAAGTGTATAATTTCCAACATAACCTATTCACTTCATAGGGTTTGAACAAATTTCAAACCTATATTATAATAATATAAAATAACTATCAATTTCGATATAATTCTCAAATAGAGAGACAAAATATCATTGTAACACTTTAGGAAATTACATGTTTTTCCCTTCCGCCAATTATAAAAGAGCACCTCTTCTCATTCATTATTAAAACTATTGAGCCTTATAGAAAAAATAACTATTAAAAATACATCCTAGATTCATTCTATTCATAGAATATCTTATTTACTCTTTAAAAACCAATCCTTCAAGGATTAAGGATTATTCTGATGGAGGTCTCTTAAAGATGATGTACAAATCCAAACTGAGATATTTTGATTTTATTTCTTCTCATACATACTATTTACATTTTCGATACATCCAAACACAACAAATATAGTATAATAAATTTACTAATATGTTATTACGATTATTGAACAACCATTTATCACCTGTTATCAAACCAATGTGAAATGATAGTATTTATTGTGTATATATGTGGAATGTCGCCTCTATGTAATGATAAGAATCATTTTCAACCAAAATAAATAGTGGTTACATATTATGATAGATTTAATGTTTACATATTATTTTTATTTCATAATAATAATTCTTTAAATGTGGGTTTATATTTAACTTTTTTATATTATCCACTAAAAAATGTACCCAACAACCATGCATATGTACACCACATAAAATAGTTTTCCAATTTTCCTTACTTCTATTTATGTGAATATTACAATAAAAGGTTACATGGATCTTTTCATATAATTTTTTTTCATAATAATTTTTAAATTTTCATATTTTAAATAGGATATTAATTAATGAAAAGGTTGTCTACCTCACGAAATGTTCTAGATATCCTTTAAATGTATTTGAATCTATAAAAATTTCCATTTAGTTTTAATAAGATTTACTTAGTATATGATCCAATGTAACCAGGTTAAATATTTATTTTGATGGTTCATGACTGTGAGGATGAAATTTCTCTAAAATATATATCATTTCCCTATTCTAGAAAATTGTGATAAGATTAATTTATTTTGATATTATGAGACACATAAGAATGGATTTCATTAAGTGATTTTCAAGAACATAATTATACATCCAAAAAATATATTGGATATATATCGAGATGTCATTAGGTAGTAAAAAAATGAATGGGGTGTGAACTTGGTTTAGGAATGTACTTTGTCCAACAAAATTGGCATGGGAGTGAATCGTGACTACATAATATGTTGAATGGGGAGTAACCCAATACAATATGATATTCATGGCAGTGAATCTTGACTAAGGAAATGATTTATATTCTTATGTGACTACCTAAAAATTATGAATTATTCTTATGTTATGTTCTATTAATACATGATTTATTATTGATTATTCCACACTCTTTTGTTATATGTAATTTTTTTTAAAAACCCTTACAAAATGTTATATGAATAAGGATCTTTGACTAATTGGGTGTGATTATTGTAATTCCTGATAATGTTCTCATAATAGTATCCTTATCTTATTCTCAGTTATGTAAATTCAATGAAATGTATCATGTTTACCCTTACCAATAATATAATATAAAAAATTCTTATGACTCCCTTCACAGAGTAATGAATGATGGTTTCATGTATGATATATCTATAATGGGTGCTAATTTATATGAAATTAAAATGAAATGATACAAATATTTTATTTAAAAGTTTTTATGCTTCTAGGATTACAAATATACTAAACATTTATATTCCTTAGTCAATAATTAATAGGATATTTATTTATAATTCATATAAATGATTTTAATATTTACGTATGAAATTTTTTGGACATAATAAAATCTAATCTAAGCGATCATAACATCCACATTCGTTGAATTCTATTTCCCGGGCCATGAAATTGACAACATATATTTATATAAATTTATAATTATTTTCAAATTTATTCAAAATAGATATAATGTTATGTTAACTCATAAAAAACTAGCATGAAGAAACCCAAATAAATGTGGTGTGATCCTCTCCAAACACATACCCAAGCCCATAGAACACATTAATCTAAATCACGAGTCAATTATTTAATAGATTATTTCCTCAATTATTATCAAAAAAACTAAAAAATAGTATTGTGGATACATTCATTGAAATGTGAAAAATAACACACTATCACCCTTTATGGAAATCCTCGATCAACATTGAACAAAAACTCAATCATCCTCACATTATTCCCTTATGATTTATTTTTATTCAGTGTTCAAAAAATTATCTAAAATCATTATAATCAGAGAAGCTAGAAGAAGAAAAAAAAATAGTGGATGAAGTAACTCAGTCAAAATCACCCTAAAAACCCATAAATATCTACCATATCCATAGAGGTATAATAAAGGAAGTGGATGGGGAGGGAATGAACAATTTGGACCACCCCCAAATGCCCTTATCCTTAATAACCAAATAACCCCAACCAAAAAAAATTTAAACCACACCACTAAGGAAAACACCAATACACCAGTCATGAAGTAACTATAAGTGTAACTTTGTGATGAGACCCCTTACCTTGCAGTACGATGGAATAACCTAGAGACATAAAAAACACCCTAAGTAGAAATATTGGTCCACAACAATCATTCATCATGATGTGTCCCTTCTTGGGATGTAGTAAAAAATTCTACAATAGAATCTCAAACCAACTCACAATATGAATTAGAAACATATCCAATGGGTCATAGTAGGACTAGATATAACTATTTAGTTTAATAATTTCCTATGTAACATTCTAAATTTCGAGTAATTTCATATTTAAACTTATGGAACATTATTAATGATAAAAAACATATCACTAAAATAATCTAACACTTTGAATACTAATTAAAATCTCTATTCATAAAATGACAGCTACATTGTAGTCAAAAATTAAAATTCCAACTTTATTTCATAACACATATGAATGAAAGTCTATAAAAAATTTCATTATAATACATATCATTCATGATATGCACAGGTGGACCTTATATATAAACCCAAACCATAAATTGTTATCAATTTAAAAATATTAATGTTTTATAGTTGAAAAAAATAGATGTTCTACTGTACAACATCAAGCTTGATGAGAACTATTCATTAATGACCAGGAAATTTCATAAAACATGGACAAATAACAAAAATATAGCTCAATAATACACATATTTCGTGATAAAATATGATTTTTTTCATTCAATTCATATCTTGGATTATTGCACTCTATTTAATAACAATAAACTAAAAAGGGCCAATTAGAAGCCACAGATCTCCCCTCCAGCATAATCCCTTAATAATTTTTTTTCTAGATGTCTGTTAACTTTATCTATGTGGTTTCTAATTAAATTCAACTAATTCCATATAAAAATACTAACATAAAATTTTCAAGAAAAAATTAATAAAAAATACTTGACATCCTCCATTAACTTGTTATCTCTTACCCAATCATAATGAATCAACATCCAAATAAATTATATGAATAGAAAACAACTTCATTGAATTTAAATCCTAACACACTAGGTAATTACACATTTGGATAATCAACCAACCAAATCAGTTTTCTCTCTCTGGCACCTAATGAATCATTAAAATACCAGTTTGACTTGTGCATTATAACATTTTCATACTATCCTGAGCCAAATTACAACAGTCGTACTCCATATAATATAGAATTCAACCCACAAATATTCTATTTACCCAAACAATTAATAAAAAAATTCTATTAAATAAAATTATCTAAATTTCAAATCGATCATCCAATAGAAACACTCATCACACCTATTCCTACACTATCAAAAATTCCCTCCTCCATGTCATAATCTCCAGCCTTTATAGAACATAATGACGTGATGTTTTTTCCCTAATCATACTTGAGTGCTAACATAAAATAATAATCATTAACCATTCTAAAATCAATAAGAACATCATCCTTGAAAAATATAATTATAATCAATCTCTTTAATTAAAACACTGCACTCCCCACCAAATATATAATGTTTGGATTCTCCTCATGGTCAGCCATAATAGGTTTCAGTAATACACATTTATGATAATCTATATCAAGTAACACATTCAAGTAAATAGTACCATGGTACCACAAACCATCAGCGATGTTACGTTACACCAATGAGGAAAATTTCAAATTTCACAAAAACATCAAATGATTTTGACTGTAGCCCTTTTATTGAATCAATACATACTTTCCACACATACATTCATTCATCAATCCATAATAAAGGGGATCAAAATAAAACAACATTGGTTTACCTTGGGCTCATCATAATCCAATTGGTATACACTCACATTAGACCAAATCATAGATCCTGACTCAGGAGCTAAAGAATATACCACTATCAACTCTAGTTTCACATGCATAAAAACCAATGATTCTACACTAGGATTTTCAATATCATCTAACCAATAAAATCCTTGGAACTCCCATTAAAAGTAAATATGTTTCACCCATGATAAATTCTACTTCATGATCGTCCTCCAAAAAAATCATCATTCTAAAATAATAAAGGTATTACCATTATATATCAATCCCAATCAAACCATATAGTGTCACTATCCACTGTATCATTATATAACACAATTAAAATTAAAAGGGTTACATATCAAAATGATATTCCCATAAAAAGGACCTCAAATCCCAAGAACCATAAGTGATTTTCTATTATAAATATCAGAGATTCATTATTCATGAATCATAAACCAATAGAACCTATCATGAATCAATATATTAACTGAAGCATATACCCATAATTCTTACCTATATGGTAATAAAAAGACAATGATAACCCCTATATGTGTATACCCTAATTTATATATCAATTTGTCTCACTAATATTTAAAGCTACATATAAATGGTTTTCAGGTACTCCAAATATCCCATTTGAAAAATATCATAGAATTCATAACTCTTGAGTAGACTCTAATTCCATATCATATATCAGTAGGACTCTCACTAACCAAATAAATTATCCGGTGTTCTAACATACACATATCAAGAATCAAATAATTTTTAATCATCATACAAGGGAACAGATCTTTTCCAGGAATAAATTATATGACTATCCCCTTGTAGACCATGATCTCGCCCAAGTGCATATATTGAATCCTATTACTAATAATTTCTTATTACTATACCAAAATCATTTGGTTTATTATAGTATAATTCCACTAAGGAACTGTATGGGAAATCCCATAGAGCTTTTTATTGACAATTAAATAACTAAATCAATTTTAATTTCGAAACAAGTTCAAAAATCACTAACAATATATTGATCATAAATTCATATAATTCAAATAATGACCCTTTATGGGAAATTATAAATTCATTATGACAATGACTACAATTTCATCCATAATGAGCATCCCTATCGATAATAAGTGTGGGATGTTACCATAGAAAATATATTGGATTATAGTTGTGTTGAATTCCAAAAAATGTTATATATTAAAACACTATATAATTTTTCGATGACATTTTAAATAGAAAAAAAATATATTTAATGATATCAATCAAAAAATATCATGTGATTTTTATATTATTCATGTGTGTGAAATATTATACATGTATAAAACCTCTAAACCATTGTCCATGATTGAAAAACCCTAGAAGTCATAAATCTTAAAAATAATGTGCATCAGACTAAGTTAATTTATTTTACTATAAATGTGAATAAAAATTATAAAGATCTCATTAACTTGGTAATCTATAAAACCCATTAAAAATGGTGTTCACAACACACCATTTAGTTTTCCATTACAAGGTCTAAAAATTAATACAATTCAGGTATATTTACTCCTTAAATATTAACACAAAATTAAGTATTTGGTACAAATTTTAGATGACCTATCACCCTTTAACACTCTAATAGCTTCAGGAAATTAATATCCACCTGAAATTAAGAATTCATCCTCACATAGTAAAGGCTACAGACTAGTACATAGGGTCTACACTGTTACCTTCGAGAGACTATATCGTCCTTTAGAAAAACGTAATATAAATAAAAATTATTAGTTGAATCAAATAAATAGAGTACTCTGAATCAATAAAACAAAAAAATTTGTCAAATTTAATTATAATGAGCATAGTAAAACAAACATAGGGTCAAAATATATTATAATATCTACACTCCCATAGAGATCATCACATATACAAATAAATAAAAATAAATAACGATAGAATGAAATTGTTAATTCATTGATCATCACATCATCCCTACCTCGAAATTGAATTTGATATATCATGCAATATCATTAAACACTGGGGTTAATCCCTAACTATGACTATAATTATTGTGGATTGATATGGTACATTGGTCTCATGGATGATCAATCTTGGGGTGAGTGCAACTCAGAATGGATCTTACAAAGGGGTACCAAATATAAATAGTAATTTTGGTGTATTTATATGTAATATCCTAAATGTTAAGTAAATAAATATAGTGATAACTCATACATAAAATAGCCACCATAAATCATTGGGGTCTAATGTGACACTGCGAAATGATCATGACTAATTAATCATATATCATGGTATTTAGGGGGATTGAACATAAAAATTAAAAATAATAACAATCAAATCACCCATATAATAGAATGTGTAAGAACTAATTATTTTTAGGTAATATAAAATATACAATCGATTCATAATAGGTAACAATAATATTTCTAGTGGTACTATGGGATAATTAATTTATAAGTGGTAATCATATAGGAATACAATAGTAGTATATTCTATGAATGATTCCTAAGAAGTAATCCTAGGTAGTCGTGTAGATTCAGTCTCAACAATCTTCCAAGAAGGTGATCCAATGAAATCAAAATATGGTAGTTATACTCTATGAATCAAATATAATATCTCTAGAATCACATAGTCACCACATCATTAATAGTATCCCAGGAATCCCATAAAAAGTTCTTGCTTCTCCATAATCATAACAAATATCCTAGAGAAATCAAAAAATCATGCTAATGGATGAGTACTAGTTAATTCCCAAAGAATACCATATAGAAAAAACCATAATCATGGGAAATATCTTGATTATTTCAAATTTACATTAACAAAAAGTCATAGGAAACACCATAGGTATTGTATATATTAGGTGAGTCCACCATATCCTTGTGAGTATTCTAAGTTTCATATATATAAATCTCTATAGTAAAATATTATAGAGTGTATCATTCATACCAATAGTCATTGAGCATAAACTCTATCCAACGTGTCTTCATGCTTAATTCAACACAATACTTGAGGGTACTACATCCCTCACATAGTGTCTCTTGATGATAATAAATATATGGATTAGCCACATTCACAAACCCATCACTCATAAAGGTGGTTGGCCTCTCACATGTTTAGCCTTTCTTCATCATAGGTTGTATATAAGTATCACAGAACTAATTTGTGTTCAAAGGTGACACGTTTAATCATCTATACCCATATATTCACATACATTTTATATGGTAAATATATATCATTGGGGTACCCAAAAGGGTACCCTAGGTTTCATCATAACATAATCACCCTACATGGTTTCCCCAATTATAGTCTCATATCTTAATTCTATAAAAATCATTCATGTGGATTAAAATCCCTTATAATAATACTATTCACCCATAATATATTCAGTCTCATGAGATTTCACACATTGGTGTCACATGATGGGGATGTCCGTGAAAAAATCCTCTTTCCATGTCATGGATTGTTGGTCCACATGCATCAAACCTATCCATCTCTCTACCCATGGAATACACTCTTTGAATAATCAAAATATTGTAATGTAAGATCACTCTCCCCACAATATAATCATATATCCTAGATCTCTATAGAATTTAAATCCCCCATCACATCCTACATGGTCCACTTATTCCAATTGATTTGTCATCTACAATAAAGGATTATAACAGTCCTTATCATGGTCCACTACATTCATAAAATTTAATTTATTATCAACCATTATGGTCTATGGTCCTCAAAGATTAAATTTATATTCAAGGCCTCAATAATCTGTTACATAGTAATCATGTCAGTGATGCGGTTCTTTTTTGGTCCATGACTTATTTTTAATTCAAATACATTAATGTGAAATTTAAGTAAAAAAAAATCTTCTAGATAAATGACTGGTCTCCCATAGTGATGAGATAAGATATCGTAAGAATATAAATACAATTCATTTATGATTGGGGTATAATCATGGGAAAACATAATTCATACATGTTTTTTCCATTAAAGATTCGTGAAAACTCTCACCTAAGCATGACCATGTTGCATACGTTTTATCAATCACCATGTGGCCCATTCTCAAACAACAACATTTTCATGAAATAATGATTATCATTTGTAGTTAATTTCCCTATTCAATTAAAATATTAATAGTTACAAAATAACCCATTAGGAGATACCTGGCTATCAAAACCATGGGAAATAGTTTGTAGCTTAGTCCCCAAATTCACTCAAATCTAATCCCCTTAAATTACCCATCAACCATTAATAATTGAATATAAAATTTTCATTATGGTTCCATAACATCATCAAAATTATATTAAAAGATAAGCGATAACCCTTCAAGGAAGCCGTATAGCCACACCAAATATTATCCATACCTTCCTCAGCCTATTAAACTAACATCCAATGTAATTTTCATGAATCAAATTAAAAAACATTTTAATCAATGATGATGGAGGAAACAAAAAAATATTAATAGTAATGGTAAGATAACTCAGAATCACTATAAAAACACAACTTAGATAACCCCAGTCCATGTGAGAATGATGTAGTAGTAGGTTTAATTGAGGATTTAGTCAATAATGGCCACAATGGATTCCTATGATCGCAAAAAACCAAAAAATGGCACATGATCGAAAATATAAATCTACCCTTACATAGGCAAACAAACACTCACCAATCACAACACTACTATTTGGTTCAATGAAAATGGGTCCCCTCACACTAAAATTCTACATCATAATCAAGGGTCATATAATTAAAACACTAGAAAGTGGTCTTGGTCATTGCATATCTTTTATCACCATGAGACCCACTTTGGGCCTCAACATGATATGATAACGTAGAATATTAAACCACATCCCTATAGGTTATCATGCCCTGGCCTACTACAACTCTATAATTTCACCAATGACTTCATGATATTCTCCATTTCATGTGATCACCCAATGTACACTTTGGGGCTTAATCCATGACCAATAAATTCTCCAAGATAGGTTCCATCACATGGAATCGTGATCAGAATCAAAATTATTGAAAAAAATATCTTTCCTAAAACTCATACATTTTAAATCCTTCAATATTTTACATTTCACAACTTGTATAGATATGAATTTTTTGGATCATTTTCTGTAAACAGTCACTCTGATTACAAAATAATGAAAAAAGTATCCATTATTAACACTATCTATTTGATCATCTTTTCCAACTTCTATATTTATTTTATATAATATATCTACATATCCAAAATTTTATGGGTTTACACTATAATATATATTTTCAATGTTTGTTGAATTTTTATTATTAAATAAATTTTCTTAAATTAATTGTTTAATTCTTAAAATTTCAAATGAAATATTATAATATTGTTATAAAAATATTTATTTATCTATTTCTACATCCTTTATGATATCAATATCAGATAAGGGGGATTAGTTGAAGGACACTATGTTAAGGGATATAGGTGGATATCTTCAGTAACGTATGTTATGGATGAGTGGTCATCCAACTCAATTATGATATGAATTTCTTGATGCTTATACCATAAAAATGTTGTGATTTAAATTATTATGTTTCTACCACTTTATTATGTTATGAAACACACCTGTTTCATTCTCTACTATATTACTATTAATGACTAATATCTCCACACACTAATTATTGGAGTTTTTTGTTTTGTTAAAATCCCTATTACAAAAGAGATGTTTTGTGATATATGGTATGGATCTATTATGTTATTCCCATGTGTCTGGATTATGTTCTCTTACACAGATCATGATCGTATGCTCACTTATAAAATTTTATTTGCATTGATTATATTTTCCATTGTTAAAAATATAATCTCTACCTCTATTGTGTTTAAATTTTCTAGGTTATAAACATAAATATTTTTTTTGATAGGCCTTATGGGCATCATGTTAACACACTATTTGTGGGATATGTTAAATATGGTGTAAAATGTTTTTTTATTTATCTAATATTAAAAGATATATAGCCATAATATTTCTTGGTGTGATTTATTGTGAGACGTGATGAATATTACTATAAAAATATTTTACATAATTTTATGTTGTTCTCAGGTCACCACTAGTTTTGAAAAATTATATTTTAGTTATTTTGGGGGACTATGTTAGTAATAATTAAGGTACTGAAGATTAAAAACCAATTTAGACCTAAAAGTGATATCATATAAACTTAAACAATCATATATTAATGTGGTGGTGTCATTATTGATTACATTTTTGGAATTATTTTTATGTCATTTGATTACATACATGATTATTATTTCATGATACTCACACTATCATTTTTTACAAAGAATTAAACGTGGGGGTATCATGGTTTCAATTATTATGATGGATAGTATAGGAATATCCCAATTAGAAAATATCTAGGATGAGATATGTTGTAAAAAATTGTTTTTTATTTCTTACCAAACAATATAAATATTAGGACAATGGTACAAAACTTCCAAAACACCCAAACATTCTAAATATTGAAAAATAAATTATATTCAATATTAGGCAGTGCTAGGATAAGGAAAATATTTTTTAACTATATATTTATTGTAAGGAGAAGTGGAACAGTGGTGGGATATGAATAGAAATACGGTACAAAATTAGCTTGATGATGTTATGGAATGGACATAGTAGAATAAAAAGATATTATTATATATTTTACTATAATTATTTTAAAAAAAGAGATAATAATTGGAGTTGAATATAAAGAAAACTGAATTAATTTATACATAAGAATCCCTCATGATAATAAATTCAAGGTATTCTTGTGGTTTTATTAATAAACATAACACAATAATAAATAAATTCAATAATTTGTTAAACCCATGACTTTAAAAAGAATTTCTTTTAAGGAAATTTTATTATTGTGATGAAATTTTTTTATATTCTTTAAATGTTGTGATTGAAACAAGATTCTCCCATCGTTATCATGTTTTTAGAGACCGGATTTATAGAATATATTTTCAAGGAAACATAAATAATAAAACCTATTATGTAAAGAAAAATACTAATCATATGTGGTAAAATAAATTGATAAATTTTAATGTATATTTCTTAAAATGAATACATAAATTATTCAAGTGGGGATGGGAAGTCCATCGAGAACATGTATAACAAAATATATATAAAGATGATGGATGATGAAATGTATATAACGATTGATCAAAATAATGTACAACCCACACTCAAATTATTCCCCTTTAAGTTTAATGGGAAATAAACAGAAATGGAACTATACATAGATTTATGGAAGATAGAAAATTTTAGCAACCAATGAATCAAATGTGTCATGAGAAGACCTATAAAATAACAACTACTGTAGTGGTTCACAAAATGATGTTGTCAAAATTATCCTCATAATCAACTCCATTACAAAAAATTTATTATTTAATTATGTTTATACCCACCACATTATTTATGGATAATTTATTAATGACAGAAAATCACCACCCCAAAATTATATATTATGTCATCAGTGAAAATTTATAATTGTATTATGATTGAATACTATGTCAAAATAATTTCATTGACAAACTATTATGATAAGTTCATTACTTAATATTAATAATATCAGATTGGATGATTTTGAATTGATTTTTTTATATATTGAATCTCTATATAAAAATGTTTTATCAAATGATGGGATATTGAAATAATATATCATATCCAACATAACCCTTTTTCATCAATTTGTTCATAGTTGTCACTGAAATCGCTATGGAGTTCAATTAAATTATATGTGTTTTAATACATCATCAATTTTGTTAATTATATAACATTGTTATGATTAATGTTGATATTGATTATATTTTTTGGGATATGAAAATGTATTTACAAATTATTATTTTAAAAATACCTTAATTAATATGTGTGATCTTTCATTACAACTCATACGTAGTTCTATGTAGAAATAAAATAGTGCATATAGAAGTTATTGGATTAAATTTGATAAATTAATGAATAATATCTAATAGAACCTATATAAGGGATTTATATTCCCATGTTCTTCTCTATGGGTGATACTTGTCTTGTAATTTTGAAAAAAAATATGTATGGATGCATCTCGTTATTGATTATAGTGAACATAACAAGAACATGATTAAAAAATGTATCCTCTGTCCCATATTTATTAGTGATGGGATAATTAATGAGGGGTTCAATTTTTATTAGTCACTGAACATAAACCTATATATCGGAAAGTAATGTTAAATTGGAATGATATATTAAAGAAAACATTTTAAAAAATAAATGACCGCTTTGAATTTATGTTGATTCCATTTGGAATCACTAACTCCCATTTTACCATTATACATTAGATGACTATAGTATTTCAATATTACCCTGATGAATTTAGAGTTGAATTATATATTATAATCTTATATGTTTCATTATAATGGAACAAAAATTAACATCATTTGAAAAATATAATGTCAAAATATATAAATATGTTTTTTCCCCATTTATGATGATTGAAATATGAAAATATAAGGTATCATTCATGGGCCTCATAATCATGGGAAAGGGTATATCTATCACTCCATCAAATATTGAGGTGATTTATGTATGACTTAGAATAACCAATATAACATAAATTCAATATTTTCTCAAATCAGATGGGTATTATCGACACTATTTGAGAAATTCATCAAGACTATTAAATCCACAGACAATGTTAATTCGTAAGGGAGTATATATCCTCTGGATAAATTAATGCAAAGAATCATTCCTAGAGATGAACAGATGGTTGGTCACTTCATTAGTACTCTCATTACCCGATAGATTGGATGAGTTTGTAATATATAATAATACATAAATGAAATGATATCGATGTCACCTCTTAAAAAACAATATGGTTGTATATAATGCCTTATATCAATTATTAATTCATGATAAAAAATACTCAGTTAATGATTTTTTAGATAGATGAAGTACAATTTTCATAGACTTTATGAAATTATTCAATTTTTGGTTTAAATTGTGAATCTTATATAAATCAAAATATATTACTGTATATATTAAAATTAAATTAGTAAAATTTTCTCCAAAGGATATGGTTCTAAATGATCTAGGATGGTTAATTATTAATACATGACAACCTTATGAAGGAAAATAAGGATGTTGATGCTCTCTGTAGGAATGTTCATGCTACTCTATCAATGATAATGATTGAAAGAGACCTAATAGTCATGTATATTTAATGAATAGAACTTGAAATAATTAGGGAAGGTGAAAAATCATGAAATTCCAAAATGACTATCCATTCATCCATTAATGTAACTATAATATAAGAATAAACGTATTATATGGAGCTATATAGAACATATGAAGTTTTTTAGTGTTTAAAATTCAAAATGATGGAAATAATTATTTAAAAAATAATGATTTCTTCCACAAATAATTGAATTTATGAAGAATTTTTTTGATGATTCAAATATATTATCATTTTCTATCTTTCATATAATTATGGAGATGAATAAAAATATCAATAGATATTTATAGATGAATAATAGGAAGAGGGAGAATAACAAGTATGTATCTCTCTTCTAGGATTTCTAGTTACTGAAGGCTAAAACATCATTACTCTAATTGGTTTATTCAACCATTACCAATAGCTATATAGAAACAGTATATCATATCCATGTACATTAATTATGAACATTCCAAGACATATAAATGATATAATTTTATTTGTGTTATATTTTATCACCCTATGAAGTCACCAATTTTGTTTTCATTTTGAAAGTATTTCATTATCAATAACAACTAAAGGATTTATAGAAATCAGTTAGTAAGGATACATTGATTACCATCATAAATTTTATTTGATTAAGTTGTAGTATTTCACTCAGAGTTCTTGTGAATTTTCAATAGGAAATGTATATAGTGTTTAGATTCATCCCAACATAACATTCTCAAACTAAAGGTCAATTAAGGAGGACCATTCAAACTATATAGGATATTATGATATATAATTTATTGTATTTTAATGTAATTTGAAATAAACATATATCCCCTATACAGTTCCCATATAACAATATTTTTTGTTGTAACATTCCAATGAAGCAATATGATTCTTTGTATGGGATGAGGTGCTGAACTCCAACCTGTAGGCATCAATTTTGACAGAATAAGGTGATGGTACTAAATAATTCATTACAAATAATAAAGAATATTTATAATATTTACTGACATATTAAAATTGGAATGAATCTATAGATGATATATAATGAAAATCATAGTTAGAATATGAAATTATATGTTTGAGAAAATTTATTCCTTTGAATATCACCAAAAAATATTTATAAAAAGGATATGTGGATCCCTTGGAATATAGGATGATTAAAAATAATTGATCATGTTTTATTTATGTCTTATCTTATTGGGTTGAAACCATAAATCCCCCTGGTGATGATGTGTTCCATGTATCACTTTTATGCATGTACATACATGATTCATCATATGAGTGAAATCCTAGAATGTTATAATGGTAATATTTAAAATAATCTGAGTACCTACAAAAAATAATCTTGGGTCATAAAGATAAATTACTATGAAACAAATCCAATAACATTATTAATGTATTATATGTTAGTGTTGGTTTCCTAGATCCAACTATTTGTACACTGATTAAATTATTGTTTTATGAATTAAATATTAAATTAAACTTCTTAGTACATATTGGCCATTTTTCTTCCTGAAAAGAATTTAACAATGTCTTAGAGTAATTTTTGCAAGGATTAGGTCATAGTGGTTTCAAAAAATGATGATAACCTTCCAGATCTATGAAAATATTCTTAATATAGTTTTATTTTTTTATAAATGTCTATTAAAGTACACATAGTATATAGGTCATCAGGTGAGATTACTCCTAAATAGATGATACTTCACTTCTTAATCTTCACAATCAGTAATCTACAAGATAGTAGATTATGAGAACATACCTGCTGGTAGCAATTCCTTATGTTTTGGTTTTATCATATATAAGTATTTGAGAGCATTTTTAATTGTCCTTATACATTAATATTCTTATTAATTCATGTCAACACTCATGCACATAAATTTTCATGTCATGAACCGTCCCTCGGGGACCGTGCCATGACATTCCACAAGCCCACCACCCAAAGGATATGGATTGGAGACTACTACCAAATGTGTAAAACAAAAAATGGGGGGAATTTTCATGAGTACAAGTTCACACATAAACACAACCATGTTTCAATGTTGGAATAGTAAATATTCATTCAACTAAACAACTAACAAAAAAACTACAAACATTAGGTCAAATGGTCCAAAATACAAACTTATCAAAAGACTAACTGTAAGATTGGAATATCCCTATAAAGCTCTAAAATCCATCCACTGGAAATCCCTCCTGATTTGTAATCATATATTACCTTATTGAATCCATAAATATACGTCCTGTCTACCTGGTCTCACTGGGCACGTCTAACATCTGGGCGACGAAGTCCTCCATCAAGGTGGTGTTTGTCTGCACCATACAAAACATGTACAAGTGAATCTCGTGATGGGGTGAGTTACAAAATAATCAGTATGGACACAAAAATAACAAGGGAATACCACATTTAAATCGAAAAACAAACCACAATGCATGATCATAAATCAAGATCATGAATCAAGATAGCACACACTATTTATAATTTAAAGAGGGAATGTAGGACCAACATTCATATCATAGAACACCATTGGATGCTAGATAAATCTAACATAATGAGTAAAGTGGGCCTTTCTGGTCATATAGTATCTATTTCTCTCTATGCATGTACTTTTGTGGAACTCATCCATGATTAGTTCTGTGGGTATGTCGGGTCACAATGAATATTCTCCCCACCTGTTTCATACTGATGTACTCCACTTGTAAAGTATTTTGGGTCTATCGGGACACACAGAAGATGTTCCCCACCATGGGGCTATAGGTTCACACCAAAAACACTTCCCACAAATCCATGGTAGCTGATCCACATAGGGTCTCTTGTCTGTAGTCTCTATGTCTCATCCATCTACACAATTTCCACATGTGGCAAGAATGTTCGTAGGGGAACTGGCCCCCAATCAATTCATCGAAATTAAACATCTGTCAATATATTTATAGAGTATTCCAAAATATATGACTCTTCATGATGGTTCTGTCACCACAAATGGCTAATAAAATAGATTCCTATTTTCAAAGTTATTAGAATTTTTCCAAAAAAAATGGCATGTTGGTTCTGTGCCCGGGCCGACCCGGTGGGACCGACTCAACCGTACCCAGAACAAGCCCCACATGGGTCTGGTCCATTAGACCGCGGGTATGGACCAATGGTGTGGGTATGGCATGCTTGGGAGGACCAGCCTTCAGCTAGACGAGAAGTGACTAGATGTGGCATCTTTCACATTCGTACCCTGCGGGTTATCTGTGGGGCCAGCTCCCCTGTCGCAGTTGATTGACAGCAGATTTGCTGTTATACGGCCGACTGAATTTCCTGCACGCAATCAGGGGGCCACATACTCCCTAGAATGGGGGCAGATGGCTGTTTTCTCCTCCACTGATGTGGCCACAGGGCCACTTTCTTATCATTACCTACAGGACTAACTGGAAGCTCCTCCTGCTTCGTAGTTTCTCGAGCCAGCCTTAAAAGTAACCTCCAACGTGCCGTTGTGGTGGGCCGCCACCCACCCCCAGGCACTACCACCAGCCACTGGGTCAACTCCAGTGGCATGTTATTCCGAGCCACTATGCCTACAATATCTATGGGGTGTCTCCTTCACATCGAAGGATTCGAATTTCCCATGATAAGATTTCAAATGATCAGCAACCAATAACACACAAGGAGAAGGATGGTCGGTCCTTGTTCATGTCAGCACATTCCCTCTGTGTAAGAATATTATAATAATGGGGTCTTGGTATTACAGTTCTATCCACAAAACAATAATTAAACCCCACCGTAGAAAACCCAAGAATAAAAATATCCCACACGAATGAACACTCTATAGATCAACCTTCACGTGGGTTGATATGAATTTTTCATTTAGAAAAATAATGGGGAAAACATAAAAAAACAATTCCCTACCTAGATCTACATCATTTATTGAAGCACACATCCCTCAAAGATTCAATATCGATTGGAATTCTTTGCTTCCTGGACATTTTCTTCAAAAGCGGTGACATTTTTAACATTATTGAATGCTTTGTCATTCATCATTGGAAGAAATCCATTGCATACGTTCATTAGAGAATTTCAATGGTTAAATTATCGTCTATCTTACACATTAACCTATTATATGTAAAACACATCACAAAAGTTATGTTACGCAACATCATCACGTCGTTACACTATTTTAATTTATGAAATATTGTATTTGTTATGAGCCATTTACAATCCACTAAGGTGAACACTTTAATTTAACTCATAATTGAACCAAAGTGCCTCCATCCATCACTCAATGCCAAGGGATGAAAATATAAAATAAATCTTTAATTTATTTTTCTATTTTATAAAAACTCCGAAAACTAATATTTATGTCCTACCGTTTCAGTAGATGTTAGGTCCTTTTTAGGAAAATCCCAACATTCTGATTTGTATGGTTCCATTGAATTTTAGATCCGAGCAGTGATTTAAATGTAAGGAAAACATTCTCGCATGTTAGCATAAATAATCATTAAAAAATAAATATTCCATTTTGGGCTCACCAGACCCTAGAACCAGGTTCCGTCAAAGCTTGTGGTCTCAATATACCTACATAAAATTTAAATAAATAATACAGATATTCCAAGACATTATATTCTCCCCATCATAGGGCTTTACATCCTCAAAATACGGGAAAAGGGATAATAAAAAAAATGGTGTAAATTTTCATGAATCTAAACCTCCCACTCCAATGTACTCCCCTATAGATCCACATGCTTCCATATAACGTGCACTAGAGGAATTGATCATACACAAATAAATTGCTCCTGTTGATCCTCAATCTCGAGTGGGAACTCTGTAAAAGTCACCACATCATCAATTTCCAGCTCTTTCTAGTCGATAATGTGCAATGGATCATACTCACATCTCTTTTTCTACGACATGTAAAAATCATCGTGCCCCCTAAAAATCTACGGAGGAGATATTTAGGTGATACACCACCTCACCACCTTTGCAAGGAATCTGAAAATCTCTGATGAACTTTGTAGATAACTTTCTGCCATATGAAAATATTTGTAATCCCCATCATGGTGAGACCTTAAGGAAAACATGGTCTCTATCCATGAACTCCAATGACCTCATCCTCCAGTCAGCATATGATTTCTACTTGATCTGTGTAGTTCTCATCCACTCCTGGATGATCAAACCCTTCTCAGTGATAGCCCATACCAAATCTTGACCTAGTAGTGATGACTCCCCTAGGTCTGTCTAGCACAAAGGTGATCTGCATAGTCTCCCATACAATGCCTCAGACGGTGCCAATCTAATGGTGGAGTTATAGATATGGATGTATGAAAACACAACCAGTGGTAGGTGGTCCTACCAAATATGACTAAAATCAAGGACCCATGAACGAAACATGTCCTCCAGGGTATATATGGTCTAGTCCGTCTCACCATCTATCTAAGGGTGAAAGGTTTTGCTAATGAACAGTAGAGTCCCAAACACCTTCGGAAATCCATTCCACAAATGGGATGTAAATTGTGTGTCACGGTCTAAGACAATCATAAATGGCACCCTGTGAAGCCAAATTTCCTTCTTGATATAGTGGTTTCCCAGTACCTATATCGATCCCTGCACCAAGATGGGTAGGAAGTGAGCCAAATTTTTTATTCAATTAGCAATCATCAAGATAGAATCATGGCCCCTGGACATGGATGGTACTCCCATCAGAAATTATATCGATATACCTTCACATTTCCACTCATATAAGTCGAGCGGATGTGCTAAGACTACTGGAACTTGATGATCATCCTTTACATTCTAACAAGTGAGGCATCATGAAATGTACTATGCCACTACTTTCATCATCTATATACCCTATAACTAATGTCGGAGGTCCTGATACATATTCACCCCACTAGGATATACCTCATAAGGGGATGTATAGAATTCCCTCAAAAAAATATTTGATAGAATCACTAGTTATATGGTTCATCTGCTGAAAATGATGACGTGCTCCCCACCTATCAAAAATCCAACAGGAGCTTGTCCTGAGGATAACTGAGCTTGTTGGGCCATGCTGTCAACATCTACAAGATGTGACTCCATAACTCATTGTAAATGTGGGAAATTTATAGTCATTGATTGGAGGTAGGCTGCTCCATCATCACCCATGAAGGATATCTGCATCGCCAATAGATTCTTCATCGCCTCACTCAGTAGATGTAAACAAGACCCCATGGTGAGTGTTTCTACCACCATGTTCCCCTTCCCATGAGTATAGACTATCAAAAATTTATAGTCCTAGAGGAAATACAACCATATACACTGTCTCATGTTCAGGTAATTCTGTGAGAAGATATACTGGATTCTTTTGGGGTCATAGTAGATGGTAAATAATTCACCCATAAATTAGTATCATCACATATTCACAGAAAAGACCACCGCTGCTATCTCCATGTAATGTGACATGTAGTTATGCTCATGCTACCTCAATATACATGGGACATTTCTGATCACTACTCATTCCAACATTAGAAAAGAACCTAGTCTAGTCCATTATGTGTCACAAATGACTACACACGCAACACCCTCTTCTGGTAGTCTCACGATTGGGACACTCTACAGTCTCCACCTCATGTCCTAGAAACTATATTGGATTATTTTCAACCACCAAAGGGGATATCCCTTATATGTGAAGGCTGGTAAAGGTTTTTCTACTCTTGAAAACTCAAACATGAAACCCCTTTAGTATACTTCCAACATCTAGAATCTCTACACCTTAGTCATGCTCCTGGGCAGCTCCCATGTAATAACGACCCCAATCTTTGTCGGATCCACTTCTACTCTAGCCTCTGAGTTGAATTGACCCAGAAAGATGACTCCCCAAATCCAGAACTAGATCATAGATTGGATATTATAAATATGGTTCTTTGAGAGAGTATTTAGAACTATCCATAGGAGTATAGAGTGATCTCCTCCAATGATGAGTACTCCATGATGTCATCAATAAAGAACACCATGAAGCAATCATGGTAAGGCTAGAAGTTTCTCTTCATGAGGCCCATGATCACTGCAGGGGAATTGCTCATGAAAAAAGGCATCTTAAGAAATTCATAGTGGCCATAATGGCATGTCATGTATATTTTAGGCATGTTCTCATGGCATACCCAATGTTGAAGGTAGCCTAATTTGTGTAATATCTTCGAGAACCCCCTTGAACCCTTTAGCTAATCAAACGGGACATCAATCCTTGGTAGTGGATAATTTTTCCTCATATTCTCATTGTTTAGGATCCAAAATTCCTTGAATTGCCTCATGTTCTTGTTTTCCTTCTAGGAAAAGAATACTGGGGTTTCCCATTGTAAAACCCTAGGTCTCACGAATCCCTTATCTGGAAATTCCTCCATTTATAACCTCAATTAACAATGCAATCCAGGAGCCATCTGATATATCGGTGTGAATATCACTGTCATCTTGTGTTACATTTCGATGTTGAAATATACCACTATATGATGAGGTAGTCTAAGAACATCTTTAGGAACAACATCCTCAAACACACCCACCACTATTTGAAATCATTGACTCCTCTCATCCACCACACTGAGAGTTAGTCTATCCATATAGTTGTTGGTTGGATTCACCATAATCTAAGAGAGTATGTCATGTGGTGTAAAATATCAATTATTGCTGAAGAAGGAAAGACTAGTTTCATCATTGTAGACACACCACACTTTGCACCTAAAACAACCAGTCTGAGCATGGACTATATATAACCGGTATGTACCTAACATGTGTTCGTAAGGCCCCAATTCCACAACTAGGAGAGAATGGACAAAGGTCTCACATACAATAGTAAGAAGACACTATAGTTTCTATTGTGTAATCATCAAATCCCCACTCATAGGAGTCTATAATCATATAGATAGAGCAAAATCCTGCACCAGAATCTTCATCCTTCAAACGATATTTGTTTCGTGGAATGATTTATTTTCACATGTGTCTATAAGAACTAGATCTTATGTGTAGAAGACACGTATCATACCTCAAATCATATCTGGATCATCGTGGTCATTGAACTCAATAGCTTGAAGCATGCCTCACCCTTATCCTCCGGCTCCTTGAGCCCTTGGTAAAACACATAAGGGTGGTGTTGGTATCACATCGAACTATCATCCACCTCCTACCACTCAACCACCTCCTCTAACATTCCAGCTACCCCACATACCTCCATTCTCAAAAAATTTCCACTACCTTGGTGGTAAAATGATTGTTTTCTGATCGTCTCTATTGCAGGACGGGTAGTACTAAGCCATGTGTCACAACTCATCTCACATGAAGCATAGCCTGGTTCCCTGAACCAAAACCTCATCGCTAGGCAGGCTGTCCACACGATCACGTATTGGAAGCCTAGCTAGCTATCTATAACTAGGAATCCAAATATAGATCAATATGTACCATAGTCAGGAAGAATATACCTAGTGAGATTAATCATACTAAATAATATCTTAAGAAGAAACATATTCTATCAGTGTTTTCATGTATGGAGAAGAAAATCAAAATTCAGTACACCAGTGTATAGATATATCGGTTGCTGCACCAACACTGGACTCCCCAAATATGAATGTCGAACTCATGAAATTGAACACTGTTTCACCAAAAACCAAATAAAAAACACTCGACCATTGAGGATGAATCAGCCACTTATGATACCACTTTGTCACAATATATCCTATGGGGCTTGGGTCATGATATAACCCAGTCCCACCACCCAAAGCCCGGGGGTTGGTGACTAGTTCCAATGGAGTCATATTAAAAATAAGAGGCAATTTCCTTAGTACTTGTACACACTTACACACAACAACATCCCAATTTTAGAAAATTAAACATGCTTTCCACTAAAAAACTATTGATTTAAAGTACAAAAATCTGGTCATATAGGCATGAATACAAACCCATCAATAGATCAACTGAAAAATAGGAATGTAAAAGTAAAACTATGATATCCTTCCTATAAAAACCACACTAAATTGGTAAGCGTAGAGTATCGGATGGAAGACATAGAAGTACGTCTCATCTTCTTGGTCTCACTAGGCTCCATTGTGTCCTGGGACACCATGTCAGCCGTCAAGGCAGTAGTCATGTGCACCAGACACAACACATGCCAGCGAAGCCTGTGTAGGGGTGAGTAACAAAATACATTGTAGAGAAACCAAAATAAGAAGGAAATACGAAAATGAAGTCCAAATAAACCATGAATCATGATAAAAATATGATCTGGATACAAGAGACCTCATTCCTAGAATAATTTAGCGTAGAAATGTTGGACCATCAGTAATATCATCGAACACCATCAGCTGCAAGAAAAATCCTTCTCAATGTGTTAAGTGGGCCTATTGGGTCCCACAAAACCCTCTTCCCACTAACCTTTGACTAATGTTTTACTAAAACCTGATCAGTAACATGGCTATGTCAGGTCACACATAAGTCGCTACCCACATTGCAATTATGAGGTACTTCTCTTGTTGAGTACCATTGTTTTGATGGATCCTAGAGAAGTCGCTCCCCATCAAGGTTATGCCAGGTCACAGAGAAGCCAATTTCCACTTGTGCATAGTAACATATCAACACTGGGTCTCTTGTCAGCAGACTATAGGTCTCTTCCAACAGTAGTGTTTCTATACGAAGCATGCTTGATCATATGAGAACAATTCCCCAATCTATTCTTTGAAAATAAATTTCTGTGAAAGTCTCCATAGAGTGCACAAAAACTACTTCCATGTTTTGATGCTTAAAATTCCACAAAAGACTCCTCAAACGGATGATCAGTTTGAATGATATAGGTTTTATTCCAAAAAGGTGCAGGTTGGGTCTGGGTCATGTCAGACCCGATCGGTCTAGCCTGTTGGGTCATGGGTTCAGCCCACAGCCTACCTTGTCTTTCATAGGTGGAATGGACTTTGGATAGTCAGGACATAGTAGGAAGTTGAATTCAACACACCCGCTGCCATTTTGTTCATCCTTGGTGCTAGCTCGCCTACCGCGGTTGATTAATCACGCCTTTTCTGCTATGTGGATGGCCAATACGGCTATCTGGATATTCCACACTTTTTCAAGGGACTGTGTACACTCATGAAGCATGGACTGTGGCTATAGGCCACTCCACCGACGTGGCTGAGGGGTTAAATCCCTACCGCTGTAACAGCCGGTGGCTCCTCATACATCACTGGGGCCCGAACATGCCATGTTACTCACATCTATCACGCCATCATGTTGCGACCCACCAGCTCGTAGATGACGATGCATGACACCACTAGGGGATTTTTTTCATTGGCCACTAGCTCCACACTGGTGGTCCATTCAATACACCAACTGCACCTCTGGCCTTTATGGGGTGTCACCTTCCCATCAAGGGCCTCAAATTTCCCTTACCACTATTTCGAATTTTTGGACTCCAAGAACGTACCGGTCATAGGAGGTCGGGCCTTGTTCATTTCAGTATGTGCCCTCCGTGTTATATGTTTAAATCATGGGAGGCTTAGGATTATAGTTCTATAAACAAATAAATAAGTAACCCCTAATATAAAAAACCTAAAAAGGAAAATCTCCATCTAGAACGAAAAATCCATGGATCAACCAATTCACAGTTTGATCTAAATTCGTCGTTTATAAAATAATGGGCAAAACAAAAAACCTAAATAACCCATACCTCAAAAGATGTTCATCAATGATGTGCTCTATTGTCAAATATTAAATCTCTGTTGGAATTTTTTACTTCATTTTCATGTTATACATAATGCATTAGGGTTTCTAGAGATCCAGTAGGCATTCGGAATTAGTCTTTGGAGGGAATCCTTGGTGTAGTTTCATCAACAAATTTCCACGGTTCAATTATTTTCACTCAAACACGTAAAGTATTAAAAAGAAACAAGTTTCAAAATTTCTATTATACAGTGTCATCTTGTTGTTATGCAATTTCATTTATGAAATAGTTTATTCGTTACACTCTATTTCAAGCAACTAAGGATCACCCATTAATGCACCTTGTCCCCACATTTCAGTACCTCCATCAATCTCTCAATGGGTAGGGAATAAAAAAACATTTTATGTAATTTATTAATTTTCTCAAAAGTCTGAAAACTAACTTTTTTGCTGCCCCTTTCCAGTTTAAATTAGTTCTTTCTAGGTGAATCTAGATATTTTGAGTTCAACATTTCCCTTTTATTTTTGTTATGAGAACTAATTTAAATGTTATAAAAATATTATCTCATTTTTAATTAAACGAACAAAAAAATGTTCAGAATTATGTTCTGGGCTAACTGGGCCTCAAATCATGTTACATCCATGCATTTGTGATAAACATAATTACATACAACTAAAAAAAATAGGTATGGAAATTCTAGGACATTAAATTTCTGATGAAAACTGTCATGCTAAATATTGGTAAGAACTTGGGAATTTTGGGTTCATAAAAAATGAGATGATATTAATGGATAAGTCATGAACGGATTTTTTGATTCTATATTTAATAAATTAACATCTCATACCTTTGATTGAAATAGAACATTTTCACAAAGTTCAATGGCCATGGTGTAATGAGGAGTTTATTTCATACAGTCAAAGAAAGATGTATCAAGCATATAAGATGATGGAACCGTCATGCAACCTGCTTGATGAGATTATGTGACAACTGGATTATATTTAATAGTGATCATTTATATATGGGTTTCATCATTGGTACTTTATGTTAGTTCTCTTCGGTTCCATGATCAAGTGTTAGACAGTAATCATAGACATTAGGAATGACCGACTAAAGAAAATGGGAATGATTCCTAGATGGTCACACATTAGATTTATACGGTGGTCTCGATTAAATTATATTTGAATCTAATTAATCAAATAAATAATATTCCCAATAATGTGTAATAATTTTATTTATAATATATTTATTGGATAAATTATATAAATACAAATTCACGACAATGTGAATAAAATGTATTTATTTGTTTTATTCAATTTTTAATAAACATTTATTTATTTGTTTGTCTATAAAATATATATTTATGGGAATAAAATATATATTTGTGTGTTCAATAAATGAAATAGGAGTTCAAATGAACCAACACCATTTCCAGTAATAAAATAATTCTATACAAGTTGGTAAATATTAGTTAACCTTTTTTCGTAAGTAGGTTCCCCAAAAAATAATAACAAAATTTTGTGAAATGAGATTTGATTAATGGGTATAATTATATATAATGGATATTATAAAATTTAATATTATAACTGAAATCCAAGAAATATAAATTGATATCTACACTTATTGTGTAATTAATTAAAAATATATTCCTTGTATGGGAATAGAGAATAGATTCACACAAAGAATTCTCTTTCAACTCTTCCTCTAATCTCCATCTCAAGAATGAGAAAATGGAAAGAATCATTCTTTCTATTCTGAATAACTACATAACATTAAAAAAATATTCATGAAATTCAAATCATTATGATCACAATTTTAGAATGAGTTTCATTTCTCAGAGACCATTAAATAACACTAGGATCGCCTCTATAGGGATTCTACCCTCAAATCCTCACAATCACAATGAATGCAATACTGAAGGACTATTTGGGACAATCAATAATAATCATTGAAGAATGGTCCTAATCACATGTATTAATTTCTTCATATAATGAATAAATTAATTATAAATTTGACATTCAAGATTTTCACTATTGGATTTGGGAAATAAATATTAAAATAAATTTTAATATATCACCCATCATTGCACACATCCATTATTCCTGAAAAAAATAAATTATATCCGAGTAGTCACAATAAAATTCATAATTATTTATTTGATTTTTGATATATGAGCAATTGAGGATATATTTTATTTCATGTTATTTTTTCTATAATAAATTTTTAATCAACATCTTATCAATATATAAATATAGTTCATCCAGTTAATCATTTTCATAATGGTTTATTAAAAAATGAAGAACAATAAAATATTCAATTGGGATGTTCAAATCATTGGCTAGTAGAACTGGGTTACTTGGTGTGCTGCAAGAGAAGACATTGTATACCCATACACAACATATATAGATTTGTCCCATAATTAGTTAGCGGAGGTGGTTTTATTTGACACCACCTTTTTACTAGGCCTACCTAGCACACAAAATTTTGATACAAGGTGTCTAATTGGCATGTACACTCCATGTAGTCTCGCTGAGTCAACACACCGAAGCCCCAGGCATGTGACGTACATATACGGAGACCATGTACATGATGTGTATCTAAATGTACAAGTAGTCACCCATTAATGGAAAAAATTAAAATTTCAATATATGTGAAATTGTAGTGGTAAAAAAAATTTATTTATTAGAACATCATAGTAAGTTTGAAAATTTAACAATGGTTTAAATGATTTTTAAATACTCTATTAATTTATAAGCTACACGTACACATTGACTTGTCTTCCATCAGTGGACAAAAATAAGATTTCATTAATTTTTTTTAGTATAATTAAAACCTTATTTTATTTATTAGAACATCATCGTATGTTGGAAAATATATTAATGGTTTTAAATAATATTAAATGATGATATAATTTTTTTAATTAATTTGTCATTATTTGTTCAACTTATTATTTTACAAGAATTCCAATACTATTGGGGATATCCGAATATGTTTATATTATCATTAAGGTGAAAAAAAAATTAATTAATTAAGTAATAAATGTAATGGGGTTTATTATACATAATAAAATAATGAATAATAAAATGATTACTTGTTGTTTACTTATGTGTATTCATTGCATGTGTGATTGTTCATGATCTTGACCAAATACTATTTATGTGTTGGAATTTATTTAATATAAATAATTTTATGGCTTTCAATTATATATTATTAAATTAAAAAATGTAATGTGATTTATCCCATCCTTATTTATTATGTATAACCTGTGTGTCCAAGGATATTTATGTAATTTCCTTTAACCATTCCTTTGGTTCCCCTTACCTAAGTGTGATTAATTAATATTTTTAATTACTGGATAATACCTAGTTGCGTGTAGATGGTTCAAGATAGAAACATAATGATGCCATCTCAGTCATACATAGGTGGACACATGGAATGTTGTATCTCTTGGAATGTTTAGCATAAGCAGTTATTTCCCCTATGTGATAGGTTGATTTAATGTCAACTCATTAAATCAACCATTACATAAGATGATGATTGGGTCACGTTTTTATTTATTTACATTCTACCTAATGCATTAAAAATATATATATTGATGAAAGACCTTCATCGCATCAATGAAAGAAGTAATATAGAAAGATGGAATTTAAATAAAATCGATTATGTGTAAGTGTGTTATCCAAACATGGAATGTTAATAAAGTAAAAAACACATAAATAATAACAAGAAATGTATAAGATAAAAAAATATAAAAAATGATGCATAATAAAATATAATCTGTCAATTTAATATTATGTTAGGATATGCCTTCTGTTATGTCATTAAGAATAAACATTGATAGAACTATGTGTTTTTTCCACCCTTATTGAGAAATATACTATTGTAAGGGGAGTTATAAAGAATTATTTAGTTTTAAATAACATTTTAACATTAAGAGGAGTATCCCTTTCTAGACTTTGTTAAATTCATATACAAGTGTTGAGAAAATACATGTCAGATTTTTGGGATTGGGGAGTCCACTCAACACATCAAAAAAAATGAAATCCTACAGTTGGAAAAGGCTTAATTTCATAAATACCACCAAAATATCATGACCATCACTTCTTAGGGTTATGCGATTAGGAATATGGTTCATGTTTACTATATTTTACTAGCTACTAGAAATTATGTGTTCAACGGTGATGTCTATTGGGAGATGATAAAATAGTGTGAGATTTAATAATATCAATTAATTATTTAACTAAATATTATAATCATACAAGGTAATTATAACATGGAAATTTAATTGTATAATATAATTTCATGATCACTATACCTATAATCAATATTGTATAAATACAATATCTTTTCTTATCGTAACATCCATGATTGTATTAGATTCCATCGGGTTGATTGAGGCCATAATGGACATATTACATACTAGAATCCTAAATTACCAATATGCCTTATCTGGAGGCGAGTGATGAAGAGTACCAAGTCAATGAAAAACATATTAATTACATTATCAATGTTTAGTTTTTGATGCTTTCATCTATGTACAGTGATCTCACATTGTCTCACAAAATCATCGATGTGTATAGCATTCTGGTGATCCTCTTTGGTCTTTAACTATAGTGAAATAGATATGAACCATTTGATATTTCCAAGGTTCATTTTCATAGTAATATTATAGTGGTATCCCTAGATGGAGCTCCCCAACACAATATCATTGACACTACTGAGAGACTCATGGTTCTGTGTTTTAAACTCCCCGGTGAACTGGGCACCAATATCATTCTGGCATCACTCCCGAAGAGATTCTGCATTTTTGTTGTGAATATTAATATGGAAAGCATTGATATGTCTCTTAAAAATATTCTTTTCCTCCTTCTTAATGTAGATAATTATATGAATCACAAAAATCCATCATTCCTTATGGTGGAAATAGAAATGGAATGAAAAGAGCTTTAGGCCCAAATCTTCATCACACCCATCCAAGAAGAAGAATTTCAAATGGGATGCAATGGAATATGGTGTTTTATATTTTCCATGTGGCTAAAAGGGACACTAGAATAAAATATATATGCAACTAAAGATGAAAGGGGAATCTTCTTGTACATTTTCTATCAAGTGAAATTTATCTTTTTCAAAAAAAAATTTGTTTCAGATTAATATTGGGGAGCTCACATATCTATTAAAATATAAGAACCAATTAGATTCAAAAATTTTGACTGAGGGGAGGTAGATATATAATAATCCAACAAAGATAAAACTGTTTCTGTATCCATCAGGGAATATTACCTCAAATTGGTAACCCGAATGATATTTGTTTTAAAGTGTTTTTATTGTCCCTTCTTTTATAAAAAACATTATTTCTATAGCCCTACTAGATATAGTTGGATTCATTTTATTATTTGGAAATAAATGTTTCTTATATTATAAAGAAATCATTTAAAAATTTATGTCACATTTAGGTAATACTCTTTACATGTTGGATTACATAATCGAAGGAATGGTAATAAATAATGAAGTTACATCACCTGAGTCATACCACACCTAATTTCGAAATTACTGGTTTGATCATGTAAACGAAATAAACTAGACAAAATTACATCAAGATGGATATTTAGTATCTTTTAACAAAACCACTTGCTGAATAGAATACATTTTTACATGAAAAAAATGACCAAATTCACATTTATATGGATCAGTGAAAAGGAAAAATAACTTCTTTAATTTGTTCACACTGCTATGTGTTGACCATTTCCAACAAGAGAAATGTGTGGGTAATCATAATCCATAATATTTATTAATGATTTTAGTAGATGTGTATATGTTTACATAATGAGTTATAATGTGGATTATTTTGATAAATTCAAGGAATACAAGAATGTAGCTGAAAACCATATTGGTAGGAATATTAATTACTTTTGCTCAGACCAAGGTGGATAATAGAATCGGGAATACATCATTAAAATTCTTACAAGAGTATGGGATCATATTAAAACTCAATCCTCCTTATACGCCTTGGTGGAATGGTGTAATAAAATGGAGGAACCAAACAGTGTTTGATATGGAGATATCAATGATGAGTTATTGTAGTGTTTGATTATCCTTTTATGGGAAAGCTTTACAAACAGTGGAGCACATAAAAAACCATGTATAAAACATTTTTTTAAGTGGTATTCCATATGAATTTATTATTCAAAAAACAATGTTTTCTAATTTTCATATGCGGTAATAAACAAATTTGTTAATTCGTCTTTATGTAACAAAAATTCACGTCGAGGCATAAAGTGTAGCTTTATAGAATACCTCTAGGAAACTAGGGTATATTACATATATGACACCAAAATAAAAATGGTTATAGTGACATGACATGACATATTTTTTGGTACAGTAACATATCCAGAAGAGAGAAATGGAGTGAGATAAAATTATATGTGTCTGACGCTCAAGCCGCACAAGTGTTGGTACATGACAAGATTCAACAATTCCCCATGGAAGAAGAAATTATTCCAGATAAACAAGAACTATGATGGAGTAAAATAGAGGCTATAGAACCATAATTTTTTGGTTTTGGAGTTGTAGAGGTTGTTGACTCGTTATTAGTTGATAGTAATGATCATATAACCAAAAAGAATAGAATATCTGGAAAAGATATTTCTAAGTGGACCGAAGCCATGAATTATTAAATGGATTCCATAAACCAAAATGATGTTTTTATTTTTTTTTTATCATCTAGTGGATGTAATGTATTTTGGATAAAAATTTTCATTAAAGAAGGAAATAAACAAGGAATGAAATGTTAGTTACTATAATGCGCAAATGGATGTAAAATTGTTTAAATAGTGTAATGGTATGGATTACAATGAATAATTTTCACCAGTTGAAATGTTGAAATACATCATAATTCTAGTTTCCATTTTGGATTACCATGAAAAATTGATTTCTAAAATGGATACAAAAACATCCTTCATTAATGGGATTCTTCACAAAGTTATCTACAAGACAAAACAAGAAGTGTTTGTGACATTAACAGATGCTGATAATACAGGAAAGTTGAAAAAAATCATTTATAGATTAATACATGAATCCATTTCATAGAGCATTTGTTTTGATGAATCCATAACAATTTTTTAAAATAATGAATGTGAGACTTGTGTCTTTAAATGGTTTAGTGGGATTATATTCCTTTTCATAATAGTATATGATAATAGAATATTACTTATTATAAATCAAATACTTGTCTTACTATATGTTCTGGAATGGTTGAATAAATTTACTTCCACGAATGACATGGGTGAAGTAGCACATACTCCTCGGTTCACAATCTATCATGATATATCCATGTGGTTCCCTAACCATTATAAAAGTAAATACATTGAAAAAATATTAATGGAATTAAATATGGAACAATCCAAGTGGGGATTGAGTGCATCCTCACATGGTATTCGTATTTCCATGAAAATGTGTCCTCAAAACAAAGTGGAAATTAATAAAATGGATATGATTATATAAGAATCGTAAATTGGGTCATTCATTTATTCTATTCTATATACTATGCAAGATATTTCAAATACATTATGTGTGGTAGGTAGATAACGAACTAATATATCTTACTACCATTTGATGGAAATCAATGATTTACTTTAGTATCTGAGGCTAGCTAAGAATATGTTCCTTGTTTGAAGAGGATATGTGGAACTAGTCAATACAGGATATATAGATGCTTTTTTATAGACTGATTAATATTACACGATGTCACAAATGGGATACATATTTACATTTAATATATTTTTGGGGTGGAATAGCTCTTATCTGGATATGGTCGTAGATTCTACAATAATGTTCTATTATATTCGATATTCTAAAAATGTTAAAGCATAATAGATGTGCAGTTTTATCCATGATCATGTGCTAATACCAAATATTAATTATCCCATAACACTTTATTGTGATATTAATATAGTTTTGGCTCTCACAAAATATCCAAGCCACATCAATGAAATAAGAAAATGCATCATGAGTATCATCTCTTGAGGGATTTTTCTCAGAGAGGGGAAGTTCCAGTGAGAAGTATTTCCACATATGAAAACGTGGTGGAACTCCTGACTAATGCCTTGACTCAGTAGAAACATGATTATCATTTGATATATACTGGACTGAAATTCATATATATATTGAACTAGTCGATGTGTGAGTTTCATATAGATGGTGTCCTAAAACAAACTACTTTTTCTTTGAATAAATGAATATTTTGTGTATTAAATAATAAATTGAACATATTATTACATATTTTTAATTTTTCTTCATGACAATAATGTTATATTGTCATAGAGTATTTTTAACATCAATAAGGTCATATTAGTTCACCACTATAATGAGAAATATTATGTTCTGTGACAATATTCTTAATATAGTTATAAGGATGGATATTATACTATGATGGAAAACATAGTATATATAAAATAAAGTGTGAGTATACCTATGTATATAACACTTCATGAAATTAATTTTGAACATGGTAATATCCAAGAAAATAGAGTATGATAGTAGACACGCCAATAAGAATTCCCCATGTTTCGGTGTCAATGAATATTCCTATCTGCGAACAAGTGTAGTGGTCCAAAGATATTATGAATATTATTAATGCATTTTATGACAAGAACACATATGTTTTATGATGAAAAATCCCATGCCATATGTTGGTGGTATTTATAGTATGTTGGAATCATTATGAATGACATTTTATTAATGGATAAATCATGAAAGTATCTGTCCCTTCCATCTTAATCGAAGTTAATATCTCATACATTTTATTGAAAAATAACCGTCAAAATAATTTCCTTGTCCATGGGGTAACGAAGAGTTTATTTGAGATATTCAGATTACTATGTATCAAGAGTAAATGTTGATGAATCAGTCAAGAATCTATGGTGATGATATTATGTGACAAATGGATTATATTACACAGTGAGCACTAGTACGTGGATTTCGTCATTGAAACTTATATTTTTTATCTTCATTGACTTAACCCATTACTAGAAAGTATACTTGGACATTAAGAAAGCCCTCATAATGAAAATGAGAATGAATCCTAGAGGTTCACACACTATGTGTTTATGGTGGTATGGATTAAATTCTATTTTAATTTGTATAATGGAATAAATATTATTATTATTAATGATTATAAAATTTATTAAAGTAATATTTATTGCATAAATTAAATAAATATGTATTATCTATATTGTGAATAAAATATAATTATTTATTTTATTGAATATGAAAAAAAATTATTGACTAGTTTTAAAATATAATTATTGTTATGTTAATAAAATATTTATTTGGGAGTTCAATTAATATAAAGGGAGATTGAACTTTCCTAGAATATGTTTGGTTAAAAAATAATTATTTATTAGTCGATTAATATTCTTTATCCATTTATCACAAGTTGGTTCACCAAAAAATAGAAATATTATTGTTTAGGATTATATTTCATTAATAGTTATAATTTAATATAATGGCCATTATGAAATTAAATATTTTTATCGAAATATCATCTCTATAAATAGATGGCTACATATATTTTGTAATTTATTCGAAACCAATTCCATGTTTGGAAATATAAAATTATTGTACATAAAAAATTATCCCTCAAATCTTTCTAATATTTCCCAATCAAGAATGGGAAACGAATGATCTAATTTATTCAGAACTGAAGAATTAGTGATCAAGAAAAAACAATTCAATACAATCAACTCACAATGCTAGCACCATGAGAATGAGTGATGTTACTCAGAGAACATTGAAGCATGTGTATATCAACTCTATATGGATTCTACCCTAGGATCCACAAAATAAAATGAAAAAAACTAGGAAGGTCTATTTCAAACAATCATAAATCATTAATGAATAATGATCTTAAGGCCAGATATTTATTTATTCAAATATAAAATAAAATAATTATAAATTTGAAGTGAAAAATACTTGCTCTTAGTTTTGAGAAAGAATTATTAAAATAAATTTTAATATATCATCCACCACCGAAAAGTTTTTCTGTACTCAAATCAAAAGATATAAAACAATATTACGTTTTAGAAAGAAATATGATAACGTTAATATGCTTTAATGTATAAATAAAATCTTTTTATTTTTCATTTTATAAATAAAAATTTTTTGAGATGAAAATCTCTAGAGGGGGTATAATATAAAACGTAAATAGTTAACTATGTTTTTTCATTTTAATAAACACTTTGATTAATATATTTTATCTAATGGAATATCAAATAAAAAACAACTTTAAATTTTAATTATATAAAATATTACAATAAATGCTAATTATGTATAAATTATAAGAATGTACTTTCAAAAATAATTTTGCAAATTTAAAAAAGGAATCTAAGCACGAGTAAATATAAAATCTAGGACCATAAAATCATTATGATCATAATTTTAAATGAAGACCATCACTATGGCAGAATCTATAGTAATAAGGAATAAAAGTAGAAATATAATAGACATGTTAAAAAATAATTTGATAGGATGACTTATTTTATGAATGTTTGTAATAATATATGTATGAGTTGAATTTTACAACAATATATATGATCATTAGAAAACTAATAATTGGATATATCAATATTTGAAATATTGAAATTTAATATATTATCATTGGGTATCTATAATGATAAATATGTTTCATTATAAATAATATAATTCAAAAAAATAAGAAACCGAAATTTAATATTAAGTGAAAGTAATATATTTTGATACGTTTAATGTGTATCATAATACTATTATTATAAGATAATTATTTTATGTAATTGTATGTATCAATGAAATATTTAAAAACTCATTGATTGATAAAATTATATGATTAAAATATAAATAATTAAATTTATTTATATGTTATTAAAATTATTTAATGTATAATATTGAATCTTTTTCAACGATATTTTTATTGTTGTGAATTTTTATAATAAAAATTTATTCTAGAAAATTATAAATAAAAAATAAAATTTAATGTTTTCTTCCCTCAAATGATGATAAAATATCAAAATATTAATAGTATACAAGGACTAGGATTAAGATAACAAAATTTTTTAAATTTTTTTTCTATGAATTAATATTTTTATACCTATAATGTATTCAGTTAAAGGATGACTTTCTCATATTTATATATTTAATTAGATTAAATGGATATAAAACATAAAGTAATCCATAAATATTGTTAAAATATCTAATTTACATTTCAGGGATAAAAATATTACATCATGGTAAAAATGTAGTAACATGGTATAGGTAAAATGATGTCAAGAGTGGTTAAAATGTGTTAATGATGTAAAATATAATAAAACTAAATCAATACATTTTATTCTGGCATATTTCATAATAAAAAACTCTCCAAACTAAATTATTTTCCAATATTTTCGGCATTTCATATAATATGACTATATTATGCATTATGGAATGAATATTTTTGGATATGAAACTCAAAACTCACATATATGTGGACCCAAACTATAAACCTACTATTAAATCTAATGATTAAGTTATATATTTAATATTTGTCCTTTTATATCCCAATATTCATCAAATAAGTTTTAGTTTCTTATAGTTCCATGAAGGATGCTTTAGTCTTTTATTTTGAATGAACATTTTGAGTAGGAGAGATTTCATCATGTATTAATGTCCATCTGATAAATTTTGAACTTACATATTATATACACAATTTATAAACTAAATAGTCTAATTTAATGACGTTTTATTTACACTAATGTTATTATAATAAAATTAAACTTTTGTAATATAACTCAAATCTCATACTCACCCCACTTCTACTGCATGTTCTTGTTTGGGGTGATTCAACCACCTATATAAATGATGTTGTACAATAATCATAAATTTCAATATGAATATTTATTAAGACATTAAAATTGGTAATATAAGATATGAAATATTATTATAATCCTTCAATATGAATTTTAATATATGACAAAAAAATCAATGATCTATTTTATGTATCTATTTATTATTGGTAAATTTCATAATAGAATGTTTACAATGGATTCGATTATAGTGATTAGTAGTAATAAATTACATAAAATGATCAATGAAAATAATTATCCATTATAAATTAATCATTCTAATGCCTTTAATAATCTTGTAATGATGAAATTGGCATAAATAAATTGGAAGAGACATTCCCTTTATTTAAAATGATCAACAATAATGACTTCCAGTGAATCAAAAAAAAAGACTACGAAATATTTATGTATATAATGAATGATTAAAATAAATTATTTTTTAATGTAATGGATAATATTATTGTTCTAAAATACCTTGTTAATATGTTTATGTTTATTATATACATTTTCAAATCCCTTACATTCAAATCATAAGTAAAAAAGATGGGTTTTCATTCTAATCTCATATTGAATTCATCATTTTATGGGTAAATATATATGTATGTAAATTATATTTTCCTTAAAAAACCACCTATATTTTATAAAATTTTATTTTTTTGAGTTTTACATGTCTGATTTGATTTAACATCTCATACTTTATAATTTTCCCAAAGTTACGTAACTATGAGAAATAGACATTACCTCTACTTTTTGGTCAATAATCATTCTCATGAATGTATATATTTATTTTATTATATGGATATAATTAAATCCACATGTATTGTTTATTTAGGTATTATTCAATGTACATTACATTTTTAAAATTTAATATTATTTTAATTTTTTTCATTTTGTTATTTCTTTTCATCGTGACTCTCATTAATTATTTATGATGATATTATTATTTTTAAATACCTAGCACATGAAATCCATTATACTATTTTATAAATAATTACTATAATTAGGCTTTCTCTAATATATATCCAGTATCTTAAATTGTATATATTTCAAAACAAAATAGTGAATTTATTATTGTAAATAAAATTTATTAACATAAATGAATTATTCATATTATTTTTAAATGAATGTATATATCTATCTTATAAAAATAGAATTTATATATGTCATACTATTTGTTTTTGTTTTTTATGCTTCATTGATGATATGATATTATGATACCATCCAAATTATTTGTTTTTATATCATATTATTAAATTATGTTTATCATTTCATGATACTAGTTTATTTTATTTCATGGTGAATTATGATAGGATGGAATTAAAAATATCCTCATAATAATATGGCATATATATGTATGGTTTATCATTATGTGGTGGGTGGTTACATTTTTATCTCTCTAATACATTAGGTAATGATTTACATACTGTGAGATCATGTTGAGATAATGGTGTTGATCTTATTGTCACTTTGATATGGAATGTGGGTGGTTAGACATAGTCTTCTTTGTTATTGGCTTGCAGTAACTTGGGTATATTAGGATATGAATGTCTTTTTGGCCAACCTTTACATAAGTTATGATTTCAATGAATATTTTTGTCTAAATTTAATATGTTATAAATTTCTCCATGTAATTTTAACATAGAGTAGTATTATTGACTTATTATTCCACACTTTAATGAATAATGTCCTATGTTATGATAAATTCATTATCCCATGACTCATTAATTATGATAAATTTTATGATTCTATTATATTATATACATGATACTTTATTATGTTCTAATTCCCATAATATTACCATCTAGACACTTATGATATTATATTAATTCCTCTTATGTTTTACCATACTGAGCATCTATGTCAACTCATTTTTATATTTCCATTCCTTGGGATATTATGAATAGTATTAGATATGATATTATTTTTGGGTCTCATGAGATTATATTATTTTTTGGATATATAAAAAAATTATTTATATAATTTTTTTATATCAAATAAATAGAATCTAAAATACTTGTTTTTGTGTATGATTGATCATGAGATATAAAAAAATCATCTAAAATGATGTGACATGTGTATATGTTATTATATTTTCAACACACAGTTTTCTTGGAATACATCTAAATTAGTATTTTAAAAATCTATTTTTGGATATATATTATATGTTCTTTGTAATATCTATTAATATTATTACCATATATAGTTTTTATTTCAACCCATTACACACTAAAATATGATTTTGGGTTTCAATGGAATTTCTTTTCTTCACCGGTTATATTTTATTTGCAGTTTTACAACTTAAATTTCTAAGTTATAAATGTCTGGTTTCACTATATTAGATGATAAACCAATGTTATGTTGGGATTTTTCTTGAGAAAAAAATAATTCTAATTCAATTTATATCTTTTTATCTCGTATATTTTCTTATGGATCATATATGTTACTAAATCTATTTCCATAGATATTGAATAATGTTTCCCATAATCGCTCTTTTTGTTTTTCCTTGGTAACCAATTTGTAGATTCCCCTATAACATTGTTTATGTTAACTTGTTTATGTTTATTCATAAAATTTTTATCAGTGTGATTTATTTATCCATGATTATAAGTGAAGGAAATGAAAACATTTATCCTATGATGTGTCCAATATTTTATAATGAAGCATGATTCCACCATTTATACATGTGATTATTCTTTGACATACAAATCAAATTCATCTATTTAATGACCGTGTGTCCAAACAACCAATAATAAATACACTTTTCCCTTATAACATGGGTTATTGATTGTAGAATTCAAATTTACAAATGTAAGTCAAAGATTTATAAATTAACAACGTCATTTCTTGATAGTTAATTTACAATCAATAATATTCCATGATTTTGATTTTTTCATAAAATATTATAAAATGGGTTATATATATTTCATACCTTATAAGTTCACATATCATCATGGTGATATCCTACTATAGTTTCCAATAATTTCTCTCTAATGGAATTTAACCCTTTATTGAAAACATTCATTAGTACAACATCTGAAAACTAGATATGAGGTGACCATTGTTAGGTTTTGATGAACATTTATTAGGCCTAATAGAAATTATCTAAATCATTCTATATGAATAAGAATATCATATCCTAAAAATCATAATTCTCTATATGGGGTAAAATCTCTTTATAATTATATTATATAACTACTTCCACATGTTGATTTTGTTTTCTTCTTATTATAACATCCTTGTTATAAATTTTCCATTTATAATATTTTTAAAGAACCTAATTATTAACTCATCGTTTTTCACTATATTAGTTGATATTATTTGTCATGTTGAAATAAATTCCCTTATAAATTTTGACAGAGTTAAAATTTTATATTAGAAAATAATCATTTTTTAAGTATAATACATAAACATTCTTTGGTAAAATTATATGTAATTTTCTTATAAGTTTTGTTTTTCGATTTATAGTTTTCTGTCCATTGGAATAACAATATTATAATTAGGAATTATAATAAGGAAATTATAAGAATAACATATCTTATGAAAATTTAAAAAAATTATAATCTGATAAATTGTAATATGATATAATTATATCATCTTATAATTAAATAACTTTTTTAGAAAAATTTAATTATATTTTGATATTTTGAAAAAACATAACTTTTTATTTTGAATTTTTTAATTAATATAATTATTTATTTGAAAATACATATTTATAAATGTTTCATAATAAATTAATATTTATTTTTCTTATAATTATATGATAATTATTTGGGAACTTATATAATTTTTCAAAGTATTATAAAATCATTTATAATATTAATGTCGGTATTTATTTAATAAATGATGATTTTAATTTAAAATTTAATTTATCATATTTTAAAAATAATAATAAAATGGATTTTATTTTAGAATACTACATATTGACAAATTGTTTGGGTGAATATTTCATTTTTTTAAATAGTTTAATTTTTGGTGCTTTGTGAAATATGGTAATTTATGTTATATATACATTATAAGAATAAATATATAATTGCATGAATCGTGGCTGTTGTGTGAATCATTTGTTCAAAAAAATCAATATTTATTATAATTAGTTATAATAATCAAAATAATGTATAGTCATCAGCCAAAATAATTATCAATCGAATAAAATATTCAAAAAAACAACCCTCTCCTCTATTATAAATACCACCCTACACCACCACTCTGGATCGGAACATACAAGCTTTAATCATTCTAAATTTTTTCTCAATCCTCTTACTAAGCCCCTCATCCACATCCATCTTTCTTCGGTCTCTTAAAAAGGTCCAACCAATCCCTAAATGGAGGAACTCACGATGAGAATACATGTAGTGAAAATCCAATTTCATTTCTGTAATTTTTTTAATTTATTTTAATCTAATAACCATCCCTCACCTACCCAATTCAAAGATACATTTTATATATAGGTTAATTTACATACAGTAATAATCTCATGATCATGGATGATCCATGATCAAACTCTTTTCTCTATATCTTTTATTCTATAAATGAAAACATCATTTCTATTATGTCAATTTACAAACCACATATATTATACATTTTCATTTTCCATTAACTCGTACTAGGATAGTTAAAAAAATATGGTTAAAAAATTATAATATATGTATTAGATCCAATTAAATGTTTCATGATTTTTCCCTTTCAAAGATGCTTTTTGTGCGTCAGATTTTTTCTTCATGTCTTCGGTGTTGGTTTGTTCTTTTACATAGCAGTCTCCATGTTTGATTCTTGTCTTGTGGTGTTATGATTTAGGGATATTCATTGGTTATATTCATTACTATCTATGTAAGTAGACATTATTTCTCCCTATAGAGATAATTTAATGTTGTATGCTTTTGACAAGGTGTTCTCGTTCTAGTACAATGGTTTGGTTGTTTTTGGTTCAATAGGCATGCTAACATCATGGGTTTATATTTAATGGATGATTTCATGATCTCAAATGGCCGAATGGTGTATATTTTGGATGGGGATTATTATTATGGAAATGGATTCTGAAATTGACAATTTTTAATCATGATGACAATGGGTAGGGATTCTTCTTGGAATTACAGAGTGAATCACGATCAGGATCTTGTTGTTTATTGTGAAATTTTGGAATTTTAAAATTAAATATGGGTTTCTGATATTTCTATATTCCTCCCAATGTGTTCTTACCATTCTACTTTAATTAATTATTTATTAATAAAATAACAAATTTCTTGTTAAATAAATAAATAACTACTTCGTGACCATCGATATAACGTAAAAAAATAATATAAACGACTTTCAGTAACGTCTTATCTAATGATTAATCCGCATCCCAAATAACCAAATTAGTTATATAACCATATAGTCTTATGAAGGTCCATTAGTAACATATAAAATTAATTCTGGGTATTTATTTCCATTTCACATGATCTTTCATATACGTATACATGTGAACCAATCATGAAAACCAAGAAAACAAACACGGTCGTATGACAAGATTGATTATTAAAACTCATCACAAATGAAATAAATGAACTATATAAAATTATAATAAATAAAATACATGTATAAATGATACTAATTTAATTAATTATTATATTTAATTTTATTATGAATAATTTTGTAGTCATTAGAATAACACATACAGACATATGGTAAGGGATTATACCTGAACCACCATTTTTCCCTCATGTTTATCATTCTGTATCGTTACACAAATTTAATTGTTATTAATTTTTTTGTAACTATTATAAATTATATTTAAATCTCTCAAAATCATATATCCATTTAATATAATTCTTATTTAATTAGAAATATATATTTTAAAAAGGTTCTCTTCTCAAATAGTCCTGGTAAGCACGCTCGATTAATGAGAATTTTCCGACATTTCAACCATTATAATGTGTTATCCATAAAAATTTCTAAAACAACATTATTTTTCAAAAATAAAACATTTTATTGTGAAAAACTATAATGTTCTATTTTTTTATAAAAACATTTATTCCCTTTTATATTTTAATGACTCTTTATGATATTCCATAATCCATATTAAAATGAATAATATAGAATGAATCTTAAATAAGTTGTTACTTATGTTGGGAATTAATTATTCATCAAATATCATTTATTTTCTATCCATTATCTTCTCTTAGATATATATTTTTTCAATATGATATTACGAAAATCGAAAATAATTTTCTTAAAGAACACTTGTTTGTTAAGTAAAAATATGGTTTCTTATATAAATTGTACTTTTATGGGATTTTTTCCTTATTATTCACTTGTTCCATTAATGTGTTCTATATACATCCCATTAAAATATCAAATAATGTGTCCTTTTATTTTTTTGATATTAATTTTTTTTATTTCTTTATAATGATTATTATTTAAATGACTCAATTTGTTTAGAGACACATTTGAATGTTTAAATAATATTTGCCGAAAACGTTTATCAATGATTTTAACATAGTATTTTAATCAATGAATATAATTCAAATATATCAAATTGTAATGGATTTTTTTAAATAAATGTATTTTCATTAGATATATGATCAATGTATTGGAATTAGTAAGTGACAGGGGGCCTTATAGCCCCTCAATGCATCGGTATGTCCCATGAGACAAAAAAGAAATGAATTTTGGCCAAGGCCATATACGTTTATTGTATGTATTATTATTTGAGGGCTCAATAGTGTTTTTATGATTTCCAATATTTGAATTCCCTCATTATTATATTTGTAATGAATAAATAATTTTATTATTCAACTTGTATAATATAATAGTTAATAATTATGTGATTATTTATATTTTATTATTATATATTATGCTCAATATTATGTTTTAATGTAATGTAATTTAGTTATTAACTATTCCATATTTTTTATAATATATTTTTTATGTATTACATACCCTTACAAATCTTTCGATCTCACTATTCTCTAATGTTTTATTTATCCCAATGATGTGAAGAAATATATAATGAATTTCTTATATGAATACTGAATGAGTTATGTATTTTCTAATATAGTTTCTCTGGGTTTTTATTTTAGTGTTATAATGTAAATATTATCTTTTTTTATATTGTCTTCTAAAACGACTAAACTATATGGTCCTTCGAGAGGAGACTTCGATGATTATTATACCGATGTAATAAAGTATGGAACTGGATATTGGAATCTAGGACCATGATATTTATATATGGTATTATGGAATGTTTAGTAGAAACATTGGAAATTATATTTTGAAAAAAATATGATTATGAAACATAACCCTATGATAAAATTTTAGTATTAGGAAAGGATAACACCGTAAAAAATTTGTATGGTAGATGTTATGTAACATCGAAGGTAAATAAATAATATTACATTCTAATGATTATCAATACTTGTGAATAAAATGATAATAATACATTAAATTAAATACTATGCTCAATGGCATACCAAATACGCAACAACGAGTTTCATGAAATCTAATGTTGCACCCTAATAATATAATAATATTATAATAGTTAACTCCTAGACCTTGTAATGGAGGTAATGAACAGAAATAACTAAAAAACTATTACATATTTTTGTCAAATATTTTTACATTTATCCTATAAATTTTATAGGCTTAAAATCCAAATGAATCCAATTTTAAGAATAAATACTCTTATATTTTTAAAAGATTGTTTTTTCGCCTTTTGAAAGTGAACCTATTTTAAATCTAACGTTTGACAATTTAATAACCTCTATTTTTCAAAATAAACTTATTCTTTATTATTGGGATATTGAAATTTACTTTGGTTAAATTTTTGGTATGTTTCTGACAATGTTCATTCTTTTTAATGAATAATGAAAAATATTGCATTTTACTTCAAAACTGATTTTTCATCTAATTTAAATATATGGTATGATTATATTTTTAATTGGTTTTAAAGTATAATTAGAATATATTTCTACAATTTAATTCAATGGTGGTCATTAGAATTAATTTCACTTTGAAAATGGACATAAACAAGTGCCAAACTTTTCATTGATATTGCTTCCAAAAAACCCGCTATTTCTTTTGACAGCAGGAATTATCTACATGATTTATTAATGAAACACATATGTTTTTAATTTGGTAAAATTGAAATCATTTCTGAATTTTAAATATCAAATATATCTCAGGGTTAATATTTGGTATTTTTCTGATAATTTTTTTTAATGAATAGTAAAAAAATATAGTTTTCAATTCAAAACCGCCTTTTCATCCAATTTATTTATATATTTAGATTGTCATTTTAACTTTTTTTTAAAATATAATTGAATTATGTTTTTATCACTTAATAAAATATTGTTCATTATAATTAATTTCACTTTTCAATTGGATGTAAAAACAGGTCAATCTTTTGATAAGTTTTACTTATTAAAAACCCGTCTTTTGTTTTGACAACGAGATTTACTTTTAAATTAATTAATAAAATTTATGTGTTTTGAATATGAGGAAATTTATTACATATTTTGAATCATAAGGTTCAAATTATTTAATTAATACTCTTTTATTTTTTCTACATTATGAATAGTAACGATGGTAATTATCTTAAATTGTCGTGTTTAATTAGTAATCGGGTAATTAAGTGTAAGAAAATAATATGATAAAAATATAAAATGACCCCAAAATGTGTCCTAATTCTATTTTTGGTGTCATGGAAGACCATGTGATTCGTTTTTCCAACCTTGGGACCCCCATGGAATCACTTTAGTGTGATCGTGACCTTTTATCATATATTTTTTAAGTAAAGGAAAGTGTATCCAAAGTATGTAACACCTAAGTAAAATAATTTTAATTTTTTATACATAAAATATCTCTTATAATATAAATAGTAATTGGAAATCTAAAAATATTTCCTACATCATGATATTTTTTTATAATTTTTAGACATTAAATAAATTATTTTATTTATGACTCCGTGATAATGCAGTGATTGCCTCATAAATGACCGATTTAAATAAAATGAGAAGATAGGGTGAAATATAAGTCTTAGACTTGTCAAAAAACCTATTTTATGGGTGGATTTCAAAACCTTATCACCTTAGTCTCTAAATATATCGTTTTGGGACCTTTAAAATCTGAATAAAGAATTTTATAATGAAGTAATATTTTATAACATTCCAAGAGTGCCCCTCCCCTTCTCTTATAAAAGGCCCCCACCTCTACCTTTTTACCCTCACCTCTCAAGCCTTTGTCTTGTCCATACCCCACCCATTTCAACTCTCCACATCCCTATCGTCATCATTAAATCCTCACCTTTGGCATAATGCTCTTCAAGAATCCCTTTTGGTTCAAACAAAGAGGAGTTACCTGATTTAATGGTAATGTCTTCACTTGTGTTCTTTTGTTTAATTTTTCTTCTCCAAACCCCTTAAATATTTTTGATACGTTCTTTTTTAACAACACCAGTATATTAAATATAATACGATGTTGTTATGTGAAGGATTATAGGTACACTTACACACACCTCCGTCTAATGGTTAAAGAACATATTGTTTCTGTGGATGGTGAATTACTGCCTCACTAAACAATGATTGTTCAATTTTCTCTTAACACCGTTCATGGTGGACATTATGATGTCACTGTATTTTATATATGATATATATGGTATTTATGTTTTCCATATTCTTCTATAATTTATATTTAAAACATACCTTTATGCTTTTCATGTTGTGAAAATGCCATAATTTTATACGAGGAAGTGTGGACTACCGCCCCCTCAAGTGATGTGACTCGTTCATGCAATACATGGAATGTATAAAGAATGAAATTAATGAACATATGTGACGTATAAAACATATATATTATACTGGAATTATAATATATATATCTGTCAATTATTTTTAATTCCATTAATATGTCAAAGAAATGAAAGTAGCGTTCATGCGTATGTACGGCCTACGGTCTCCATGAACGGAGCATTTCATTTCATTTTATCTCCAAATGTTATGGAATATTATAAAATGAATATTTAATGGATATATATGATATTTAAATAATTAATACTATTATGGAAATGATTTACTTATAACAACATGGACAATCATTTTCAAACAAGTTCATTTTTGACTCATGTACCAAAAATCGACAAAAACGTCTAATATGAACTCACATTATTAACCAATTATTATAAAATTGTAATATGTGATATGAACTGAATAATAATATTTAAAATATGTCCTTAAGAAATTATAAATTGACCAAATTTTATTATTCAGGAATATAAGGAAACGAACAAGGCAAGTCGTGCTTGAGGTAAGGGAGCCTACCTCTCTCTTTCTTTTTAAGAACTCTTTTTTATGTAACTTACTTTAAGCTCCTATTTATTATGTTGGGGGATGTTCTTTTATATTCATCTTGTGGTAAATTTTAATTTAATATGATGATAGAACCTATTTTATCTCATCCATTTTTTGATGTTATATGTGGCGCTGTTAGGCTGCCGAATTTTCATAAGGGTATTTTCATCTCACATTTTATTCCTATGAGATTCATGAAACATTGGACACTATTTCCATTTTTGTGGTGTATGTAATTCCCTTTATTTTACTATTTGTATAATATAATCTCATTTATGGTTAGTTACATATTCATTGTATGACCCTTTTTTCATGGGGTGTACGTTTCGAAAGTTTCCAAAATCGGTAAGGGAACCTTTCACACTCCTCTGTTAAAAAAAATTATTTTGTTATGCCTTTAAATTTACATATTTTTATGTTGGGATATGTTATTTTATATCCTTATTGATGTAAATTTTATGTCCAAGTGATGAGATACCATTTTCTCTCTCATCAACTAATTTTATGAATTTTAAAGTGACGTCGTTAGGCGGTCGAATTTTACCAAGGGAACTATTTAACCCAATTTCGATTTCTTTGGGTTCAAAATGTAGTTATTGAATATGTATTCCTTTGAATATTTGTGAATAAACATTGATTGTTTTACACATAATATCCACTTATATTGGGTGTATTTATATTTGTCACACATAATTATTTGATTGATTTATCCTTAATTTAAGGATACCTTCTTTATAAGGGATTTCATCTCATTTTTTATTTCTATTGAGACTTCATTGTTGTTATGCACCAATTCACTCTCATATGGCGTATATACTATCCTTTGGAATATTATATCAGGAATACATTTATTCTCATGATATTCTAAAGTCTTATTAAATGTTTTTCCCCAATTATTTATATTCAAGTGTCTCTCATTTTGTTAAAAACCCTTTAACTAAAATATCATTTTAAATGTTTTAATGATTTATCATTATAAATATTTCTCATTAATATCCTTTTTTTCAAAATGGTTTAAGTATTTATTTATATGGATATTAATGGTTTAAAATGTTAAAAGCTTCAATGTGGTATGGGACACTTTGATTCAAATATATCTTTATTAAATGTTTTAAATGGTTTTGTAAAATGGTTTTTATAATGGATTTATTATTTCAAAATCATAAAATTCTATATTGTTATTTCAATATGGGAATGTCATCTTTAATTTATTCTTAAGTTCTGTGCTATGAATATGTATTGGTTCGTGGGAATTTTTTATGAAGACAGGTGGTTCAGTGATAAACTAAGGGCGGGTGAGCCCGATATAGCTCTCCAATGCATTGGGTAACTTTAAGGAGTTAAATGTTAAGTTATCTCCAAATAGATTTAGGGAATATACTTTTATGGGTATTCCAAACGTAACCATGAGGGTTACTCCCTTCGTAAGAATGTTATGAATGCCTCAAGTTACCTTTATGGGTTATGATTTATATTGAGTTATGCATAAATCTTATGATTTCATAAGGTATGTTATATTGATTATGTTTTATGTATAAAGTATGATTTAATTGATTCTTATGTATACATGGACTGATGTTCTTTCTGTACTGTTATAACCCTTACTAATCTTTTTATGCTCATCCCAAGTTTTTGAAATGTTTTCACAGGACATAAAGATAAATAGGGTCACGGATGGGATCAAGGAAATGTCAGGATGTCTAAAACTGGGAACTAGACATGAATCTTTTGTTCAAGAGTTTTTATTTTTGTGAAAAAAATGGAAGCTCAGTAGATGCGTCTACATTGTAATCTTTGAAATTTATAGTTAGGTCCTAATTCTATAAAACTCTAAACCCAAAAAGATCCTCAATGTGAATTATTTATTTAATTCTATAATAAGTAATGTTTAAGGCTGGGTCCTTATAGTTGGTATCAGAGGATGGTTTACATAACTTTAGAGGTTAGAGTTTTAAGTGACAAGTTGTGTATAACCACAATGGTTATTATATTAGATAGAGTCATTGTTATTTTTGAAGGTTGGAATGAGTTTGAGATAACTTGGATAAGTATGTTTTAGTGTTTATCTTCCTCTTTAGTACATAAGGATTTTGCAGATATACTCACACTGACATTTTTGGTTTTAGTAAATAGATGGATCTAGCAGGCACCAAAATGACAATGGGTTTGAAGGAAACTGTGGTGGTTCTCTGATTAAGAGACTAGATGAAATGGGAGATTCAATGAGAAATTTCCTGGTTATTCTAAACCAACTATAAGGTGTCATGATCAAGCACTTGAACCTTGGTGAGTTCTCTAATGCATCATGTACAAGAGAACCAACTCGACATGAAAGTTTAGGTAACATTATAAAGGTAACCATTAGGGTTTATATGATCCTTACTTTTGAGGTAATTATGGGTTACTATACGTTATGATGGAATATGAATGACATGAGATAATATTGAGGTTAAATTATGTTATGGTTATTTTTGAATATTTTATCTTGTTTTGTTGAATGTTTTATGAATTATATTGTTTTGGAAAAAGGACAACACACAGACCGTTTGACAACTCGTCGCGTCGGAAAAACCTGCGGGATCGAACCCACAACCAAAGTGCTACTGGTATTTATCACCTACCAATAGACTACGTGAAGTCCCTGGTTAGTTTGACTAATAATTTTTTTTAGTTGGATGATTTTATGAATCAAGAGTAATTTGATTTTGGGTCATCTATGGAAATTATTAACCTATAATGGAAGATATGTGATTAGGTTATTTACTTTTCAGTATGAGACTTTAAGAGCAACTGATGTTATTTGGAGATAAATATTAATTTTTACCATGGGAGACTATGTGATTAAATCCTTAAAATAGTTGGGTTTCATTCTTAGTTGGGATTACATTGAAGAATTTTATGGATATATGTTTATTGATTGGTCTTTGTTGAACTTTTGGTTTTCTTTGCCAAATTTTGGAGATTAGGAGTAGTTTTTCTTTTTGAAAAAAAAAAATACTTTTTGGGTATTATTTGATCTTGTACTAAACATTTTGGTTAGGTTATGGTTGAGATCTAAATACATGGGAAACATATAGTTCTCTTTTTTTGATTAGGTAATTATCAAGAAGTTGAATATAGTACTCTTAATGCGAACAAGTCTTCCTAAATACTCGTCTTTTTGAGAAAATATGAGTTTGATTAAGGAATATAGTGAAAGTTGAAAGTACATGTGACAAGTAAGTATGTTTCATTATGACTTATTTAAGCTCAAAAATAAATTCCTCAATTAAGAGTAACGGAAAAAAAATGTTGTCTATTAACTTTTCCTACTAGGGAATCGAATACCATTTAACCTATCACAAGTTTGTGATTTTCTTGTGGTTAACATTCTCCTAGACATGTTTACTATCACTCTACATCAGAAAAAGACCCTTTGTTTTCTCCTCCATATCCATATTTTCATACTTGGAATCCAAGAATGGGTTAACTCGGGTGACCTCTGTACTTCTCTCCCTTTATTTTAATGTGATAGCTTTACAGACTCTTGTTCTGATGTGGGACTTTCAATGAAGTTTCCAAGCCCAATTATGAAATTGCAAGGACGCAATTCCCAAAAGGGGGGAAGTATGTAACATCCCAGGTAAAGAAATAATATTACATTATAATGTTTATCAATATTTTTTAATAAAATGTTAATACTAATTTAAAGGAAATGCTATGCTCAATGGCGTACCCAATACACAACAACGACTTTCCTGAAATCTTACGTTGCACACTAATAATATAATAATATTATAATAGTTAATGCCTAGCTGTTGTAATGGGGGGAATGAATAGAAATAACTAAAAATTGATTACATATTTTTTCCAAGTATTTTTACATTTATCCAATAAATTTTAGTGGCTTAAAATCCAAATTAATCCAAATTTAAGAATAAATACTCTAATATTTTTAAAAGATTGTTTTACCACCTTTTGATGGAAACCTTTTCAAAATCTTACTTTTGACAATTTTATAATAACTATTTTTCAAAATAAACTTATTCTTTATTATTGGGATATTGAAATTTACTTTGGTTAAATTTTTGGTATGTTTTTGACAATGTTCATTCTTTTTAATGAATAGTGAAAAATATTGCATTTTACATCAAAACTGATTTCTCATCTAATTTAAATATATGGTAATATTTTCTTTTTATTTGGATTTAAAGTTTAATTAGAATATATTTTTACAATTTAATTCAATGGTGGTCATTATAATTAATTTCACTTTGAAAATGGACAAGAACAAGTGCCAAACTTTTCATAGATATTACTTCCTAAAAACCCGCTATTTGTTTTGACAGTGGGAATTAACTATATTATTTATTAATGAAACTTATATGTTTTGAATTTGGTAATATTGACCTCATTTATGAATTTTAAATATAAACACTACCACAAAACTGGTCAAGGCATGCGCCTGCCTTTATCAGCACTAACAGTAAAGCGCTGATAAAGGGTCGGGCCTTTATCAGCGCTTTTTTTAGTGCTGATAAAGGTGTACCCTTTATCAGCGCTTTTTTAGCGCTGATAAAGGCTTGCCCCTTTATCAGTGCTTTTTTTAGCGCTGATAAAGGGATTATTTATCAGCGCTAAAAAAGCACTGCTAAATGTTGTATTTATCAGTGCTTTTCATTTTAGCACTGATAAATACACCCTTTATCAGCGCTTTTTACTAGCGCTGATAAAGGCTCATGCGGATTTATTAAAAACCCGCGGGTCCTATTCCTCTTCCCTGCACCCGGTCAAGCTCTCGCGGAAGCCCTCCTCTGCACCGCTGCCGCCGCCTCCACCTCCTCCTCCGCCACGGCCGCCGCCTCCTCCTTCTCCTCCTCCTTCTCCTCCTCCTCCGGTCGTCGCCTCCTCCTCCTCCGGCCGCCGCAACATCCTCCACCGCGGCCTCGTCCTCCTCCTCCTCCATCGGTGCTTCCTCCTTCTCCTCCTAGTCTGTGGCCTCATCCTCCTCCTCCTCCACTGGCACCTCCTCCTCCTCTGCCTACTCCTCTGCCTCCTCCACCACCACGGCCTTTTCCTCCTCCTCCTCCTCCTCCTCCTCCTCCTCCGCTGCCTCCGCTGCCTCCGCTGCCTCCACCCTGCCTCCGCCCTGCCTCCGCCCTACCTCTGCGCTGCCTCTGCACTGCCTCCAGTGCCTCCGCTGTCGACACCTCCTTCTCCTCCGCCACCGGGTCCTCCTCCCTAAGGTGATTCAAATTGAATTTTCATGAATTAATTATGTTTGGAATGGGTAAGTATTTTTCCAACTATTCTTCGTGTTGAATCTTCAGTTTCCATGGGTGGTTTGGGATTGTGGTTGTGTTTTGATCCTGACTATGGGTTTTTTTATGATTTCCCACTACTTCATTAGATTTATTTATTTATTCTTATGTATTGGTGTTTTCATTTGTTTTGATCCATGTTGGGACCATTAATGTGGTATGTTAGGAAAGTGCCTTGGAAATGGGTGAATTGATTTGGGTGGTTTTGGGATGCCCTTGGTAGTAAATGAGTTTAGTTTGATTGATGGTTTCTAGGATGACCCTTTGGAATATATAATTTTTATGGCCATAGAAATTATAAATGGAAGTTTTGAATTGAATTAAATCATGATCATGGACATTTAAATCATAAAAAATGTAAAATTAATTAAATATAAATCTTAGTTTAATGTTTTAAAATTGTATGTATATGAAATGGATTAAAGTGAGGAATCATGGATTGAGATGTTGAATTTTTTTATATTTTAATTGTAAGTAATGGGTTGTTTGGTATTTTTAAAATTTAATGTTATAATTTGAATTCCATGGGAAGTCCGTTGGATTCCATATGAAAAGGATGGCTGTGGAATTCCTTGGAGTAATTATTTGGATTCTTGATGATTTGTATTGGTGTGGAATTCAATTCATGAGCCTTGGAATCCACAGGGGTCTCATGTGAATATAGGGAGTGGAAAATTACTTGGATTCGATGAGGTCCAATTTAATGGAATTCATCAAGAAAGATAGTGGATTCTATATATATTCATTATTTTTAATTCTATAGGGGGGATCCCACCAGCATTTGGGTAATGTATTCATTTATCTAATGATATATATTAATTTCATGGATTATTCAGGGTGTCCCTTATTAAATACTGAAGGATGAGCTCTATAGATTTATATTGATTATTATTGGTACGGAATTACTCGATTGTGGGACAAGTATTTCAATCATTATAGTATACTATTGTTATGGGAGGTCCCCCAAGTTCAAACCAGATGAATGGATTTCCTGAGAATTATTGGGATGGAATTCATGTTGGAGCCATATAGATTCCTCTCAGGCTACTTGATTATGGTTTCCTCGATGAAGTGCCTTAAAACCAAGTTGAGACATGATACTTACACCTTCATCAGAGGTAATGGATATGGAAGAAGTATGTAGTGTCAACCTAGGATGTCCTCTTGAGACCAAAGTCATGATAAATTTATATTATTTTCAAATATTTTTTTATTACCACTTCTCTTATTTCTTCTACACCTTTATACTTTATGATAAATGATTGTGTTTTCATTAGACACCATTGATAGTGGATTACTAAGTTGTAATCACACACTTCTCCAGCATCCACGGAACATGGGTACCCGAGTAGATGCTCCTTGGTCATAGGTTCTTGGTTTAGGGAATTTCCTGAGGATAATTTATTATTATTATATGGTTAGAATGGAGTTTGGAGTAGGAATATAGGCCAAAACATAGAAAATATAGGGGTTTTACTATTTTATGGTATTGTTCCCTTTTCTTACTTTTTAGATAGATATAATTGCTCTTATTATTATGTACTACCATGTATATTATATATGTAACATCATTATGATATTTCCTGTGAAATGTTTTGGTATTTTATCTCATGATGTTGATATATGTAGTTGGTGATGTTATATGATGTCTCCCTTATTTAATTATGTGTTTCACACTATTTTAAAGAGGGTATAGTCTCCCCACTATACCACCTATAGACACTCACTTCTAGTCAATAGCCTCTAGCATATATGGAGGTACACTTGAGGCTATGTAGCACATCATATCGAGGATATGTACACTTGAGGCTATGTAGCACATCATATCGACCTATAGACACTCACTACTAGTCAATAGCCTCTAGCATATATGGAGGTACACTTGAGGTTGTTTTGGGTGTTTTTAGAGAGCTTTGTATTTATTAAAATATTATAAATTCCTCATATTTTGTTTAAGAATTATTGTTTCATGGTCACATTATTTCCATGAAGGAGTTCTAGGTTATCCAGAAAAGGTTCGAGAAGTCATTTCTCCTCTAACATATATACTCATCCTATGGATTTCAAATTGGATGAATATAAATAAAGAATGGATGAATGCCAATCATTTGACAAAAGAGTATGAAGAAGGAGTGAAAGAATTTATCAAGTTTGCAAAAGATCATGCATGTGACTCTTCTCAAATCCTTTGTCCGTGTTTACGATGTTGTTATTCAAAACAAATTTGTCCAAGTGAGTTGGAAGTACACTTGATCTGTCACGGAATAGATCAAAGTTATACATGTTGGAATAAACACGGGGAAACAACGAATGTAAGTAGTGACTGGGGTGACACTGTGTTTTATGGATCATCTTATATGATTACAAACATGAATAATGAAGATGACCATATAGAGGATGTGATTACAGATGTGAATGATGATGAAGATCGTATTGAGTAAATGACAAGGACCTTCGAAGATGAACATCGTGATTTCCCAAAATTGTTTGAGAAGTTAAAAAGTTGTTCAAAGACGCCATTGTATGCTGGTTGCACTAAATATACAGCATTGTCAGCCGTACTGAAGCTGTATAATTTGAAAGTAGATAACGTGTGGAGTGACGACAGTTTTACAAAACTACTTGCCCTCTTTAATGACATGCTCCCAAAAGACAATGAGCTCCCGAGCCGAACATACAATGCCAAACGAATGCTAAGCTCTATGGGTATGATCTCTGAAAGAATACACGCCTGCCCGAATGACTGTATACTATTTCTCAAGGACCACAAATCACTTAAAGAATGCCCAAAGTGTGCTGATTATCGATACAAGAAAGATGAATCTAGTCCTACTAAAGTTGTATGGTACTTTCCAATCATTCCAAGGTTTAGACGCCTATATGTAAGTGAGGAGACTACAAAACAATTAACATGGCATGTAGATACAAGAATTAAATATGGGATACTATGTCACCCGGCAGACTCTCCTCAGTGGAAGAGAATCGATCATGAGTATCCTGAATTTGGACACGAGTCGAGAAACCTTCGTCTTGCGTTATCTACAGATGGAGTGGATCCTTTTGGTTTTCAAAGCAACAGTCACAGTACATGGCCGGTTATGTTGATAAATTATAACTTACCACTGTGGTTAGGCATGAAACAAAAATACATCATGTTATTTATGCTTATATCAGGACCAAAACAACCGGGTAATGATATTGATGTTTATTTAGCTCCATTGATCGAAGATTTGAAATTATTGTGGGATTCATGTGTTACATTTTATGATACTTACAGAAAGGAAGATTTCACTTTGAGAGTCATGTTGTATGGGACAATAAATGACTTCCCAGCTTATGGAAATTTTTCAGGATATAGCCATAAAGGAACTCAAGGTTGTCCCATTTGTGAAGAAGGTACACAATCAATTTGGTTGAAACATTCATCAAAACCCGTGTTTCTAGGACATCGCAGATTTCTACTGCGACGACATAAGTACCGTTCTTGGAAGACATCATTTGATGGATGTTCAGAAGAACGTACTACACCGTCCCCACTAACAGGCGATCAATTGTATGAGGAAGTTAAAAATGTGGACACTACTTTTGGTAAACCGGCTTCGAAAACCCTTACAAAAATCGGTTGGAAAAAGAGATCAATTTTGTTTGAATTACAATACTGGAACTGTCTGTATGTAAGAAATTTTATTGATGTTATGCATGTAGAAAAAAATTTATTTGACAGTGTTATCGACACGTTGCTAAATACATCTGGCAAAAAAAAGATGGAATTAAGGCAAGGTTGGACATGGTTGAGATGGGAATATGAGAAGAGTTGGCACCAGTGAAGGGTGAAAAATGAACATTTCTTCCTCCTGCTGCTTACACTCTTTCTAGGTAGGAGAGATATCAGTTTTTCAACTTCTTGAATGATATAAAGGTTCCAGAGGGGTATTCGTCAAATATCAGTAACCTTGTGTCAATGAGCGACTTGATGTTAAAAGGTCTGAAATCACAAGACTGTCATGTTTTGATGCAAAATATCATTCCAATTGCTTTTGGTTGCATTTTGCCCAAGAATGTATGCCATACATTAACGAAACTGTGTTTCTTCTTCAAAGCTATATGCAGCAAAGTTATAGACCCTGCAAAATTGCCAGCTATGGAAAAAGAAATTGCCGTCATATTATGTGAATTAGAAATGTTCTTCCCACCTTAATTTTTTGATATGATGGTTCATTTGATGGTCCACTTTGTGAGATAGATTCGACTATGTGGTTCTGTACATTACAGATTGATGTACCCCATTGAACGGTATATGAAGATTTTGAAAGGGTATGTCAAAAATCGAAGTCGGCCAGAGGGTTTTATTGTAGAGCGATATATTGTTGAGGAAGCCGTTGAATTCTGTACCGAATACTTTTCTGGTGTGGAAAGCATTGGATTACCGAAATCTCGTCACACTGGGCGGCTTGAGGGTGAAGGAATTTTTGGAAGAAAGGTTGTCACAATCAATATTACAGATCAGGAGTAGGCCCGCCTTTATGTTTTGCATAACAGTTTTGACGTTGACCCATATGTTGAAATCCACAAAGAAATTCTTAGGCACTTGAATCCACCAAGGGCTGAAAAATGGATATCAGATACACATAATCAATAGTTTATAGGATGGTTTCGAGATCATATTTTTAAGAAGTCAGATGAAAATCCAACGTCAATTTTGGAACGACTTCGATGGCTAGACGGAGGACCAAGTGTGTATGAATTACCTTACAATTCTTATGTAGTTAATGGTTATACATTTTATACTAATGAACATGATGAAGACAGTACCATGCAGAATAGTGGGGTTACACTTGGGGCTGATGCGATGCATGTTTCCGGTGCTAAGGAAAGAAATCCAATTTATGCGAATATGTCATACTTTGGCATCATCAAACAAATATGGGAGTTAGATTATACGGAATTTCATGTTCCGATATTTCAATGCAAGTGGGTTGATAATAGGAGTGCTGTTAAAATAGATGATTTGGGATTCGTGAAAGTTGATTTCAATAAGCAAGGGGAGAAAGATGAACCATTTATAATGGCATCACAGGCAGTGCAAGTATTTTATGTTCCAGATCCCGCAAACCGAAACTGGTCAATTATTCTGTTATCGACCAAAACAGCTGAAGGGTCATATGAAAATTCAACAGAAGATGACCCTTTCATTGGGACTTTGAAATCAATTCGCAGTGGTCCCAATGTAGATGACATTTTTTATGTAAGAGGAGACCACAATGAAGGGATATGGATAGTTGATAGAGGGGTCAAATCCCTTCAACCTTTAAAAAAATGGAGTTCAATAATCAGGTTATTGATTTTTATTGTAATATAGATTGTGTTACATTATGTTATTATCTGTTCGATGTAGCTTTTATGTGATCTAAATTAAATTTTATACCAGTTATATAGATAATGACTTCTTTACCTACTGATGCACCAAATCCCGAGACACAACACGTCTCTCAACCTGTTGCAGCTGGTACCACTGCTGAGAGACAACAGGTCTCTCAACCTGTTGCAGCTGGTCCCACTGCTGATGTACAACATGTCTCTCAACCTGTTGCAGCTGGTGTCAGTGCCGATGCTAGTGCTTTGGAGAAACATAATGATGATGCAGAAACTGAGGAAATGGTAGGCGATGAAACCCCAGCGAAACAAAAAAACAGGTGCGCCGTATTTTGACAGTTTTAGCAAAAATCCTTAAGGCAAGAGCCAAAGGCATCAAATATGAGCTGGGATGGAATAAGCTAGGCCATCATGTAGACCCCAACAAATCCATGTTTAGTAGCTACATTGGAATCGTCACTCGACAACGCGTGCCTATTGACGTAGAGTCGTGGTACCATGTTGTCAGCGGGTTGAACACATTAATGTGGGAAGAGATTACGGTAACATTACGATATCATCTATTTAATTTATTAAAATAAAATAAAATATTCATATATTGACTAAACCTTCATCATATATTGCAGAGTGCATTTACAGTAGATGTTTCGCACAAAGAATATGTTTTCAGACTGGCAGAGAGGATTCATAGAGGCTTTCGCATCATTTTAACAAAACATCATCTGAAAGATGCCAAAGGGAAAATCATGCCGCACCCGCCTCCTCTTTATGCACACTTGATATCCCAAGGAACATGGGATGCGTTTTTCAACCGTCGTGCGGAACAGAATTTTCAGCTACATTGTGTTTGGTTACACGTTGTGTAACGTTTCTTGTATTCATCACGTTGATTGATAGGTTTTTATTTATGAAACAGCAACAGAGTGTTGAAAATAAAGAACGGGCAGCAAAACCAGCATACCCCTACTGTAAAGCAAGGTTGGGGTACGCTTCAATTGAAAAACAATTGGTATGTATTTTAAAATTACTGTAATAATTTTATGTGACATAAAACAACACTGTAACCATGTTTTTCTGTTTATATACAGATTGATGAAGCAAAATCTCAAGTCACTTCCATTCCACGCCATGTGCTATGGAAGGAGGCTCGTGTTAATAAAGAGGGGAAACTGATAGATGAAAACACACAAAAAGTGTGGGAAACATGAGTATGTATGACATAATATAAACTTGTTTTGCTTTAAATCACTATTACATAATGATGCTTAATTATTTTTTCATATTTTATATTTGACATACTCACAGGAATCAACAACACCCGCACCGGATGCATACATACTTTCAACGGCCTTGAAACAGCCAGAACAGTATGGCTGCATCAGAGGTGTGGGTTTTGGGGTGTCACCCCGGATATATTTTCAGAAAAAAAAACAAGAGGATGAACAAACTAAAGAATTGCATGTAATGAGCGATAAAGTAGCTACCCTTGAAGAACTAATCCAGACTCAGGGAACGATGCTAATGAGTTTGATGGAGGAGAGGCGAAGAGAACAAACAACTCAAGAACAACCTCTGCGAGAAGATCCACCCCTCACCAGCTTTGAGGCGAGCCATTCCCCTCAAAGACCTGACTTAACCGAGGTAATCAATGTTATAATATTTATTTTTGTGTGATGTGAATCACATTCACTGATACCTTTCATGTAATAATATTCTGCAGGGTGAAAGTGACTGTGATTTATATCTGTCAACTCCCACCCATCGCCTTGTAGCGAGGGCTATAGTGTTCAATATGCAGAATGACACGCTACACTCCAGACCACTTCCAATCGGTCATGTCAAAGTGTCGATTAACGTATCTCATGAGCTGAGCGCCGAGATACCCATTCCAAATGACGATGATGACATTCATATGGTGGAAAACGTTGTTGGAACATTGGTTGCATGGCCGTCGAATCTTGTAAAAAAACATGTCGGGCAGAAGGTATTCATTTCCAGTTCATTTTTCAAGCAGAACCTTTAACATTAAATTAGTAAATGGCTGAACTGATGAATGTTATTACATAAGGATAAAATGGAGAAGCTAAAACAAAAGAGCAGCTCCAACATTGGATCAACCATCCAATCAAAACGATCTACTGAAAGCGCGTTCACCCCGCCAGTTCTATATCCAAATTTAAAATCATTGCAAGCTCATGTGGATAAAAAAATGAAAGAAGGATAGAGTCATACAATTTTTTGTGAAAAAGATATGTACGGGGAGGAAATAATAGATTTCGTTAGTGCAGACGTTGTTTCTAAGATCATCACATACGACTAGCTAGGCGTCTCAGTTATAAATGTATACATGAGGTATGTGTTCATGATTTGATTTTACAGAAGCTGATATACTTTGATAATTATGGATAAATACATCTCATATTTTTCACAGGCATATATATGAAAAACAATTGAATGGATTTTCCCATGAATACAAATTTGGACTCGTTAGTCCTCACACCATTTCTACACAACGAACAGAAATAGATTCTAATTTTCAGGCTGAATTGATGTCAAATCTGCTCAGAACATTTCAAAGAAGAATTATGACTGACAGGATCTTTTTAATACCAACGATGCAAGGGTAAAACTCTACATTTTAATAAAATAAATTATATTTTCATTTCTATCAGTACTTATTTCTTTTTTTGTTTTTAGTGAACATTGGATGCTCATTGTTGTCAATTTGGATACTCCAAAGATTTATTTTCAGGATTCACTGCATGGATATCCAACTAACCGACCACAGATGATGGTGATTTACAATTTTTAATACACTAGATCCAACATTTTAGAACTAAATATCTAGTTATATAATTTATATTTTCTTTTAATGAGGATTTTGTTATGATAGGGCGGTGTATGAATATCGTCTAAAGGCTGGAATGAATCCAGGGCATAAGGATGAAAATACCCACAAGATCTACAAATGGAGAAGTATCTGGGTATATATAATTATATTTCACTATCCAAAAACATATCAAAACAAATTACTTATTTTTCTCAATGTTTCTGCAGTTTCTGAAACAAACAAATGACAAGGACAGCTGTTATTATGTTTGTAAATTTATGAATGAGATAGTATTTCATGGACAAACTAGCATCCCTGAAGAGGTATTTTTGAAACTAATTACTACTTTATTTAAAATAATTATTAATGCTTTGTGTATTTATATTTTTTCAGTACTACTATGACTATCGGAAAAACTCCTATACAAAAGATGATATAAATGTCTTTAGAAATGAATGGGCATTGTACCTGATGGAAGAATGTAAACAAATAGGACAATAAAGGTGAATTACTAATACTTATGTTATCTTTATATGGTCATTGATATATCTCTTTACACTTATTGAGAATCTATGATCTCCTTTTCTTATGATTCATATCCTTAGATTAGTGAATTCCTACTACTTAGTTTGAAAATGACATAAACTTTGGAAAACAACACCAATGACATATGGCAAACTGATCAAATGCGTTCGTATTGTTTTGATACTTTAGGACAACGATCCATGATTTATTTGTGACATGTACGAATCGATGGAACCTCAATCTGACGCACAGTGTGACTGGTATGGCTAAAAGCGTCTGATATCCGTTTCAAATTGAGATAAACTTTGGAAAACAACACCAATGACATACTCCAAACTGAGAAAACGCGTTCGGATTGTTTTGATACTTTAGGAAAATGATCCACGAGTCATTTGTGACATGTACGAATCAACCGCACCTCAATCTGATGCACGGCGTGACCGGTATGGCTAAAAGTGACTGATATCAGTTTCAAATTGAGATAAACTTTGGAAAACAACACCAATGACATACGCCAAACCGAGAAAACGTGTTCGGATTGTTTTGATACTTTAGAACAACAATCCGCGATTCATTTGTGACGTGTACAAATCGACCGCACCTCAATCCGACGCACGGCGTGACCGGTATGGCTAAAAGTGTTTGATATCAGTTTCAAATTGAGATAGAATTTGGAAAACAACACCAATGACATACGCAAAACTGAGAAAACATGTTCAGATTGTTTTGATACTTTAGGACAACGATCCGCGAGTCATTTGTGACGTGTACGAATCGACCGCACCTCAATCCGACGCAATGTGTGACCGTTATGGCTAAAAGTGACTGATATCAGTTTCAAATTGAGATAGACTTTGTAAAACAACACCAATGACATATGCCAAACCGAGCAAACGCGTTCAGATTGTTTTGATACTTTAGGAAAACGATCCACGAGTTATTTGTGACGTGTACGAATCGACCGCACCTCAATATGACGCACGGCGTGACCGGTGTGGCTAAAAGTGTCTGATATCAGTTTCAAATTGATATAGACTTTGGAAAACAACACCAATGACATACGCCAAACCGAGAAAATGCATTCGGATTGTTTTGATACTTTAGGAAAACGATCCGCGAGTCATTTGTGACGTGTACGAATTGACCGCACCTCAATCCGACGCACGGTGTGACCATTATGGCTAAAAGTGTCTGATATCAGTTTCAAATTGAGATAGACTTCGGAAAAGAACACCAATGACATACGCCAAACCAAGAAAACGCATTAGGATTGTTTTGATACTTTAGGAAAACGATCCGAGGGTCATTTTTGACGTGTACGAATTGACCACACCTCAATCTGATGCACGGTGTGACCGGTATGGCTTAAAGTGTTTGATATCAGTTTCAAATTGAGATAAACTTTGGAAAACAACACCAATGACATACTCCAAACCAAGAAAACGCGTTCGGATTGTTTTGATACTATAGGAAAATGACCCGAGAGTCATTTGTGACGTGTACGAATCGACCTCACCTCAATCTGACGCACGGCGTGACCGGTATGGCTAAAAGTGTCTGATATTAGTTTCAAATTGAGATAAACTTTGGAAAACAACACCAATGACATACACCAAACCGATCAAATGCGTTCGGATTGTTTTTATACTTTAGGACAACGATCGATGAGTCATTTGTGAAGTGTACGAATCGACCGCACCTCAATCTGACGCACGGTGTGACCGGTATGGCTAAAAGTGTCTGATATCAATTTCACATTGTGATAAACTTTGGAAAACAACACCAATGACATACGCCAAACCGAGCAAACGCGTTCGGATTGTTTTTGATACATTAGGACAACGATCCGTGAGTCATTTGTGACGTGTACGAATCGACCGCACCTTAATCCGATGCACAGCATGACCGGTATGGCTAAAAGTGTCTGATATCAGTTTCAAATTGCGATAAACTTTAGAAAACAACACCAATGACATACGCCAAACATATTGATTTTACATTATTCCCTTTGATTGTTGTGAAAATGAAAACTTTTGAGTTTAAAATTTCATATTTTAGTTTCACATTTCCATATTAATGTATTCTTTCATATTACTGTTTTAATTTCTTTCATTATTGCATTACTAACATAATATTTGTTTTCTTATATAGGTGAATTTTTTTCCTTGAGTTCAGTTGCTTTTTTCGGCAATAAATACCATCGAGAGCGGATCACGGATATCAAAGGATGAAACATGAATGTTTATAACTGTTGTTGAATAATTGTAAATGTAACCATGTAAAACAATGTTTGAAATGTATATAGAAATGCTTTTTTTGTATTAATGATGTTAAGTAAATGTATATACCGTTGTCAGTCAAAATATTGGGTGCGGGTGCTATGGTGTGCAGGTGTGCATGTGCTACTTTGTGCAGGTATTTAGGTGTGCAGGTGTGCAGGTACTGTGTTTTTGGTGCCGGCGATGGGGCCTTTATCAGCGCTTTTTTAGCGCTGATAAAGGACATCTTTAACAGCGCTAGAGGAGCGCTGATAAAGGAACCCTTTATCAGCGCTCTGTCAAGCGCCGATATAGGAGACCTTTATCAGCGCTAAAAGAAGCGCTGATAAAGGGGTCCTTTATCAGTGCTCCAAGAAGCGCTGATAAAGGGGACCCCCCTTTATCTACGCCGACATTAACAGTGCTTTTCTAGCGCTGTTAATGCCGGTTTTTAGCGCTGATGAAGGCACAGGTTTTAGTAGTGAAAATATATCTTAGGTTTAATTTATGGTATTTTTCTGATAATGCTTTTTTAAATTAATAGTGAAAAATGTAGTTTTTAATTCAAAACTACCTTTTCATCCAATTTATTTATATATTTAGATTGTCATTTTAATTTTTTATAAAGTATAATTGAATTATGTTATTATCACTTAATACAATGTTTTTCATTGGAAATAATTTCACTTTTCAATTGGATGTAAAAACAAGTCAATATTTTGATAAATTTTACTTCTTAAAAACCTGTCTTTTGTTTTGACAATGAGATTTACTTTTAAATTAATTACTATAATTTATGTGTTTTGAATTTTATGAAATGGATTCCATATTTTGAATCAGAAGTTACAAATTATTTAATTAAGACTCTTTTATTTTTTGACATTATGAATAGTAACGACGGTAATTATCATTAATTATCGTGTTTAATTCGTAATTGGGTAATTAATGGTATGAAAATAATATCATAAAAATATAAAATGATCCGAAAATGTTTCCAAATTCTATTGGTGGTGTCATTTCAGACCATGGGATGCCTTGTTCCACCCTTGGGACCCCATGGAATCACTTTAGTGTGATAGTGACCTTTTATCATATTTTTTTAAAGAATGGAAAATGTAACCAAAGTATGTAACATCTAAGTAAAATAATTTTAATTTTGTCTACATAAATGATCTCTTAGAATATAAATTGTAATATAAAAGATAGAAAGATTTCCTACATCATGATATTTGTTTTATAGTTTTTAGACAATAAATATATTATTTTATTTATTACTCCGTTATGATGCAGTGATTACCTCATAAATGAACGATTTAAATAAAATGAGAAGATACGGTGAAATATAACTCATAAACTCATCACAAACCTATTGTATGGGTGGATTTCGAAACCTTATCACCTTATTCTTGAAATAAATTCTTTTGGGACCTTTAAAATCTGAAATAAGCATTTTATAATAAAGTAATATTTTATAACTTTCCAAGAGTGCCCCTCCTATTCTCTTATAAAAGCCCCACACCTCTACCTCCTTACCCACACCTCTCAAATATTTGGCTCGTCCATCCCCTACCCATTTCATCTCTACACATCCCTATCTTCATCATTGAAGCCTCACCATTGGCAGAATGCTCTTCAAGAATCCCCTTTGGTTTAAACCAATAGGAGTTACCCAATTTAAAGGTAATGTCTTCACTTGTGTTCTTTTGTTTTATTTTGATTCTCCAAACCCCTAAACTCTTTTTATGCATTTCTTTTATAAAAACACCGTTATATTTAATATACTAGGATTTTTTTTTTGTGATTGATTCGATCTACACTTACACACACCACCTTCTAATGGTTAATGAATACACTGTTTCTGTGGATGGTGAATTAGTGCCTCACGAAATGATGATTGTTCAATCTTATCTTAAAACCTTTCATGATGGCCATTATGATGTCACTATATTTTATATCTGATATATATGGTATTTAAGCTTTCCATATGCTTCAGTATTTTATATTTAAAACATTCCATTATGCTTTGCATATTGTGAAAATGCGGTAATTTCATACGAGGAAGTGTGGACTACCGCCCTCTCAAGTGATGTGAATCGTTCATGCAATACATGGAATGTATAAATAATGAAATTAATGAACTTATGTGACCTATAAAAAATATATTTTATATTGGAATGGTAATATATATATCTCTCAATTATTTTTAATTCCATTAATATGTCAAATAAATGAAAGTAGTGTTCATGCATACATATGGCCTACCGTATCCATGAACGGTGATTTTCATTTCATTTTATCTCAAAATGTTATGTAATTGTATAAAATGAATATTTACTGGATATATATGATATTTAAATCATTAATACTATTATGTAGATGATTTACTTATAACAACATGGACAATAATTTCCAAACATGTTCATTTTTGACTCATGTACCAAAAATCGACAAAAACGTCTGATATGAATTCACATTATTAACCAATTATTATAACATTATAATATGTGATATGATCTGAATAATAATATTTAAAGGAGGACCTTAAGAAATTTTAAATTTACCAAATTTTATTATTCAGGAATATAATGAAACGAACAAGACAAGCCAGATTTGAGTTAGGGATCCTACCTCTCACTTTCTTTTTAAGTACTCTTTTTTATGTAACATACATTAAGCTCCTATTTCATATGTTGGGGGATGTTATTTTTTATTACAAAATCTGTAAATTTTATGTTAATATAATGATAGACCCTATTTTATCTCATCAATCCATTTTTGTAATTTTTATGTGGCATAGTTAGGCTACCGAATTTTCATAAGGGGATTTCATCTCATTTTTTATTCTTGTTAGAGTCATGCTACATTGGCCTCTATTTACTATTGTGTGGTGTATGTACTTCCTTTTATTTTAATATTTGTATAATATAATCTAATTTATGGGTAGTTACATCTTCATTGTATGACCCTTCTTTCATGGGGTGTACATTTCGAAAGTTGCCCAAATCGGTAAGGGAACCTTTCACGCTCCTATTTTAAAAAGACTTATTTTGTTATGCCTTTTAATTTACATCTTTTTATGTTGGGATATGTTCTTATATATCCTTATTGATGTAAATTTTATGTTCAAGTGATGAGATACCATTTTCTCTCTCATCAACTAATTTTATGAATTTTAAAGTGACGCCATTAGGCTGTCGAATTTTACCAAGGGAACTTTTTAACCCAATTTCTATTTCCTTGGGTTCAACATGTAGTTATTGAATATGTCATCCATTTAATATGTGTGAATGACCTTTGATTGTTTTACAATTAATATCAACTTATATTGGGTGTTTTTATATTTTTCACACATAATTATGAGATTTATTTATCCTTAATTTAAGGATACCTTCTTTATAAGGGATTTCATCTAATTTTAGATTTCTATTGAGACTTAATTTTTGTTATGCACCAATTCACTCTAATATGGTGTATATACTATCCTTTGGAATATTATATCAGTAATACATTTATTCTCATGATATTATAAAGTCTGATTAAATTTTATTCCTCAATTATTTTTATTCAACTGTCTCTCATTTTGTTAAAAATACTTTAACTAAAATATCATTTTATATGTTTTAATGATTTATTCTTATAAATATTTCTCATTAATATCCATGTTTTCAAAATGGTTTAAGGATTTATTTATAGGTATATTAATCGTTTAAAATTTTAAATGCTTCAAAGTGGAATGGGACACAATGATTCAAAAATCTCTTTATTAAATGTTTTAAAGGGTTTTGGAAAATGGTTTTTAGAATGGATTTATTATTTCAAAATATTAAAATGTTATATTGTTATTGCAATGTGGTAATGTTATCTTTCATTTATGCTTAAGTTATGTGCTATGATTATGTTATGGTTCTTGGGCATTGTTTATGAAGACGGGTGGTTCCGTGATAAACTATGGGTGGGTGAGCCCGATGTAGCTCTCCAATGCATTGGGTAATGTGAAGGAGTTAACCATAAAGGTTTCTCCGAAGAGATTTAGGGAATATACTATGATGGGTAATCCAAACGTAACCATGAGGGTTACTCCCTACGTAATAATGTTATGAATGCATCAATTTACTTTTATGTCTTATGATTTCTATTGAGTTATGCACAAATCTTATGATTTCATGAGGTATGTTAAATGGATTAAGTTTTATGAGTAAAGTATGATTTCATTGATTCTTATTTATAAATGGACTGATGTTTTCTTTTCATACTTTTATAACCTTACTGAGCTTTTTATGCTCATCCCATGTTTTTGAAATGTTTGCACATGACATAAAGTTGAATAGGGTCAAGGATGGGAACAAGGAAATGTCAAGATGTCTAAAATAAAGAACTAGACATGACTCTTTTGTTCAAGAGTTTTTATTTTTGTGAAAAAATGGATGATGAGTTGATACGTCTACTTTGTAATCTTTGAGATGTGATAGTTATGTCCTAATTCCTTAAGACTCTAAACCTGACAAGATCCTCAATGTGAATTATTCATTTAAATCTATAACAAGTAATGTTTATTGTCGGGTCCTTATATGTTATGTAGTCTATCCCAGAAATAAATACTTTTCTATATACAATATGTGGATTTAGTTATGAAAAAATGTTTATAGGTGTAAAAACATTGACAAGGTGTCGTAGTCTTTACTCAGGGTAACCTCCTACACGAAAATGGGAAATACCGCACAACTTATTTTGAAACTCCTTATAGATATTATTATGATAATACACATTTTCCAAATAAACCTAAATGACTGATTTAAATATAAATATATAACTAAATGAACCTTGTTTATGACGTAGTTGGGGTTTGGCTTAGTGGTAAGCACCTCGTAATACTACATGAAAAATGGGGGTTCAAAACCCATTGGGCGCAGGTTACTATAGCAGTACTGTATCAGTACTGTAGCGGGTACTGTTGCAGCGGCGGTACTGTTGATCGGCAGGTACTGTAGCGGCGGCAGGGCACTGTAGCGGTGGCGGTACTGTAGCGGGTACTGTAGCAGCCGGGTTACTATTCACAGAATAGAAATTTGGCCAAAACATTTGGGCCTACAGGCTATGTAATGGGCTACAAGCCCACTGGGATTTCGGGCTATGTAATGGGTCTCCCTCTACCCAGTTAAAGAGGTCTTTGCTTTGCATTATTAATAAAAATGAGGCTTCGGCCCCAACCTTTAAAAAAAACCTTGTTTATGATTATGAGATATCTACCCAAAAATAATTCAATTTCTATCTTGTATTTCATTTTTTTAGGATTATACATTATGTTTATTAATGATATGAGATAATCATGTGTATTAAATTATCTATAAATGGTGAATATCAGAAGAAATGGGATCCACACCAATACATAGAATCCATATTGTAAGAATTAAAATTTCAACAATGGGTTTAATATATTTTATTGAAGTAAACTAGTTGTTAAAACATTCTCATCAAATGGGAATAAATTATCATGATTAAAATATAAGGTTATTGAATTTTCTATATTTATTAAGGATTCAATCAGAATGATGATAACAAAAGTAAAACATGGAAAATAATGGAGAATAGAATGAAGATAAAGTTGTATTTTCCCACATTTGATAATTGTGGAAATAATAACCCTATTACATTTTTAAGAGGAATGGAATATTTCTCTATTTTTTTAGAGAGAGACAATGGTATTTATTAAATGTGTAATAATAATTTTTCTAATGTGAAATTATTTTAGTACTACGATATAGGGAACTGTGAAAATGATTATACAAAACATCAATGGAATATTTCTTAGGAGAAGCTAATGGATCATAGTAAAGCTTATGACACTACATCATATGATGAGGAAGGAATAAGATTATTTGTTTTTTATTCAATAATTATGTTATTTTAATATTTAATCAATAATTATTTAGTTTCATGAATGATGAGATAAAGAAGGATTTTAATGTACTACTTTCCTCTTTTAAATTTAAAATCATTTGTTGAATTGTACAATGAAAAATGACTCATTAGAATGTTGATATTTTGCAAACATTTTCATTGGGAAAGAAACCCCTAAATATGTTCTTGATGTTGAGATAATATTAAGTAGAATGTTATTAGACAGTAATGGTGACCATAAAGGTGGTTAGTGATTTGAAGTTTTATATTATATTTTTAGTGATTATTGGATGTTTGGATTAATGGAATATATTCAAAAACCTAATAATTTAATTCTTCCAAGCATGCTTGTTTCATATAGGGTTAATAGAGATAATGGTAATCATATATTAGGTATGTGGGATTAAGACCTACATTATTTTGGTAATATTATGTTACATTAATTTTTGAAATTTAGGTACCTTCCATCTACCATTTTTTCATTGAATGTGTACAGACATGTTTTTTATCAGTCTTTGGATTAACTAAACTTTGAATGGATCAAGATACCATTTGAAATTTATTTTACATTAATAAAATGTTATAACAATATTTTTTTACTAAAATTTTGAAGTTTGAATGTATGCATTAATGACTACATAATTCATAAAAAGTGTGTTAGGCATAAAAAATAAATATTGAACATTCATTTATAGGTGTAAGGGCTGATGTAAAAATAGATCGAACAAAAAAAATGATGATATTATTCTTACTCCATGGAAGGTGACCATGTATGTTTAGTTTCATAGGATATTGTCTTGATATTTATATTATCCCTCAACTCTTGTGAAATTATTTTCGAAAGAAAATTATTATATATAAATTTTCTTTATGAGACATTAATGTAATATTAACAGATAACATTATTTACCTTTTTTTGATGTTTTATTTAATAATGAAAATTTTCTCTATTACTTTGCATCAATAAATTATTAATATATTATTCCAATATGTCCATATTTTCACTTCCCAAAAATGTGATCCTGTTTATAGAAAATTGTTTTCTGTGACCAATTATTTTCACATTTCCATTATTAATATAATATTTTTATTAACCATTTTTATGATGTGGGTTTCCCATAAATTAAATTTCAAGTATTAACCTCTGATTATTATGAAAATTTAAAATTTCTAGGATCCATTTAATTTATGTATATTTTAATGAACCACTGTAAATTTTATAGTATTACTTTTTAAAATTTAAAATCATTGTTACCTTACCTAATGTATTTTTTTTAAAAATATTTTTATTCAATATATAAGGAATGTAGGGAATGACTGAGATTAGGTAAATTATGAAAATATATATTAAAATTGTTTATAAAAAGTATTCATTGGTTAAAAATAAATTGGAAACTAAAACCGTTTGAATAAAAATATTTGTTTTCCCATGAACTATTTTTATTCCAATAAACAAATTTTATATTAATAAATTAATTTAATAACTATTAAAATAATATATAAATTAAATATATTTATTATATATTCAATAAAATATTTTTATATTCATCAAAAACATTTTTAGAGGCATAGGAGAAGAAAAAATCATATTTTAACATATAAGGCAATATTTTTCTAAAAACAATTTTACTGACCTTTAATATAGAAATTATTTTAAATATAATTTTAAGTCTTTTAAATATTATCTTTGAAAAAATAAATATTATTTTTCAAATTTTAAGATACAAATTTACCTTGGTAAATTGTTTCCCAGATAATATTCATTTTTTATGAATAATAATGTGACTATTGGAATAACAATATAACCATTAGGAATAGTAATACAGAAATTAAAAAAATATCATAAAATATAAAATTATAAATAAACTTTCGCCCAATTATAAATGGTAATGTGATATAATTATATAATAATTTAAGTAAATTAATGTTTTTACGTTATTAATTAGGTGTTGGTATTTTTGTAAATCATAAATATTTATTTATAATTTATATTTATTATAATTATTTATATAAAGTCTTATATTCATAAAATTTATTCAAAAATTAATATTTTCTTTTCAAATAATGATAAGATAATTTTTTTGTACCTTAATTAACATTAAAATGTCTTATAAAATCAGTTATAATTTTAGATCCACTATTTTTTGAATAAATGATGTTTTCAATTTAATATATAATATATCACATGAATAAATTTAATTTAATATAATGGAGTATATTTTTTAATAATTCTCGTTAAAAAATAGTTAGGTTTGGATTTTTCGAATATTTTTTATTTTTTGGAGAACAGTTAAATATGGTAATTTACCGTGTATATACATTATCTTCAAAATAAATTATTCATGGATTCATGGATTATTTAAGAACCATTGGTTAACACTAAACATCACTATTTAAATTATTCATTCAATATAATTTAAAATATTCTTATTTTTTATCCAAAATAATAAATAAATAAATAAAATATTCAAAAAACACCCCACTCATCCACTATAAATACAACCCATTCTCCTCATTTCTTCCAAGATATTATACCTATAGAATTATATTAAATCATATTACTAATATTCTACCCACATAAAGAAGACATTTCTTAAAAAACACCAATACCAATCCCATTATGGATGTTATCAATGTGATGAATTCAAGAGGTAAATATCATATTTTATTTCTTTTATTTTCTTTTCAGTTTATTTTCATTTATTTTTCTTCCCTAAACTACACACTAAAAAATTGGTAAATGTAGTATCATTTATATACTATAATTATATCATATTAATGAAATATTCATTATTTAACTAAATTATCTATATATTTTATTCTATAAATGAAATCATAACCTCAAAGGGGTCAAATTACAGACATCATAGACAATGCATTATCATTTTACATTCATTCAATATAGGATGGTCATAAAAACATTTTTAGGGATAATAAATATATAATATTGATTATATCCTATTTAATTTCTTGTAACATTGAATAGACATTATTTTAAATAATTACAAAAAAATATGTGATGATGAAAACCCACCAAAAATAATCTAAATGAGTATCTGTAACATCATTCCTATGGATTCATCCATACCCTAAATATCTAACTGAGTTATATAACCATATAATATTATATATATTTCATATTTAATATATAACATTATTTATAGAAATATATTTTGATTTCACATGATCATTATTACGTGTATACAAGTGAACCAATCATGGAAATCATGTAAATGAACAATTCCCAATGATAAAACTAAATCATATCACTCATTAAAATTCCATAAATGAACATAATTAAATTATAATAAATAAAAAATGTATAAGAGTTTTTGAGTTAATTAATTAAACGATTTTATTTGTTTACCTAGGATGTTATGTTAAGGTACATACCACATTCAGACATAAATTAATAGAATATACCTAAACCCCCATTTTTCTTTCAAGATTCACTTTCTCGCTTTTTACTCCTACGTAATGCTAATTTAGTTTTGAATAATTATTTTAAATTACATTTATATTTTCTAAAATCATATATCTAGATCAGATAATTCTTTATTTATGGTGAGATATATGTTTTAAAATGGCTCCCATAACAAATATTCTTCATAAGGAAGCCAGTTTGAAAGGAATTTACTGATTTCTAATCTATTCTCATCAGATATCCATAAGATTTTTTAAGCCACAATGAATTTTAAAAATTCACTATTCTAGAACTAAAAAATTAACATTTTTAATTTCTTGTATTAATAAAAAATTAATCATTTTATTCATTTTAAACACTCTTTAAGATATTGTCTAATCCACATTAAAACGAATCATTTTTAAAAGATTTATAAACACTTTTTTATATATTTTCACTTATATTGTGAATAATTTATATATAAAATGTTCTTTCATTTTCCATCCATCTCTTATATGGTATATAAATGTATAAAATATTATTTTATGACAAATAACAAGGATTATCCAAAATAACACTTTCTTTCAAATTAAAAAGTGGTTTTCTCATCTCACATCTACTTATCTAAGATTTATGCCTAATTTGGAACTTATATCCAGAATATGGTGTTTGTTCAACCCTTTTATATATAAAAAACAAGTATTATAATTTTTATGATTTTCATTTATTGTTATTACTTTGTATAGATTAATATTTAAATTTTTTAAAATGGTATGGGACACTTTAGAATTTGAAAATATCCTTTCCCTCATTAAATTATCAGTTATATTATTAGAGTATTTTCATCTACGAAGATGATTCAAATAATTTAATGTATTATGAGACACTTTGATTATAAGTTATATTTTTAGTAAACATATTATTAATGTATTGGACTTAGTAAGTGAAAAAATTGACTACTTATATCCCCTCAATGAATATGTAAGTCTTATAAGATAGAACAAAAATAGAGTTTTATTTTGGCCCTAACCATTTATTTCAAGAAGTCTTGGTCAAGTACTCGATGTTTTGTTTATGATTTATATCATATGTATTCCATCATTATGACATTTTCATTTGATAAATCATGTGATTATTCGATTAGTATAATTTCAATGGGGATGATTCATGTGATTATTTAAATAGAATTATTTTTTCAGCATTTGTAAATTCTATGTTATACTCAAAATTATGTTCTAAGTGAATATTTGTATTTCATTAAACTTGTATTATATTTTATATTGGATTATATTATATTACTTACCCATAATGATAATTTTAACTCACCAATTTCTTCTCTCTTATTTTTCTATAGGATTTGACGATGCGTATTATAAATGACATAGAGGGATAATCTATGAGTTTTGTATGTTTACATAGGAGTTTCAATATTCATTTTATTTAAAAGGTAAATTTAATATTTATGTTTGTATATTTTTTTCAAAAACAATTTATCAATTCTTCTCTTCAGTAGGATACATCATTGTTTAATATGATAATTTAATAATAAATAGCACTGGCTCTAGGCAACTGGGGTCAAGGTCTTTAAATCATGGCCTCAACTGATCCTCCCCAAACACTATAGATAGTATACTATAGGTGAGGGTATATGGTATCTGTATCTTCCAATGTTTTATTTACCATTTGTTTATTAAATGAATATTTTCTTTGATATCTTCCAATACACTATGTCAAACAGTCTTTTAACACTAAAACAACTTGTCGTATATTACACAAAACACCAAATTGACTTACGATAAATGAAACACTGAGTATTTATTTTGATTAATGTATAAATGATCTATGTTTGGATTATGTTATATGAAACACCAATTAATATTTTCACAACACATATTACATGATAGACTGTCTTTCTTTAGAATATTTAATTATACAACATTTCATGTTTAACTAAACAACGATATAATATAAAAATATTTTTATTTAATGGGATATAAAATATAGGTTATGAATATTGTTAACAACATTTTGAATTATATATAAAATTATCATTATTATTGTGTATTTTATACAAATGATATAAGAACAAATTTATTTTTTCAGGTAAAAAAAATATTTTCTGAAAATTACATTTGTTCCATCTTTTAATGGTACACCCATATAAAATATAGTTTTTTACAATTTTATATGTTATATTTTTAAAAATGAACTTCATAATTGGTAGTGGGACACTAATATTTAATTTTTTTAATTTTTCTGATAAAATTAATATTCTAATGAATAGTGAGGAACACTTCATCTTAATTTAAATGTTACATTTCATATAATTTATTTACATAGTTAGATTGTCATTTTAGTTGCTTAAAATGTTTAATTGGGTTATATTTTTATAATTTAATATGAATTCTATATTCTTATGTGATTTCTCATTTATATTTGACATAAAAACATGTTAATCTTTTGATTGTTTTTCCTTCTTAAAAACAATTTTTCTATTGTTGATTAGATGAATTAATTTTAAATTAATTAATAATTTATTTTTGTTTTGAATGTGGAAAAATGGATTCCATATTTGGAATAATAATAATAATTTTTTTTAAAAAGAACCATTTATTTTTTGGACATTATGAATAGTAACATCAATAATTATTTTTAATTACCATCGTTAAATTGTATATCAGGGGAATATGGGTAAAAATAATATTATAACAGTATAAAACTTCAAAAAAAGTGTCCTAATACTATTGGATGGGATATTTCTGAATTGATAAACCTCAGACAAAGAATTTAAAATTTTGGAGCAACTTATGTCTAAAAATGACATGTTATAATAATTAATTTATAGTATACGAAATTATAACATAATCATTTTTATTTTCACTAAAAAAATATTATAGTGGGTTTATATAATAGATCAATTTTACTATAAATAGTAATTATAAATCTAAAAATATATCATTTATCATTGTATTTTATTTATAATTTTTATAAAATATATAAATAAATTAATTTATGACATAATGATGATGCAGTGATTACATTATTAATAAACAATTCAAATAAATGACATTATAAATATTAAAATAAATGTGACTTGAAAATTTTGATGAGATAAATATATTTAATGGATTATATTGACATATAATCAAAAAGTAAATGCCTTTGGTTTGAAGATATCCAGTTGTAAAATGTTTGTCAAAAATAATTATAGAATAGTGTAAAAACTGGCAGAAATGGGTTATTAAAACAAATATTATTCTATTAAATGATATAATAGTCATAAAAAAATATTATTCAGAATGATGAAATATATAATTTAATAAATGAAATTAATTATCCATGTGTAGTTCTATTTTAATTTTAGAGTATCTATTGTTAGTATATATTATTAAAATACAAGAAGACATGGTAAGAGTTTATTTTTTAATTAAGGGTTAATGCTAAAAGATAAGGTTACTTTTTGTGACATAAACAAATATATAAAACCTATATTTTTAAAGGATTGAGACCCATAATCATATTATGTTATAAATAAAAGAGTTAGTGGCCTTTATAACCATAAAACAAATATATAATAAATTAATATTTCAAGACTTTCCTAAAGTGCCCCTCCACCATCTTATAAAATGAAACCACATATACTCATTTACTCACAACTTCTGAGCCCCTTGTATCATCCAAAATCTACTCAAATAATCTTAAAACATATTTCCATTACACATATAGGCCACACTTTTGTCATAGATCCATCACTGGGATACCTTTTGTGCAAATAAAATGGAGATACCAACAAAATATGAAAAACAATTATCACATGTTTCAAAATTCATTTATTCTTATTCATCATCTTATTATGTTGTTTTTATAATAAAATAATAAATATATTTTCTTATTCATTTATATCTATTATTATAATTATGGTACAACATTATACCTCCTTGTACCCATCAAACAAATAACAATATCCCCATGCTTGTGTACGTATGGCTTACAGTCTCCACACTTTGGTGTAAATAGTTATTAAAAAATAATTAATTTTGATGGGTATAATTATTAATTTTATGGATTTACATAATTAATATAACTTGATAACTATATTTTATAATGAATATATAATATAATTCCATACGATTTATTTATTAATTGAATGATATCATCGCTCATTCCTATGTTTGGCCTATCGTATCCACGACGCAATGAGATTCATTCTCCTCTCTAACCATTAAAGAATGATTATAATGAGTATATAATAAATAATCATGAAATATATGACATAATAATTCCACTAGATCTATGTACATATATTTTTATGTCATTTACTTTCATCTATTTGTTTAAATAACGAAAATAAAACAATGTTCATGTGTACCTTCATCATACCATCTCCAAGAATGGTGTAATCCATTTCATTTATGTATCCACAGTATATATTTCTTCAATAAATATTTATGATATAAAAATCATGTTTTACATTCTATAAGTAAGTAACTCATGATCTATGTAAAATGATCTAGAATAAAAAGTCAAAACATGAATGATAAATAAAACAATAATTACACAAAACGTTGCATTAACATGGAATTGATAAATAAACGGGTAATATAATGTCATAAGATAATCATATATGATATCATAAATAATATTTTGGTTCTGTTACATGTTAATAATATGTTCAAACCCACTATACAGAATTTTCAGACACATATAGAAGAAATCTGCCTTATGGTAAGGGATAATTTTCCAATCTCATTATTATTTAAGAATGTTTATTCATAAGTATTTAATGGGGTATATTTTTTCATCCGCAATCAATGTTTTGAAAATAAATAATCTTATTTTTATTCATATAAAATATGTAAATTCAATTGCACCCATTGGTAAATATTTATTAAATGTAATGGAAGGAATCTTTTTTCATTATTCGATTTGTGGTACTTTTTGACTTTTTGCGTAAAATTACGAGGGGAATGATTTTTAACATATAAATCACGAATGGATGTTTATGGATTCATGTCAAAATATTTCAGGGATTCTTCATCAAAATGATATCATGTTTATTTTCAAATAAATTACTTTCTATTTAAATTGTGTGGTATTTTGAGAAAATAATTTTTTTTGAAGAACAAATGATATTTTTCTCATGAATTAATTTCAAGTGTTTTATAAAAATTATTTTCCATATATGATGAAACTATTTAAATAGGGTTATGTTTATATCACTATTATTACTATGATTTTATGGTGTAAATGATTGATTGATATTTTGTAGCATCCTAAGCACTTCATGGTATGTTTCTCTTAAATATATTCTAGTTATAGCCAATATTTAATCAATTACTGAGCCTATATGGATAAAAACATGGTAAATTATAGGATATATCTATAAAATATCCATTAAACCTAAATTTCCCAACACTGCGATTATAATTTTAATAATCTGACACACACGGTTGTGTTCAAGATGATATTTAGAGTCTGATAGAATTAACTTAATTTTCGGTGAATAGTAACCCAACCTTATGTATAGTAACCAACCATTATGTATAGTAACTTACTCTTCATAGTAGTAATATGACTCTTCTGAATGTTATCCCTGACCTCGAATGTATAAATGAATTTTGGAACCTTAATAATGAAGATTAAAACTTTCAGTGATTATATTTTTTGAGTAATTGATTTTTTAAATGATATAATTAATTAATCATATTTACGAAATTTATATTGAAAATGGACTTCATTATTGGCTTCTAAAAGTTGAAAAATGGTCTATATGAATTTTTGCGATGTTTCTGAAATACTTAAATTTATGATGAATAGTAAAATCCGATAATTCACAATTAATGCTAAATACTGGATTAATTGAGTCATTGATGATGATCTGCTGATTTAAGACCAATTGGTTCGAATATACATGCGTATATTACTATTATTGGTCATGTAATACTCACTATTGGAGGTCTTGAAAGGAAATAATAAATTAATGATTATAATATTGAGAAAACTCAACTCCCCTACACAATATAAACCACCCCTCACCCCCTATTCTTCCCACACCACTAAAGCTTCAACACATGCCTAAATTCTGCCACATAATCTTCTCAAGCCATCTCCCCATGTCCAAGACCATATGGTCATACCAAAATGCCAAAAACAAATGCCTTAAAAACATTCTCAAGGAGGAGTACTCAAGAGGTTAACCTTCCTTCTCTTTTCTTTCAATTTCTTTTACAAAGTTCCAATCTTTTGTACTCCCTTCTTACAACCCCTCATCAAAAATCCATGATAAATCCAATATCATACATGTAATATATTTTTATTGTGCTAATGTAATATTTCATCACAATCCCTCTTTTTTCTCTTCCTTTTATACAATAAATGCCAACACTGTACGAGATGTGTAAATTTATCACACTCATGGAAGACAGATTTTCAATTTTCATTAATATCTTTAATTCTGGTCCTGAAACATTTTCATAGGTTGAACCAAGTCATTATATTTGTATTTTATCTTTCTTAATGTTCTGTAATCTTTACACATTCATAATTTGGAATAATAATACAAAATAAGTTTATTGTGCACAAAACTGCCAAGCCAAATCCAATTGTTTATTTTAACTCGTCGAATGATTTATCTTCATATTATATCAACATAATCATTATAATATAATTTTTAAATATATAATATCACTAATAATTTATATTAAAAAATTTGGATGTTCAACCACATTTCAAATGAACTTCCATTAATGAATACAAGTAAACAAATCATGAAACCAAGTAAAAAATACTTCCAAAACTATAAAATTAAATCTCTTAAATCCATAAAAAATTACATTAATTAACTTAATAATTTTACAAAATATCAATTAAATTTTTATGAGGTTCGGAACTTATTAATTAATGATGATAATTTTATTATTCAGGATGTTATGAACAAACCAGAACACCTTCGAGCGCAAGGTAAGGGATCATCTCTCTCACTTTTGTTCAAGAATCTCCCCTATGTTGTGGATTTTTATTTTTAATTACTAATTATGGGGTATGTATTTGAACCACCCCCATACTAAACTTTTCACATATAAATATTGGAATACCCAATTACCTCTCATTAATCCCTCGCAATAACACTCGTTACTATGTCGAAATTGTTGTAAGGGGTTTCTCATCTCACTATCATTTTAATGAGATTTCCAATGTTCGCCACTTATATCTTGTATGTGTTATATGTTTACTGCCATTTGATATATAATAACACAATTACCTTTATATTAATTTTACTCAGGGATTCATTTGAGGGTTTTTATGTTCTAGTTATATGATTCGACCGATTACATTATTGCAAGATACTTTGTCTCAACTACTATTTTGTTGTGACTAACTTTGTAATGTGCACCTAATAATCATTATGTGGTGTACCTAATGACCATTTGAGACCACATATCATTTTTAAATTATTTTTATATTAAATATCCACAATCCTATATCAGGGATGTGTTTTTTGTACAAACTGTATACCATTTTACATATGGTGTTTATTTGGAATGTTATTTTAATTATAGAAATATTGATGAATCTCTGTACTCTAATCTATAACGATATTAAAAATGCATGTTACTCTTGTATTAAATCAATTTATAAAGAATTTATTGGACATTCAGTGGATGGTGGGCCGGCTATATCCCACCGATGCATCGGTAGGTCTCATGAGACGAATTAGTTTGGCGACAAAACCTTCGAGTTTGTTTCCATATCTTAGACGGGTTTCTACAGATAGAACTAAACCGTTTAAACGGTATTATGATTTCATATTCCAGATACATGACGTCTAATTAATAAATATTCTCTTGATTCATTATTGGTTATTATTATTATCCATGAGGTTATCACTATGACAATATCTTGGGATACAGTTTCACGCTTAGCTTATTCATGGCATTAGTTTTTCATTTAATCACCATGCCATATTTATTATGTCAGATTGATTATGATTAACTTATTATTGTATTCATGATTCGGAAATTTGTAACCATTATTATGTATTTGAGCTCACCCATTTTATTATTTACCTTCAACAGGTGATGAAGAGGTGTTCATTTATTGATTTCATGTGTTTGCAGTTTGTAGTTTTGTTATGTATTGTATCTTGTAACCTCTCTCAATGTAATTTGTGACGCATCTATGTATCTAGTTTCTTAAATACTACTAACCTAATCATTCATTTGGTACTTTTCATTCCTTATAACCATGAAAATATCACATGTAATGCAGCGTCTTCATCCAAGAGGGTGCGGGTGATACATATTTTATATGGATTATGTTATGATGGAATAATTTTTAAAAATCCCGTTTTATTTCATGGGTTATGCAATGATGAATGATTAATGTTTTGTGGAACATGTAAGTAATATTTCATCCTGAGATTACGGGACCTATATATCCAAAATATTTATTGGGTAATGACTTATATCTCATTATATAGGCATTAATTTAATGATAACTAAGTCTAGTTGAGTAATACATGGCTCTAATAACAATAAAATCGTGTTCTGTAATACATGGCATGAACACAAAGAAAATATGGATTAGTTTTACATGTTTGGAACACCAATTAAACCTATTTTAGTAATAGGCTTTTTCCATTATGATAGTCTTGGAATCATTGACTTGGATACTATTGGAATCATAAAATGTTATTATTTTTTTCAATAAATACTTGTTTTATTCAAATGATATTTTATCATGGTTAATTTTCTTTTATGATCTATGCCTTACAACCCATCATGATTGATTTCATGACTCAATATTTTGATATTTATAATTAATGTTCATGTTTTTACATTATTATATTTATGGTTTGTTTTATGTTCTGAATTAATACACTAAGTGAATATTTGATCTCACCCTTTTTAGGTTTCATTTCCCTGGGATATAAAAAATGTTTTTAGGTGACAAAACAAAAGGGGAAGTTATTTATGGGTGATATTGAAAGCCATTCACCATGATACAGGATTATGTTCTAAGAATACAATGAAACTAAACAAATAATGTATTTTGGCGTATATTTGTGTAATGTATTAATTATTATACAAATGAAATGTAATGTCCATGTACATCAAAAATGGGTCTCTATAGTTGGCATTAGATCAAATTTTCATTTAACCTTTATAAATTAGGATGTGAAAACATTAGTGAGATCCCTAGAGATATTTAAATGGTATTTCTGGGGACTTCCCAAAGAGTTAGTGTAACTATAGATTACAATCCTAAAAAAATGGTAAATATTTTGAATAATCTATAATTAAAACTTTGATGTTAGAGATTGAATGTACTCCCCCTTTATTATGATGTTTTCCAAGTATTATTTCTACATCTCAAACTATTCATTTTGTTTTTACACAATGGGAGGAACCCAAAAGAACCCTTTTAATACTGGATGTGATGGTAAATGAAATTATTTCCTTCCTAAAAAACCAAATGTTATGGGATCCTGAAAAAAAAACTTGTTTCTACAATAGAAAATACTACTAGGCTTCCAAATTACCAAGGGTGGGAACAACGTCATCTTCAATCATTCTTAAGGCAAAATAAATCTTATTTTAGTGGAATGTCTAATCTGCAAGTAACTGTGAAATGGATTTGTATTATTGAAAATATATTTTTCATTCTCCATTGTTCAGAATGTGAAAAGGTTATGTTGGAAAATTATTTCTAGGAAGATAAAGAGAATATATTTTGGAAAATTATCAATAATATTACCAAACAAGATAAAACTGAATCCATGGATTCGGATAAGTTCAATTAATTATTTATCTTTATGTACCATCCCTGAATTCTTCATTAAAAATGGGTGATTGTGGTTTCTCATCAATATGATATTTATGATAAGAAAATTAGGAGTGATCACAAATGAAACTATAATATTTATGGAGAATAGAATATTAGATTTTCTTTATTCTAAAAGTGTGGAAGGACACATAGATGAAATTGCCTTAAGGGGACTGATAAATATTTTATGTGTTGGAAAGAAGTTCATTGAACATTTTACTACTAATCTAATGGGGAAAATAAAAATCTCCAATGTGGGAACCTCCCATAAAATCAGGGATACAAGTGAAAGGAAATGGTAAATTATGATAACTTATTCCCTAATACAAGGGTTAATGAAGATTGACGTCATGAACCTCTTATGATAAGAGGTAAAGGGATGTCACATTTGATCACTATTAAAGATGTTTAGTATGAAAACAACATGGTTTAATGATTAAGTTTCATATAATGGGTTCTAGAATAGTGTTTTAGAATACATTTTATGGTATTATGGATGATTGGATTATCTATGTAATGGTCTATTGTGGTTTTCCATAAGTTTATGGTACCGATAGCCATGAAAAGTGATTCTAATATTTTTGGAATTCATGTGATATGCATATTATGAAGGTATAATTAGATAATTTTATGTTTGAGAGTAATAATGACCTCCTGACTGATATAAGGATAATGTGATATCATGGTATAGCTATATAAAATGTTTGGTATTTTAGGTGTATGGAAAGTGTAAATTTGTATATAATGGGTTTTTAACTATGGTTCTATTGAAATTCATATTAGAATCATGTTCCAAGAGAATACACGATTAAGGTATTCACATGCTTAGAATGTGACAACCTAAAACAAACTAATGAGATATGGGAGATATATGATAATTCAATTTAGTTCACCTATATCAAATGATTTATTTTTTCTAGATTTTAATGTTATCCACTTATCGATTGAATATGTTATATTTTGGTTGAGGTTTTTTATATTAATGTAATATCTCACAATAGGTGGAAATATGCATGTTTGATTAAATATTATGAAATTTTTTTGAGACATATATAATTACCTATCATTAAATCACATGATCCACTGACACATCAAGAATGAAAAATTCAATATCATTTCATTAATTATGAGATGAAGTTGAAATTTATCATGGAACGAACAACTATGAGACTTTATTAAAATCAAGTATGTATTTATTCTCCTGAAAATTTATTCTACCTTAGGAAAATAATAATGAAAGCCAAAAATTTTAACATTGTAACTTCTTATCTGATGAATTAGATGGCCCCTAAAATCATAGAATATTTCTAACTTTCTTGTTGTTAAATTTATCATAATCATGTTATCTACCACTATCCATCATAACATGATGGTTATATTTCTCTTCCATAACAATGATTTGACTTCCCACCAATGTTATCCTATGTGGAAACCATGTGATTAGTTATTTTGGTTAACTATTATGTTTCTCTCTTTTCTATATTAAAATGGTGTTTTAGTATTCCTTTTTACCATGTGGGTTTCCTTGAATGAAAATCTCAAGTACTAAACCTTTTATATCCCCAAAACATTTTTAGGGAAAAATTAATTTTAAGGGGGGAATAATGTAACATCTAGAGTCATTATGGACATTTTTTTCTGTTAAATTAAAATTTTCTTTTTCTCTGGTAATGCATGAAGTCAAACAATCCTTTCACAGTAAACCAACTTATCGTATATTACATGCAACAATGAGTTGGTATAAAATACATACAAGAATTAATAATAATTTTTTCAATGAATAAAATAACTATGTTTAGATTATGTTATATAACAAAACAAAAGAAAATTTCACTACCTGAAACACTGAATTGGCTTCTGTTACACGCTAGAGTGACCTTCCTCGATAGATTTCGTTGTACACAATACCATATTTCCTTAAATAATGATATATTATTAAATTAATTTTAAATATGGTATATAATTTCTCTATTATGAATATTATCAACCACTTTTTGAATTTACATTACATCAAACATCATCTTATGTATTTTTGAGACATTATATACAAAAAAATTTCAACTTTTTAGATAAAACAATTTTTTAAAATACAGCTTTGTGGCCTATTGATATCGCACCCATTTTAAATATAATTTCTAACAATTTTATATATTATATTCGAAAAAATAAATTTTTTATTTGAAAAAGGGAACTAAAATTTTAATTTGGCTTAATTTTTCGTATTTTTCCTATACAATCATATTTTACTAAATAATGAAAATTAATGTTTTTTAATTCAAAACAACATTTTCATCTAATTTACTTATATCATTATATTGTCCATTTAATTATTTTAAAGTGTAATTGAATTATTTTTTAATCATTTATTCCAATTTTAGTCATTTTAAGTAATTTTACATTAAAATTGGACAAAATCTCATTTTAATATTTTAATAGATTATACTTCTTAAAAACATACTTTCTAATTTTGAAAATATGAATAAATTTGAAATTAATTACTAGAATTTTCATGTTTTGAATTTTGAAAAATCTGTTGAATATTTGGAATCAATATTTCCAAATATCATAAAATGGTACCTTTTATTTTTTAACAATATGAAGGATACCCTTAGTAATTATTTTTATTTACCATAGTTAAAGGGTAAATCATGTGAATAAGGGTAAAAATAATATAATAATAATTTAAAACTACCTCAAAATGTTTCCTAATCCTTTTAGATGAGACTTGTCCTATGATGAGCATCCTTAGGCCGCTATATTGGAATTTGGGAGCCATTTTGAGGTGTAAATGACATGTTGTAATAATTAATTTAATGTTAAGAGAAATATAACATAAAAATGTATCATTTTACAAAAATAATTTTAAAGTGGCTATGTATAATGGATTTCTTTTAGTATAATGAGTAATTAGAAACATAAATATATTAACTACATCATGGTGGTTTATATATAATTTTTATGCTTTATAAAAATAAATTTGTTTATGACACAATGAAAATACAGTGATTAACTTATTAATAAAAATTTCTAATAATTTATATTATAAATATTAAAAAAATATTATTTTCATTTTAATGCCATCAAAAAAATTAGGTAAGATATAGACATATTATATTTGAGTTAATTCCTTTGGTTCAAAGTAATGAAGTTGTTATGACTTTAACAAAAATTAATTTCGAAATAGTGTCAAAATTGTTAAAAGTGGGGTTTTAAAACATACAATATTTTATTAATTGAATTAATAGTCATAAAAATATAAAATATTTCCAATTGACTTATATAATGTAAAAAATGACATTAATCATCCACTTCTTGTTTCTATAGATAATCAATAGTATCTATAGTAAGCATATATTATGAAAATATAGGAAGACGTGTTAACAGTTAATGATTTTAACTAAAGTTTAAAACCAAAAGATCAGTTTAATTTGGATTCAAAACATCTAAGAAATATTGGGTGAGATTAATTTGACCCATTGTAATTTTATCTTTGAAGTAAATGAATTTGGGACCATTATTAACGGGGAAAAAAATTATGAAAAATTAATATTTTAAGACAAACCTAAAGTACACATCCTCCCTTTTATAAAAGGCCTCCACACCTACTCACTTACTCACACGTTTTGATCCCCTTGGATCATTCAAAAACATCTCAAAAAATATCCCAAAATCCATACCTTCACCCTAGAGGCCAAACATTGGACAGAAATCCATCCTTGGGAGACCATTTGTGAAAATCAAAAGGAGATACATGAAAATAGAAAATTATTTTGTCACCTCCTTCAAAATGGTTTTCAACTTATACTTCCTATTATTAGGTAGAATCCATAATAAAGTAAAAAATTGAGTATATTATACTCTATGTGATGTTATTATAATAATGGTAAAAAAATATACCTCAATTTGACCATCCTACAAATAACAATATCAACATGCGTGTGTACATACAATTACTTTCTTCTCCTCGTTGTGTAATTTGTTATTCATCAATATTTAATTCTGATTAGTATAATGATTCATATAATGAATTCATTTAAGTTATATAACTTGATAATTATTCTTCATAATTAATATACCATCTAATTCTATACCATTTATCCGTTATGTGAATGATATCATCACATGTGCATATGTACGGTCTACCGTCATCAAGACGTGATGAGATTCAACCTCCAAAATAACCATTAAAGAATGATTATAAAGAATATATAATATATAAGCTTGAAGTATATGGAATAATAATGATACTGTATTTATGAATATATATATATATATGTAGGTCATTTACTTTGTACTATTTAATTTAATAATGAAATGGAACGAATGTTCCTGCGTACATATGGCCTATCATCTCCATGGACATTGCATTCCATTTAATTTATCTATCTACTATATATATCTCTATGCTAAATATTTATGACATATAAATAATGTTTTACATATTTTATGTATCTAAATCATGATCTATGTAATAATATCTAAAATAAAATGTATAAAAACCTACGATAAATAATAATATTATTACCCAAAACATTGCTTTAACATGGAATTCTAATTAAACAAGAAATATAAAGTCATAAATGAATCTTATATGATATTTTAAATATTAATACTGTTCTGTAAAAATTTAATAATATGTTTAGACCCAATATATTTCCATTTTGGACACATTTGGAAGGAATCATTTAACACCCCCAGATTTCATAGTATGTTATTTTCTATAAGGTAATTCAATAGCTTGCGCTACATGCAAAACATAGTTTGAGTGCACCACAGCTTACCAAACTAGCTGTATAAAATGGTTATGAAAATTAATAAATTAAATTTTAATTTTATAAACTCCATATAATTTAAGATTTCAAATTATGTGTTTCTTATACATAATATTAGAAGAAATTCAATTTTTCAGATACAAGTATTATTAAAAAACACAATTTTACAACCTTTTAATGGAGAACAATTTTTAAATAAAAAAATTGATAGGTTTATTTATTAAATTTGAAAATATAAACATATTATTTATAATTGGGACATAAAAACTTAGATTGGATAAATATTTGGTGCTTTTCTGATAAATATCATATTTTGATGAATAGTGAAAAATTCTAAATTTTAATTGAAAATGTTTTTTAATGAAAATATTTTATAATGATAGATTATAAATTAGATTTGGATTGAAGTATAATTAGATTATATTTTTATAATATAATATATTTTTGGTCATTGAAAGTAATTTTAAATTTAAATTGGACATTAACACATATAAATCTTTTAATAGTTTGTGTCTCTCATAAATTCACTTTTTGGTTTTGACAAAGAGATAATATATTTTTTAAAATTAATTAATACAACTCATGTGGTTTAAATTTGGTGAAATATAAATCATTTTGTAATTTGGGATATCATTATTAGGATGGTGTTATATTTTGGTATTTTTAGGAAGACATTCATTTTTTTATTAACAGTGAAAAATACATTGTTATTGTTTAAATCATACTTTTAATTTGAATAATTATTTATTGTATTTAAATTGATATTAAGTAAAAATATATATATAATACCTATATATTTTCAATTTAATTCATTGGATTCATTTTATAATAAAATTATATATATATATATATAATTTTTTGGGAAATTTTAACATATTTTACCCACCTTCCAAGCACATTTGCGAATTTTCATAAAAAAGTAATTTTACTACTTCCGCAAACTGAATTTCAAAAATATGAGGGGAATTGTTTGAATCAATATGTAAAATTTGTTTCAATAGGTTGAAAGTAATTTATGGTGAATACTAACTTGTGAAATTTATTTTCCATAGTTAAAAGTAAATATGGTAATTAAATGTAAAAATAGTATTATAATTACACTAACATATGTCCCAATTCTATTGGATAAGTGTTTTTCGACATAAATCTACCATAGGAAAAAATATTATCCTCTTTTTTCCACATGTATTATATTATGACATTTATTATTACTTTACATTATGATGTGTTAAAAGTGTTAAATTCCAATTTTCGTAACTAATACATATCTAATATAGGGTTATACATAAGATAAATTAGACTATAAATATTATTTATATACCGATGAATATTTCTGACATAATATTATTTTATTTATACTTTTTAGTCATTTAATTATAATATTTATTTATGAGAAAATGATTATGCAGTAATTACATTATTAATGAATGATTAAAATAATTGATATTATAAATATCCGAATAAATATAAATTAAGATTTTGATGAATTAAAAGAATTTTATATGCTAATATTTCATGTTAGGATGGATTAAATTTTTTTGGTTCTATGTAGTAATTTTATGTTGACATCCACAAAAACCAAATACTAAATAGTGTCAAAATTGACAAAAATGAGTTCTTGAAAAAAATATTATATTTTTAATGTATTTAATATTCCTAAAAATTAATGTTCAATAAAATGATTGATATAATGATACATATGTCATCAATGAACAACTTGGGGTTTTCATTGGATATTTATTGTATTTTTATTAAGCATTTATTATATTAATCCAAAAATACATGGTAAAAGTTAAACTATTTAACTAAGAGTTAAATATAAAAGATAAAGTTAATATGGTGACTTAAACCTATATAATACCTATTGGTTGGGAGGTTTAAGAATCATCTGCATCTTATCGATGAAATAAATCCTTTTTATCCATTATAAACCAAAAATGATTGCATAATAAATTAATATTTCAAGCTTTCCCTAAAGTGACCCTCACCTCTCTTATAAATGGGTATTCCCCTCTTTCTAAATCACACCTAAAAAGGCATCTGACTCTACCAAAACTTGATAAAATAACCTCCCAAAAACCCTCACATAATTCTACACGCCTTACATTGATCATAATGCCATCCAAATGATCCCTTTGGATCAAATCCAATGGATGCACCCGAAGAAGACGTTATAATTACATCACCTATTTAAAAATTCTTTTCATCTTCCACATCCTCTTTCTTTGTTTTCTCCATACCAAAATATTGAATCTAGTACCATATACATACTAGGATGTTCTTATATATATGTTACTACAATATTCATTATTCTATCTGTCATATGAATGCTAATGTTAGTATACACGCGTAAGTAAGGCTTACTGTCTTCTCGTCATGGTGAGTTTGTTATTCTACACTTCATTATTTGGATGGGTATAATTATAAGTGTAAATGATTTAAATAATAAGTATAACTTTTTAATGGTTCTGTATATACAATATAACCCTCCCAATTCTATATTATTTCAACATCAATAGAATGGTATTATCCCTCGTGCGTACATACGGATTACCGTCTCCACGAATGTGATGAAATTCATTCTCCATCATAACCATTCAAATATAATTTTAATTTTAGGATTAAAAATAATGTTTTCAAACATAATATGATTATGGATATGAATCAAATACATCATATCCATAACAAAAATGACTTACGCAACAAAACATATAATGGAAAACAAATCAATTAACACCCAAAACTACTATAATACTGAAATATTATTAATAAATCAATATTAGAAGATCATATATGATATAATATTTAAGTACGAGGTTTTTTTATAATTTATTAACAATGATTTCACCATTTTAAATGAGCTTAACTTACCATCCATTAATTAAAATTACAACTTAAGGGGTTTTCATCTCACGTCTTTTTTCTGTGAAATTCATGTTATATTCCCCCCATTTTCATTTGTGTGGTGTATGTACTGCCCATGATTATATTAGTTGTGTAATATAATTTAATTTATGGGTTTTTAAATAATCATTTTTTCCTTATTTAATGGGTTTTATATTTCGTAAGTTATCAAATCATAATGGAATTTCTAATTTCAATTTCCACACATTGGTTTTTTGGAAATATTCATTGATTATCTGACTCCATGATTATGTGTGAAATAACTATTTATTTATTTATGTAGAAATTTCCACTCCACATTGTGTGGATATATTTTTTACACACATAATCACTCAATTGATAAATTCTCAAGTCATCAATATGTACTTGGTATGTGTAATCTTAACTCAATTTCCATTCATTGAGTTAATCAGTCAAGTCATTGGGGTTGTTTTTACAAGATTATGTGTGAATATACTCTAATTGATTTACATTGAATATCCAATAATATTAATTGTATTTATATTTTTCAAACATAATTATTCAATTTATTTATCTTTAACATAAGGATAGGGTCTTTACAATGGATTTCATCTAAATTTACATTCCATTGAGACTTTTTGTTTTTAGGTGCTATTTCACTTTTATAAGGTTTACATATTGTACATTGAAATAGTATATCATGAATCCTTTAATTATAATTATATGTTGATGTTTTTATAACCTCAATTATTTTAATTCAAGCGTTTCTCATGTGGTTAGGAACTCTAACTAAAATATAATTTTAATTGTTTTAATGATTTATTCTTCTAAATCATTCCCATCAATGTCCATGTTTTAAAAATGGTGTAACGTTTTTATTTATATATACATGAATTTTTTAAAAGTAATGTTTTATTTAAATGATTCAATTTTGTATGGGATAGTTTTATTGAAAAATCTATTTTAATAGCTTCTACTTAAATAATGATACATCTAAATGTTTTCAAGAAAGATGAGATATTTCTCTCATTTATTTTTAATGATTATTTTCAACTATGTAAATATCCTTCATTATTTTTGTTTGAGGTAGATTTACTATTACACAGTATTCCATATTGTATTAAATTGGTTATGTTTGACTCTGCATATGCTATTTTTATACCATTCATGGTTTGTGGTCAATATATTGACATTTCGTATGCAAATTTTAATATAAATTTGTAGATTATGTTTCAACCTTTTCATATGAGTAATGAATTAATCATAGTGAGTTATGGGTGGAGCCTGCTATATCTTCTAGATGTATCGATAGGTCTTGATAGATAAACTAGTGTCTTGGCACTATGCCTTGAAAAAATATTGTTTATATTCTTGGAACGAGGGCTTGACTATGTGGTTATGATGTCCGACATTACGTATTCCATCATTATTAAATTAGATATTTATTTTACATGTAATTATTAAACTAGTAGAATATCCATGTGAATATGTAAATTGAATTATTTGATTCATATTTTCTATATTAGGATGAATATTAAATTAAAAAGGATTTAGTTTTAGTCGTATAAATTTCCTTAAATGTTTTTGTTTTTTTATGAATGTTTCTCCAATATTGTTAACCTTATTGGGAATCTGATCTCACCCCTTTCTTATGTATTTCCCAGTATGGGAAGATATATATTATGATTGAACTCCTGGAATATGCTAAATAATATGAGTTTTTTCAATGGAGGCATAATGTTTTAGTATTTCCATTTCATAAAGTAATGTAAAACATATGTATGTATCATGAACCATTAGAGCTAATAAAATAATCAGTCTCTCAAGACATGATATCTTGTGATCATGAAAATGTTATGTAATAATTCACTAATTGTGGGTAACTATGGTCGGGGCATTACAGTTTGTATCAGAGTAAGTTTAGTAAAAACCTAGAAGCTAAATTTAGACAAAAAATGATTAGAAAATGTTATCTAAGATAGAGTTTGAGGATTATTATAAAATAAAATCAAAAAAAATTGGTAATGTAAAAATTATTTTTTTATTCCAAGAAATACATACTGGTCTGGATATGAGAAGGTGGAGGAAACTTTAGCACAAATGTACCTAGGGGTAAAATCCTAAAACACCGCATTGAGCTAGACTCGAATGGGAACTGGTGCAAGACAATAGACCTTGCAACACTCTTTTTTACGACACTCCTATGGGATATGATAATGATTATTCAAATTTTAATTACATCTTGATTTGAAGGATTTTAATATTAGATGAGAATAAATAACCATTCTTAATCCAATGGTGGTTCATATTGAAAATTTGGTTTCAGGATATTCTCTATATGATTTTATGAATATTGTTACTCACACTATGTTTTTTGGTTTTAGTTAATTTTTGGATTCCAAAAAAAGTAATAGAAACATTGAACATGATGTACAAGTAGGGAATAATTGTGGAAATGATAAAAAAATGGAATGTTGATAGGAATAAAATATATTGTGTCCATGACTAAGTATGTTTCCAAAAATATTACCAACATTATATACATTAACCAACTCCCAAATGCAAGAAAGAAGGGAAAGGCAGAGAATTATATGACCTCCAGCAGTGTAGACTGCGGAGAAAAGAAACTTCAACTTCCATCATGCTATAAATGTTTAAGGAGACTCCCTTGAAAGTGTCTCATTGGAACAAATAAATTGTTTATGTGTGGGAAATAAGGACTTAATGTAAATAATTTCTGAAGAAAAATAAAGAGTACTATAGAAGAAAAAAAATGATCATGATAATCCATTTGTAGTCATTTTCTGTAAATGTAGTGAAATTTGGAATTAACCAAGTCAATACCCTATTCTATTGGATATCCACAAGGTCAAGGAAGAACATATGTGGAAATAAATTTATGGAGAAATGTTTGAAAGTATTATTGGTTAGTGTGACTAATTCTTTTTAATTAAATTATTTTATTGATAAATAATAAGTTGACCTGGGATCTTTTTTTTAGCATATAGATATCCTTAGTATATGAAAATTATTGGTGATTCTGTGAAAATTATAATTTTGGAAGACATTTCCTCAGTTGTGTACTCGGTATTCCTAAGAAAAATAGAATACGATGAGATTTAATTTGAGAGGTAATGAATGATTTTTTTTTATTTTGGAATATTATATTTTTTTATAGAGATTCAGTTTATTAATGGAAATGGATAACCTATAATAGAGAATATGTGATTCAGTTATTTATACTTTTGTATGTTACATTAAGAGTAGTTGATGTTTTTTGGAGATAAATGTTAAGATTTACTATGAATTACTATGGGATTAATTTCTTCTTTGTTTTTGGTTTCAATCATAATTTGGATTATATTTTAGTGTTTTAAAGGTAATTTATTATTGAATGGTCATTATTTAACATTAGGTATTGTATGATTAATTTTGGAAATTATGACTACTACTTCTTTCTATAAATTATTATCCATTTTTGGGATTTTATGATCTTATACTAACCATTTGGTTTCGGTTGATCTCTAAAGAGAAGGAAAATATATAATTTATTATTTCTGGATTATGTGTTTCTCTAGAAGAAGACTCTAGAGCTTTTGGTGTAACCATGTAATCTTGAATACTCATCATTTTGATAAAAGAGGAGTAAGTGGTAGAAATTTATTAAAGTTTGAAACTCTACATAAATAGTTAAGACATATCATTACTTTCTTAGACAATCTCATAAATAAATCTCTCAACATTAAACAATAAACATTGTCTTTTTCGTTTCCTATTGGGAAACATGAATATTTAACCTATCAAACGATTATGGTTTTCTTATTGTTAACCATCATGTTCTCTATTACTCTTGATCATAACTTTACACTTAGTTTATCTTTCTTATCCATTTTTTCCTACATGGAATCCTCGTATCGGTTATCTCAGGTGGCCTTTGTACATCTCTTTCATTCCTTTAAAGTGATACATTTCTTGATTCTTTTTATGATTTGGGACATTCAATGATTTACCTAGCACAATTTTAAAATTACGACGACCCAATTTCCAAAATGGGGGAATAATTTAGACCCCAAGAATTTATAGTATGTTATTATTTAAATGTAATTCAATAGCTTTTGCTACACGCAATACTGAGTTTGAGCGCACCACAAATTACCGAACTAGTCGTTCCAAAAATTGTTATGAATATTATTAACTACATTTCGAATTATATATACTCTATATAATTTTATCATATATGTTTTCTGTTTCTAGGACATAATATTAGAAGAAACTCAATTTTTTAGATAAAACAAGATTTTTTAAAAAAAAGAAATTTTACAACCTTTTAAGGGAGAACCCATTTTAAACCCAGTATTTGGGACTTATATATATTCAATTTCACAAAATAAACTTCTTCATTTTATGTAGGACAAAAAAAATGGGATAAGTTTTCCGTGCTTTTCTGAGGACATTCATATTATGATTAATAGTAAAAAATAATAAATTTTAATTGAAATTTTTTTAATCAGAATAATTTATTATGTTAAATTATTAATTTGAATGTGTTTTATGTATGTATAGAATAAAATTTTATCATTTAATCCAATTTTCATCAATGGATGTAATTTAACATTTAAATTGGACATTAACACATATCAATCTTTTTATATTTTTTTACATATCAAAAACCTGATTTTAGTTTTTTACAAAGGCAATGTTTTTTAAAATTAATTAATACAACATATATGTTATAAATTTGGTAAAATATACATAAATTTTAAATTTTGAATATTGTAATTGGCATCGGTTGAATGTTTTATATTTTTCCAAAAAACATTCAATTTTTGATGAATACATAAAAACACTCTGTTATTGTTTAAAACAAAAGTTTTATTTAAATAATAATTTTTATTATTTAAATTTATTTTAGGTAAAAATGGGTAAATAATACCAATATTAATTCAATGTAATTAATTTGAGTCATTCTTTAATAAAATTAGATGTTTAAATTTTTATCAAACATTTTAACGTCTTTTACCCACCTTCTACACACATTTGAAAATTTGGATAAAATGTAATTTTACATCTTCTATGAGTTGAAATTCAAAAATACCAGAGAAATAGTTGAAATTATTATGTAAAATGTGCTTCAATAGGATGACAAATAATTATAGATGAATAGTTACTCTTGGATTCTATTTACCACAATTAAATGTAAATAGTGTAATTAAAGAAAAAAATTATATTATAATTAACATATAACATGTCATAATTCTATTTTATATGATCTTTTCAACAAAAATAAACCTTACTAATAAAATATTATCTTATTTGACCCACTTAGATTAGATTAGGACATTTAATATTATTTTATTTTCAGAAGAGTTGAAAGTGTTAAATTCAAATTTTCATAACCAAAACATTTTTCATATGTGGTTATACATAAGATAAATTCGACTATAAATTTTCACTAAAAATATAAAAATAATTCCTACACAATTGTTTATTATTTATAATCTTTAGTAATTAAATATTTAAATTTATTTTAGACACAATGATGATATAATAATAACCGTATTAATGAATGATTAAAATGATTGGTATTATAAATATCCAAAAAATATGTAAGTTTATAATTTTGATTCATTGAACTAATTTTATAAGATTATAAGACATTTTAGTATTGAAATAATCTATTTGTATTGAATTAATCATGTTTTTTTACTTTCACAAAAACAAAATACTAAATAGTGAAAAATTGACAAATATGATTTTGAAATGAAATACTATATTATTAAATGATATAATATTCATAAAAATATTTTTTACATCCAAAGAACTCATATAATGATATATATATATGTCATTAATTATGAACGTGGGGTTCTCTAGTATTCTTATAGTAGGCTTATTAATAATTTATTATAATAATACAAGAGTACATGGTAAAAGTTAAACTATTTAAGTAAGAGTTAAATCTAAAAGATAAGGTTAATATGGGAAATATATCAATATAAAACCTATGATTTTGAGAGTTTCTCGACCCATCCCAACTTTATCCTAGAAATAAATCCTTATTGAGACATTATAAATAGACTATGATTGTATAATAAATTTTTATTTCACGCTTTTCCTAAGTTGACCCTCACCTCTCTTATAAAAGGGTCCTTCCTCTTATCTAAAAAGCACACCTCCATAGCCTTTCGGATAGTCCATCCCCTAATAAAATATCCTCCCAAAAACCCTCAATTAATCCTAGAGGCCTTTATTTGATCATAAAATAATCCTATGGATCTATTTCAATCAAATCAAAAGGATGCACCTTAAGAAGAGGTAATAATTTCATCACCACCATCAATGTTATTTTCTTCTTCATCTTCTTCTTTATTTGTTGATTGCATACAAAAATAATAAATCTATTACATTATACATATGATTTTTTATTATAAATATAGTAAAACCAAAATTATTATTGTATCCATCATATGAATGAAAATGTCACAATACGTGCGTACATACGGCTTACCGACTCCATGTCGTGGTGTAGTTTTCTATTCAACACTTCATTATTTGGATTAGTATAATAACGAGTATAAATAATTTAAATAATAAATATAACATGATAATTATTCTGTATATATTATATAACCACCTAATTATAAAATATTTCATCATCAATATAATGGTATTATCGTTTGTGCATACGTACGGATTACCATCTCCATGAACGCGATAAGTTTCATTCCCCGTCGTTACAATTCAAGAATAATTTACATTTTATGAATAAAACTATTTTTTATGTACATAATATCATTTTGGATATGAATAAAATACATCTTATCCATAATAATCATGACTTACATAACAAAACATATAATGAAAAACAAATCAGTTATCACCCAAAGCAATTCTACTACTGAAATATTTTTAACAAAGCAATATTAAAATATCATATATGAGTTCATATTTGTGTATTTGGTTCTTTTATAGTTTAATAACAATAATTCCACCCTTATTCGTGAGGTTAACATACCTTAAACGATGAAAATGGTCAAGTTAAGGGGTTTTCATCGAAATTCTTATTTCCTTGAGATTCTTCATATTTTTCAACTATTTTCATTTGTGTGGTGTATGTACTTCCCATGATTGTATTTTTTTATTTAATATACATAATTTTATTATTATTTACATCTTTATCATATGATCCTTCTTTCTTGGGGTGTGTGTTACTTAAGTTACCAAATTGGTAAGGGAATTTCTAATTTGGATTTCCACTCATTGGGTTTTACAAAAAGTTCATTGGTTATTTTACTCCAAGATTATTTGATGAATCACTATTTATTAATTTATACATAATTTCCACTACTCATTGTGTGTATATTCTTTTGAGACATATAATCACTCCATTTATAACTTCTGAAGTCATCGATATGAACTTGATAAGAGTAATCTAAACTCAATTTCAATTCATTGAGTTAAACATCCAAGTCATTGGGGCCGTTTTTACAAGAAAATGTGTGAATGTACTCTAATTTATTTACACTAAATATTCAATAATATTGTGTGTATTTATAATTTTCACACATAATTATTTCATTTCATTATCCTTAACCTATGTATAGGGTACTTATAAGTGATTTCATCTCAATTTAAATTCCATTGAGACCTCCTTGTTTTTATGCTCCAATTCACTTTTTTATGGTGAACATATTGTACTATGAAATAGTATATCATAAATCTCATTATTCTCAAGATATAATAATTTTTTTATTATGTCAATTATTATTAATCATGCATCTCTCATTTGGATTGGAACTCAAACTAAAATATCATTTTAATTATTTTAATGATTTAATCTTATAAATTGTTCTCATTGGAGTCAATGTTTTAAAAATGGGGATACAGATTTATTTATATCTACCTTAATGTTTTAAAATTAATATTACTTTTAAATGATTTAATATTTTATGATTCACTTTGACTAAAAAATCTATTTTATCAGTTTATTTATAAATAATGACACTTTTAAATGTTTTCTAGAAAAATTTGATATTTCTGTCAAGTAGTTTTAATGATTATTTTAATCTATGTCAATATCCTTCAATATTCATGATTGAGGTTGATTTATTATTATAAAATCTTCCATATTGTATTTAATTAGTTATATTTGATTATTAATATGCTATTTTTATACCATTCATGGTTTGTTTTAAAAATATTGACATTTAATATGCTAGTTTTGATACGAATGTTTTGATTATGTTTCAACCATTTAATATTTGGAATGCATTGGACATAGTAAGTAATAGGTAGAGCCAATTATATCACCTCGATGCATAGTTAGGTCTCATGAGACAAACTAGTGTCTTTTCCCATGTCCTTAACTAAATTTTATTTGATGTCTTGGCACGATTCTTTAATTATGTGGTTATGATGTCTGGCATTATGAATTCCATCATTATGAAATTAGAAATTTTTATTACATGTGAAAATAAACTAGTAGAATATTCATTTGATTATGTAAATTGAATTATTTTAATTATATCCGCCATATTATTCTGATGTTTAAATTTGAAAATCTTGTGTTTTAGTCTTATAAATTCCCTTAAATGTTTATGCTTTCTTATTATATTTTCTGCTATATTGTTATCCTTACTCAGCATCTGAGCTCACCCCTTTCTTATGTTTTATTTTTTATAGTATTTTATGAAGTAAATTATTATTGACTTCCAGGAATATGCAAAGGGATATGAGTGTGTTCAAAAGAGATAAAATGATTTAGTTCTATCCATTTCAGAATGCAATGTAAATCATATTTATGTCTCTAGTACCTCTAGGGATACTAAACTAATAAGTCATTCGAGACATGATATATTGTTATCAGGAAAATGTTATGTAATAATGCAACAAATCTTGGTAACTAGGTTTGGAGCATTAAAAATCAGACCTAAGGTAAGAGATAATTTTTCAATATCATTATTATTCAAGATTGATTATTCTCAAGTGTTTACTAGGGTATATTTTTCACCCATGTGCATGTTTCAAAACATGTAATAATATTTTTATTCTTTTTAAAAAATTTAAAGTCAATTTTACACATCTGTAATTTTTTATGAAAAGGAATGAAAGGTATATTTTGTAATTATTCTATTTGATTTACTTTTTGAATATTCCTAAAACAATTATGAGGGAAAAGTTTTTTAACTTATATGGCATGAATGGATTTGTACTGTTTCATAACACATTATATTCATGAAGATTCCTCTACAAAATTTCATATTTTTTCAACTAAATTCTTTTATTTAAAAATTGTGTGGTATTTTGAGAAAAGAAAACATTTTTGAAAAGTAAAGGATATATTCCTCATGAATTATGTTCTATTGTTTTATCAAAATTAATTTTCATCTAAGATGAATCTCTTTTAAAAGGGTTATGTTTCTATCCATATTATTAATATTATTTTCTTGTGTTAATTAATGATTTATATTTCATATGGATTATGTTATGATGGAATTATGTTTATGAAGACCATTTTATTTCTTGTGATATATTTTGATGAATGATTTGTGTTATTGTGGAACATGTAAGAATGGATTCATTTTGAGATTGGTGGGACTTATTTCTCCCTCCTATTATTTGGGTTATGTTTTTTATCTAATGACATATAATTTACTAGAAAGATAATAAAATTTGGTTAAGTACTATAGGGCAAGAATGGCATAAAAATCCAGTTGAGTAATACAAGGATAGAATGGAATGTAAATCTGATTCAGTAACACATGGCTGGAATGAATGGTATACCTGGTCTAGTAATGGACTTTGTCCACTATAATTGTCTTTGCAGCAATTCCTTCACTACTATAGAAATCATAATATGTGCATATTTGTATGCCACAATTCCATGTTTTATGCCAATGTTATTTTATCATGGTTAATGTTGATTTATGACCTATGAATTACGAACTGCCATGATTTATTTCAAGAGTCATGATTTCTATATTTAAACATTATGTTGATGTTTTAATATTCTTTTTTGTATGGATTGTTTTCGGTTCTCAATGTTTACCCTAATTGGGCATTTGAGCTAACCCTTTTAATGTTTTTTTCACTTGATATAATGAATGTTTTTAGGTAGGAACATAAAAGGATGAAATTGTTATGGGAACTTTTATCGATCCATCACCATGTTAGAAGATTATGTTCCAAGTTTACAAAGGATCTAAAATAATACCATCATTGGTCTTATATTTTTTTGATGTATTATGTATTTTTCAAAAGAAATTTATTTTACATGTACATAATGCAAGGGTCGCTATAGGGGCACGGTGGGGTATTTATACCCTCTTTATCATTGTGAATTATACTGAAAAATAATAATAAAATAGGTGTGGTATCATTAATGAAGTGTAATACAATAACAATATAATGACAATAAATCATCTTTATATTAATATATATACACAAAGATTCGTAAGATCATATATAAAAGATTTCATGATAGTAACAATGTTTGAATAGGAGGAAATGATAACAAGAACACAATACCACATTAGTATATACAAAAGATAAGTTAAAAACTATCTTTATGTGAGTCTTTTGCTCTATATTAGTGGGAATTTTCCCTAGATCTCACATACCAAATAAATTAAGACATCCATAGATGGGAACTTCCCCTTATAATTATCTATATCCAATATTCATCCCATGTACAAAATTACCTCTTGAACAAGATGTGAGTAAAAAGAGATACACATGGAGAATTGTTTATAATGATAATATTTAATATTTATATAATATAAAATAGTGTTGAGGTACATAAAATGTAATAAGAAAAGTAAATTTAATTTTTCTTTCTTTAGATCTTCATGGGGAAACCTAATTGACCATATATACTTTTTGTTATTCTACATGTATATATGAATATGAAAATTATTAATTTAGGGGCCTAAAGATAAAATTACATTATTCTCTTTATAATAATAAAAAGGTGTACATGAATAAACCATGGAATCCATGTCCATAGATGATCATTCCCACTTGTAGTGATCAATTTAGATGTTATTCAATGGTGTTTTATTCTCATCCATGGAATAATCTGTTGGCCTTCCTCCATAAACATTTCTAAATTATATCGATGATAATTACTAGTTAATATTATGATAGAACTTATTGAAACTAATGGAGAACATCCAATGTGGTTCATTTCAAAGGGAATAAGTCAAAATTCAAGGAGATAATAAAATGGATTTTAATTTCTTTAAAAACAACTAAATTATTTATTTTATTATGAATAATTCACATGTATTTAACATTCCCATAGCACATGTTTGGTATCTATCTCAATGTCCACATTAATTAAAGGATTGGTTTCATAGGATTTCACCCAAGGCATTTCTTGTTTGGATTCCAAGTCTTACTCAAGGTATTAAATTGCTTTAAATGTTTCATCAAGATCAATAACCATAGTCAACAATACAATTTTATTGATCATGTTCCAATAAATATATTTATTCCATTAAATTGTTGAAATCATTAAATTACTCAAATAAATAAAAAGTAATAAAAAGGTCCATGTGATATATATAACATTATTTCCAATCTAATTATATAATTATGTTTGATCAGTATAAATGTGAATAACCAAAGACACAGGAGTGGTGTTTGGAATAAAATGAATGATGAATGTCATGTAAATTTAATCCAACACATCTTAAGGTGTGTTTTATATTTATTTAATTCTCCTATAATTATTTCAATGGTTTCATGGAACATAGGTTTAGATAACAATTTTATAAAATATTAATATTATGAGTTATTCAAAAAATGTATAGTGTGTGGCACAATAGTGAAAAGTTATTTACCTAGATACATTAAGGGAAAATTGTTAGACCATATACCTTATCCTTGAGGTAGACATCATGTCTAGTATCCTAAAATGATTTTGGCTCTATCAGGAGAAAATTGAAAACTAGAAAACACCCTAAAATAGGGCATAATAGACCGAATAGAGATAAAACCAAAATACATAGGGTAAAATAGACATAAAAAGTTATTTTAGTGCTATTATTATTAATGGTAATCCCACATAACTGACCATAATAGTATCATTCTCTTGATGATGGGGACTAAGAAAATAAATCAAGAGGTATGGGAGTGAGATCTTAAGAACATAGGCTCTGAAAATGTGGTGATGAAAAGGAAAAGATATATTTAATGGATTGGATTGAAAATTGTTACTTCCATACTTTCAAATTAACTCATTATTTTGGAAAAACATTTTCCCTAACCATAAACTAAACGTGTGATTCCCAATGTCCATGATCATACACCTTACATGGTCTAGGTACATAATTAATAAAACTTTTTGAAACCCTTCTTTCTCCCTTTGCAATATATTTCATCTTTGAATGGATTTACAGAACCTATTTCATAGATAAAAAATCAACTCCCACCATCATATGACACCTAATTTAGGTGAATATTTATTGGAAACACTACAATAACCATTTTCCAGACCTTTTAAGTCAAAAAAATGAAATATATGCCTAAAACTAATCACAGACTCTCCCAAATCATCCATTATTCAATTAAGACGTTCCATTACAGTAAATGATTATTTTATAATTGAATTAAAATAATCATTACCTTAATAGAAAACCGTTATATTACACCCTATCTTACTTAAAATAATGCATGCCTAAGTCTCCCATCCTAGGGTGGTGAAGATACTTTTGTGGATACATGTGTCTATTGATTTCCTATATCAGACTCTTCTTCCTAGGCCTCATCATATACAAGGCTGTGCTTCCATAGAAGCCAAAATAGAGGAACTTCAATAACTCAAATAGATTTCACACTACTATAAATGATATGAACTAAATACACTAAAAAATGCAAATAAAATTCATCATCAAATAAAATAGAATTTAAAACATAATACGGGTTAAATGGATAATGGAAGAGAAATTAAACATAGAAGAAACCATACATATCCATAAACATCAGTGGAATACCAATATGTAAATAAACCATCATAACCCTCTCTATGAATGAAAATAACCTTAAAAATATCATCAAAAACTATTATTCTGACTCCGTTGAGGACCAAATATAGGTGTGACTCACAAGATGAACCAATATCCCTCCTCAAGCTCCATAGGATGGCATCAATTATCGATATTTGTGTTCAGGATATCCTGATATATAGCCATAAATTTTCTAATTAGTAGTGCATATTTCAATGTAACTGGAATGAGGAAAGGTACAAGTAGTGATTCCTATAGAATCTCAGTCTAGAACTGGTTTGAACGGTCTATCCTTCTGTAGAGTCACTCATAATTATCATTATTGGTGGCCTCTTGGAAACATTTATTGTAAGAGAAATTATATAGTAACATGTTTTTTCCAAGATCCTCATAATTTAAATACATGCACATAAAGTATGTCCTCTAATACCTATATAAGGATATCAGACTGACTGTCAATTAGTGGTGGGTGTGATGTAATTATATTTTCCCGTGATCCAACCCTTCCAGAACCATGAATTAAACCAAGAATCCATGTCTGATATGATGATACAAGGAACCCCATAAAGGAATATAATCTCTCATAACTAGAGTCTCCCATTTTTGTCCACGGATAGGGTCTCTTAGAAAGGTAGAACGTGGGAAACATACATATTCCTATCCATGATGACCCCAATAGCATACCTTCCAAAAATATACTCTAGAAATACTATAACAATATCCATGGTGACATCATCCCATTTCAATATCAGAATTGGTAGAATTCAAAAGAGACCTGAAGGTCTCTAGTGTTCCATCCTCACCTTCTAAAATCTTCAAAACCTAGTAAAAAATCCCAAAATATCCTTTTTCCTCCCATGCCGCCAATTCATGAAGAACAATTCGTTTTACATATTATTATGGCTTGTATATACTACCCTCTTGGAAGAAGATAATTCACAACTAAAATCCTCACACATTTATACAACTACCTAGACAAGAACATTGATATGTAGGATATCATCCTCATAATAAAATACTGTTGATTCCTCAAAAAAATACAATACATCATGACCAAGCCATCAGAATCCTAAATTATCCCCCATTTTACTATATTTAGAAGTATCAAAGTCGTAATGAATGTTGCAATAATATGTTACTTGTGGCATTTTTTAATATCCAGTTGAGTTTCCAAAATAAGATCCATCATCTACCTTTCAATAATGGATTTCTAAATAACCTGAGTCTGATTCTTATATTTTATCATAAACAACTTCATTTCATTTACCGGTAATGTAATTATGAATAATGTTAATGAACTTATGTTATTTGACCTGCAGTCACTGTTAAAGGTTCAAGTTGTACTATGATGATATGTATTTCAGACATCAATGGTCATTTTATACGATAATTTGTTTCAATTGAAATTAATATCTCCATTAATATAAATTAGGAATAATTTCATGAAAACAATGTTCTATCATAGGGTAATTTTTTTCTAGAGACCTATACTGAAGTGATTTTTGGAATCCATAATTTTTATTTCATAAAAATTCATTACATCATACAAATTGAGTATATTTTAATGTTTAGTTTCTGGAAAGAAGGTATATAATACATGAAAACAAAAAAATTATTCTAATCCCTAAAAATGTATTCTTTATATTTTCATCATATATACATTTACTAAATCTCATAACCTGGGGACATACATTAATGGAAAGGATTGGACATGAGTCCAAGTAAGGGAAACATTTTACATTTGATCATGTGTAATATCAATAAGAAAATGATGAATAATATCAATTCTTGAATAAAGATTATGAGGTATATAATAATAAACTAAACATGAACCATAACATAAAATTGTATCTATATCATTTTAATTAAACATTTATTATCATATAATAAAGGTTTTTTTCACAAATGTTTCATAAATAAAAATTAATATGGTTATTTACCAAGGTATCCTAAAAAATGTGATATCTAGTGATTAGATTCATTCTCCAATTAATTGTATCCCTATCAGGGTGAACCATTCATATGTCATAATTTAATGTGATCAACATAGATCACAATAAATCATTTCAATAATAAAGACTTGAGAATAAACAATCGGTTTCATATCAAAATAAATAAGATCTTAAAGACATGATCGTTAAAATTATTTGTAACCCAAAAAAGTGAAGGTGGTTTTTATTTATATAAATACAAAAATAAAATAACTATATATAGATGAATAGACATTGTAAAAATTGGTTTGGTTAATCAAAAAAATTAAAGGGAATTTTTTTATTGTAAGTAAGCAATTTGAGAGGACCATTTAACTGCATGAAGGGGATATAACATGGTTTTAGAAATGGTAAAAAAATGAGTGGTTTTTGGGTAAAAAATAAAAAAAATATTAATTTAATGTTCCAAAAAGGGTAATAAAAGATATTGAACATAACATTTAAAAGTGATATACCAAAAGAACTTCGTGAATTAAATAAACATAAAGGGAAATTACGTTACCATGATGTGTTACACCTAAATATTGAGTATTGGAAACATATGAGATTCAATATAGATATGGGAACTCCATGGGATGAAAATATACCACAAATTTTTGGGTGATGGATTTGTGGAAATTGTGAATTTAGAAATGGGTGTGAATTTATATAAAAAGTGGGTATTTTATTATTAATTTTCAAATATAAGACATGGAAATCAAGGTTGTAGGAAAATAAAACCCATTGGGATGCCCATGTATTTTTCAAATGGTTAGGGAAATTTTTGTAATATATTGATTTTTTTAGGGCAACAGAACTATGAATAATGTTTTATTTCTTCTTTTTGAAAGGAATGATAATTTTTCCTTATGTCAATGGTTTTTAAATCAAAATTTCTATTTTAGAGTTTAGAAATGAGTTTATATACTAGGAAATTGATTAAAATTGAATAAAATTCATTATATTAATAGAAATATATATATCAAGTCTTGTATTTTGGAATGTTAATTATTATATCATTAAAAAATAATTATTAATTCATTAAACATTCTAGATTCAAAAAACAAATTTTTTACTATTCATAGAAAAAAAATGTATTTTTTGAATTTATCATAAATTCATCCTGGTCTAATTTCAATGTGATGATTTTAAAAACTTTTATTTATTTTATCATAATAAATATCTCAAAATAATAATCATAAATTTTAATCATTGAAATATATTTTCTTCAGAATAAATATATAATGGAAAAGCAATGTCAAGTTTGTAACACATAAATATTTTCAAGGTAAAAATAAAATTATTTTTACATATATATATATATAAATAAATGTGTATTTAACATAATATTTTATTAAAATAAATATTATGATCAATAAATTATTTTATTCGAAAATTTTATTTCATTTATAATTATTTTAATTGGATTCAAACAAATAAATTTATCAAATTCAATCTCAATTAAATATACATTTTACTATGAAAACATTAAATTAAAATGGGATTGATGGAATGAAAATATTATATATAAAATTGAAATAGAAATTTGGTTACTATATCCAGGACATCTAACCCCATATAACAACCTTTTATGACTTATGTTTAAGGTGTGTGATGCTGGTAGATTCATGGGGCTTCTCGGCTGACATCGAACTCGTGGTAATTTCTTGGAAAGTGAACTTATACTCAATGTGATTTCATTATAGCTTCACTTGTTGAATATATTGTTGGGATTTGTCAAGGTATAATGACATTGTTTCTACCTACCTTCCTATTACTATGAAATGAGTATCATATAGTATGACTCTTCTGGTTGAGTCCATTACTTCACCATTAATTATTAATTATAGTTTTTATTTCTACAAATATTCACTAATTATAACGGTGAATTTATTACCCTGATTATAGTTTCAAATGATCATATTAACCGATGGATTTATTTTACCATCATTCATATAATGGTAGAATCCTTAATGTCACATATCCTTTTATACCTTACAAATATGAAATCATTGTTTCACATAATATTGACTATAATCATTTTTTAAGATGTTGGTTGGTTTACTAATATTTTGTGTAATTTTTTTTATTAATAGTGATATGAATCTAACAGATTTGATTGATTAATATTTTTCTATTTTGGTTATTAATTTTCTGATCATTATTAAAGAGTTATGATTTTATTAATTTAACCCACATTATCTCAAGAAACAAATATCATTTCAAAAGAAACAAGAGTCGTCACATTCACACCCTTGAGTTGTTTCATCCCCAAATAATCAATTAAATCTATCATTTTAGAAATGGGGAGGGTATTAATATCTCATTTTCTCCTTTATTTTATATGTAAAATTTTTATATTTATGGTTTATCCACCACAATTTTACAAGGATGGATGTTTTTATGCATAACAGTTTGTCTTTATGGTTAATGATCACCACCAATTTCTACTCATAATAGAATTAGAATTCCATTTGTTCCACATTTAGATTAAATACATGTGAGGGAATATGTATGTACATTTTTAAGAGAGATACATGGAATACATCATGAACATGAGTAATATTATGTGACATTGCTAGCGGATAGGGAACTAAAACTATGCAATCAAGAATTTCATAGGGGCCAACGTACCTAGGGCTAATATTCCCTTTCAACACAATTTGTATGATTATTTTACCTGGGAATACTATAAGGAAAAATATAGATACCCTAGAATTTTTCACGTAATATTATAAGGATTTAACCATAATTACGCATTAGAGTGCAAGCTATGGATCATTATGTCTAGTGTCTTGGAAGACTAGGTAAATAAAAATTAAAACATGGGGCTAAACATATTTATTTACTTTATATCCATAAAATCTAACTATGAGCCCTACACAAGGTAACCTAGGGAACGAATGAACCAAGGGATGAGCTAAAAATACTAGAAAGGGAGTGACCATAATAATAAAGATTAAGCACATGAGTAAGGAAAAATGACCTAATGATATCAAAATCCTGGAACATATGAAATCATAAAATATAAAAATTGAATCATATAAAAATGGGATAATATAAATGAGGAAGAATAAAAAAATATGTATTCAGTACTATTCAATCATAACTACCAATCCAGTTTCCCAAAGCATAACGGGCCTAGGGTAACTTCCAATCTCGTTTCCCATAGTAGTACTAGTCAAAGAAAACCCCCAATCCCATTTCACATAGCATCACATGATACCTAACGTAACCCAATGAATTAGAGTGCTATATGGGCGCACCCATATTTCATTTCATGACCATGTTATCCACATAGTGAATCATACATAATAAATCTTAAATAAACATAATGGTTGTCCACAGAATGAATTGGGAACCACAATCCTAACATAAAGCATAACCATGGGCATATCATGGATGTGTCCATGAAAGAATGTAATTAGAAAATACATGGATGTTAATATTTTAAAATAAGAATATATCAAGTAATATTATGTCAAACATATGTTATGAAATTTAGGAAAATTATTTGAAAAATTTTAGCATTAAAACATTATTGTGGTGTTTTAAGGAAAATACTAATAGGGATTTTATAATTGAAAAGTGAATAATATTTTATATTAAACTGTAATTTTACTAAGAAGGTTTTCATAATAAAAATAATGATTTTATTTTTAATATGGTGGCTTAAAATAGTGTATAGAGTGAAAATTTAATTGGGTAAAAATTTGTGATGTTCCCTTAAAACATTTTCTCTTATCGAAAAGTACTAAGGAGGGAAGCTTTCAAAAACAAGTATATCCCAAAAAATGTGTGATGAAAGGGTTTTTATAAATTAAATTTTTTACAATAAAAATAATATATATGATGTATATTAACAGATTAGATAACTCTATTTTGATATAAATAAAGATAAGGCTACCTGAAAGAACAAAGGTTGTTCTGGTATAATTCATTACACATTATCGGCAAACTGTTGGGTGTACATAGAAGTGATTGAAGAGAATGAAATAGTGTTTATCATAAATTATTAGTCAAGTTGAATGTATGGGGTTTGTATGAAATCATAACCCATTATTTTTTATTACACATAATGTGGAATAGAATATAAAACAATCTTCATTAAAAGTAAAATGGAGTGGATCCCTTACAATAAGTATGATAGTGATCATTTCATGAACTTAATGACTTGAAAAAATAATTTATATTAATTAATTATTTAGTGAATAACTTATTTTATATTTAATAGATTTATTAAAACTGTTTTATGTTTATCTAAGACATTTTTAATGGGTTAAGTTGTTCCATTTCATTGTTCAAGATCGTTTATTTTCTGGGTTTTCAAGAAAAGTTTTCTTATATTCATGTTCGGATAAACACGCATGAAGAATGTTGTTGTCCAAAATTGAAGTGGTATTATATTATTGAACATTCAATAGAATAAATTTTTATAAAAATTAATTCGGTTATTAGGATCAAATATGAATTATAATATAAAACCTTAGTGATAACTGTTTTTATTAATCGGTGGGATTGATTACAATGAACATGTTTTTCATTATAACATAATAAAATTTGTACAAAAGGATTATAGAAAATTAACTAGGATTTATTACATATATAATAATCATGTTACACCATAACACAAATTGTTTCGTGACCAGAATAAATAATTACAATAGTAACATATAAACAGTTGTCCCTGAATGTGCTAAATTAACACTTCACAAATGGTGTTTTCATGTATTTCAAATTAATGGTGTGGAAAAGAGAGAATATGATGAAATATAACATTACCATAATTGAATCCTAGTTCATGAATGTTACTGGAGTTGACATACCATTTTGGAGAAGTGGTGTGAAGAATTAAATAAGAAAATAAAAGAACCTAAAAAAATGAATGAATTGGAAAGAGGAATTTACCTCTTGAGTATACCTCCTTTGAGAACCTTTTTGGGGATAGTTTTTGGTATTATTAGGATACTATGAGCCGTGGAACATGAGGTAGGATCTTGTGGATGTATTTGAGGAAAATATTGGCAAGGAACGAGGATTGAGAGGGGTCAAGAGGAGAGGGAGTGTGGGGGGTTTCATAGAAGAGGAGAGGAGTGTTTTAATAATTTTTAAATCATAAGTTTATTAATATCTATCAAGACCAGTAATAGTGATTATTACATGTCAAAAAATAGTAAATGATCCATGTCAACTCAAAACAAGGTTAGTGACATCAGCCATGATGCTAGGAATAGTTTGTTTCAGTTATTATGTATATATACGTTAAATTACTGTATTTCACTATACATCAAAAATTAGTGTATTAAAAAAAATATAAAATTTTTATCCTAATGATTTTTCGACATGAAGAATCCAATATTGACTTCCATTTTTTAAAAATAATTTTCTAAATTTTCTAAACTTAATATTTAATTAAAATCATAATTTATTATTACTAATCCTGTTTTAAGACCTTCATTTACATATTCTAAATTATAGGTACATAAAACTTTCACTAGAATGTTATTTATATACTATCATATGTAAGGTTACTATTCATTATCGTATATCACTATTCATAAGGGTATCATTAAATTTATAAGGGTAGGTTACTATTCAAAAAAAATATTTTTCTCTTATAGGACAAAAAATAACATACTAATCGCAACTGTGTTTGTCAGATTTTCAAAATTCCAAATTCAAAAGTGACAAACTTATGTTTAGAGATCACATATCACATATTAGTTTATTATGTAGTGATTTCATGTGATTATGACATATCAATAATAAAATAATTTCCATTGAAAAACATTCGGTTGAAACATTCTTTCTCCCTTATTAAATATTGCACTCAATATTTCATTTTACATTATAATCCATAAACAGGTGAGGGTAATTTTCCTTCATTGCCTCCTTCCAAATCACGTGTTTTCTCTTCATACTTTTGGTTCTGCCATAGTACCTTGAAAAGAAGAGTTTTCTAGTTACGTAGAACATTTTCTCTATGAAACAAGATACTCACAGGATGATCTTCATAACAAAGATCATATTCAAAATGTACCACTTATGAAGAGATTACATGTGAAGGGTTTGGTATGTACTTCCTTAAGAGCAATGCATGAAAAATGTTGTGGCTTTATTTTTACATATTTTTGCCACATCGTTTTATATATTTGTTATAAATTTAATTAATTAATTTAACACTTTTTATAAATAATGGCAATTTTGCATTTTTTCCACAACAAATTTTAATTATTAATTTTTATAATTAAATAAGTTTTTTAGTCCTTATATATAGTCTTCTGAATTATTCTTAATTTATTAACATAATTTTTAGAATAATAATATTAATTTGAATATTCTTTAATAATTTTACATGTTATTATTTAATTAATTATTCAGTGTTTTATGAATTAGTCTAATTTAGTTTTAATTTAGAAAATTACCCTTTAATTTAGATTTAATTAAATAAATAGGATTTACTTATTAATCGTTTCAACAATTTTGCTAATTAAATAATATTAAAAATAAAAATTAATAAAATGATGTGTTCTTAATTTTATGTTTTCATTTAGTCAGTTAATTAATTATCATTGTTGTTTAATATCATTGATTATTTTACATTTCATGTTTGCATATAGTTCTTTGTATGTGTTTTTCAATTAGTTTAAAAATTATTTAATCATTACAATTATTCAGTAAGTTAATAATTAGTCACTTTTATTTTTTATTTTGTTAAATAATTTATTTTGTTTTTAGTTACAGTTAATTATTGGATCCTAAATTTTTTTGGTAATTTCTCTTTTGTGTTAATTAATTAGTGTTTGTTCATTTTATTATATATTTTAAATTTTTTTTGTTGTTAACGATTTTAATTTATACTAACGGTGAGTGACACACTGATTCTTCTATCACACGGAAGATTTTATAATTATCAGTGAGTCGTGACTCACCGATTACCTTGAAATATCATCGGTGTCTCGCCTCGCATCGATGTTGCAACACACTGATCCTTGTCATCAGTTTCGGTCTCTCTTGAGCATAGACTTTAGTGTCTCATTTTTATCTATCGATGTATTTTTTTCTCAGTGATTCAATTTATTAAAATTATTGTCCTATCATTTATTTAACAATCATTTTGTCTTCCAAGCCACTGATTCTCCCATGTTTTTATCTTTTCCATTCACTGATTAATTGTTTTTTATCAGTGAGTCATTGACTCAGCAATCCATTTCCTTTATCGGCATCACCCACTCATTGATAGCTTAATTCATAACTCATCAATTCTCTATTTCCCCAATATCCTGTTTCACTCACCATTACTCCCTCCCTCACACATGTTTCCTTCATTCATGATTGGATTCACATCCCAAAACTTTCGGTCTCAAAATCCTCACCTCGACATTGTTTCATTCTTCACTGTTGATCTACTGATGGCTCTACTGCTTCTCCATTGGTGGCACCACACACACTGATGCTAATGACTGCACTCACTGATCCACACCCACCCTTCAAGCACTGACGCCCCTCTGGCCATCTACTGAACTCTTTCATTTCCACCTACAGAAGCATATCGATGAGGGTCTTCATCTTCTTCACAATCATTTTCATTTTCATCTTCGATTTCAATTTCAATCAATATAATTCCATCATATAACAACATTAGAACTTGAAATCCACACATATCAAATCTGATTTTAACAAGTTAATCATACTTTCGAAGTTGAGCTTCATAGAAATCTTGTTTTTCACCACATTCTCAAACGAAAGTCACCCATAGGACACCACACCATTTCAAGTAGTAGATGACACTCCAGGATTGCAAAACCCAGGTCGATGCCGCACTGGTTGAATTAACCAGGAAGAACCTCTATCACCGCTATTGGAAGAATCTGATCTCACTCGAGCTTTGCCGAATAAATGTATTTTGTGTCACGCCGTGTGGAATGGTTACCTGGAGCTACTGATTTGAACTAGATGAAAACCCAATGAAAGATTCCAATGATCTCACCACTTAAGGAGGATCTTCTGTTGTGATTGAGAAGCCAAGGAACAGGTTTCCGTGAATGAGGAGGTCAAGATGAGCTCACCTGAGTTCGCTGCAACATTGTGTGTTGTGTCACCACCTCTCTAAAAGAGGAGTTCCTCTAGAGTTGAGGCCGAGAAAGAGGTAAGGAGTGGTGTTGTCAAAGGAACTTGGGCATTTCCAGGCTGAAGAAGAAGATTGGGTGAACCAGGGGGATTCACAGTCGCAGAGAAAAGATTGATAATGAAGACCCCCCCAATAGTGTCGTGATTAGGGGGAAGTGATAAGATTAATTAATAAATTAAATAAATAAAAACAAACTAACAAACAAAAAACAAATAAATAATATAATAATAAAACTCTTCATATTTAGAAAATGGTTAATAATTAATTAACCAAAATAGTAAATTAATTAAATTATCAAATTAATCTCAGTTGTAATTGGATTTAACTTTTTATAAAATTGATTGATTAATAGTATTCCAATTTAAGAATATCATTAAGATATGTTAACCAATTATTAATAACACTTATAATAATAAAATAAATTAATGAATAAAAATAAATAAAAAACAAAATTATTTTATTAGTGTTTTATTAATAAATTAATAATCATATTATTAATATTTAATCTAGTAAACAATAACTATCAACTTTATATTTTTATTAAGTTAACATAATTAATTTTTTTAACGAGTAATATAACATTAATTTAATAATTAACTTTATTTCTTCGTTTACATTTTAATTTAATTTTCTTTTCTATATGTGCAGGTTCATTCAGGAAACATGTATACATCTAAATACATTAAACTAACTTAGCGGAAGGTAGTTATGAATGAAAAATTAGTGTGGCGTGCCAATCACTAAAAAACAAACGTGTTTGGTGCAATAGTTAAAGATGAATTCAAGTCGGTGAAGAGTCCTGGTGACATGCAGTAGAAGTCATTTTCTACTTATAGAAGAGAAAGCAGCAGATTCAAAATAATGGGATGCTCATTCATTCCACAAACACTCCTGACATGAGGAGTCTGAATTCATTCGATCATTCACTCAGAGCAGAGCAGAGAACCTGGATCACTTCTCAGAGAGCCATTCTTCAGAGATCCGAGGGTCAGGAGCAACACCAATTGAATCTAGTAGAGGGAGTTTTCTTCCTATATTATCTTACAATTATCATCCTCTATAATTGAATGAGTTTATTATATTAAATAGAGATAATGATACACTAAATACATTCAATTCGGTGTTAAAAATCAAATCTACAAGTTATCTTCTTAATTTCTTATTACTATCATTTTCATTGTGATCAGAGTATATTGGCGAGATCAATTATGATTACATTCAATTGAAACGTATCACTTTCTCTTGATTTCAAAATTCCACATTCATACGGTGGGTTTAATGCGGATTAATTTTCATTAAATTTTAAATTTAAATAAAATACTACATAAAATACAACGATTTTGTTCTGTATTCTTTTTCATATTTAAATTCTCATGTTGATTAATCTAGGAATTCCGAACTCGAAGACTTTTCAGCTTGAGAGATTTATCTCAGGGCGAGGGAAATAAATAACTCAATTTTAGTGGTATAGTTGAAATCACTTTTGAGAGGAGGAGTGTTTTAAAAACTAGTATAGTTGATATTTTCCCCAAAAATATTTCTCTAGATTGTCCACTCTTCAACATTTTATATCTATATTACTGTTTTTTATCTTATTCCGTGTTTTCATAAAGTTTAGTACAAAAACTAAAAAGATATGTTTTTTCATTTGTGCCTTATAATAAATAACAAAATTTAAAAATACAGAAAAATAGAAACTCAATTCCATTAGTGACAACAGTGGGATCTTGTAGTATGATTTTAGAATACTACTGGTCAAAGTAGCCTTTATAATTGGTTCGACTCAGCTTGACACATATACAGTAGTTAGTAGGAATTAAAATTATAAACTTTCACCGGCTTCAATGATTGTTGAGGTCATGTTTTTTGAGCTGTTTCCGGTGAAGTAACAAGACATTATTCTTAAAAAACACTAAAAACAAATATATAAAAATCATTCAAAAAAATTAAATATTGAAAACTGTTAAAAAAATATGTTTCAGTTCTTGCGGAATTATTACTAATGACTACATCCTATTGTTGTTTTCATGAGAACATGAACTTATTGTGCTAAATTAGATCCCCTAAACCATGAATTAGGTAAACATATCGCTGATCTAAGAAAAAAGATCAAAACTAAAATGGAAAACTTATATAATAGAGTTCCTGCACCTAACAATTTTCAATATCAACCAGAACTCTTAGAAGAAAATGAAAGGCTTGGAATGAGGGAGTTTAACTTCCGTATGATTCAAGAAATCCATCTTTCATTATACTGTCTTCTTGGTCCAGAAATTATTCACTTAAACAATCACACATTTATCTGTTTCCTGTCTTTAATGGAATCTCTAATGAGGACTCCCTTTCCTTCATTAGATACTTCTACAATATTTTTCATCAATTACCTCTTCTAGGACTTATAGAAAATGAACGTAGAATGGGAGTCTTTCCCTTTTTCTATAAAAGGAATGCTAGAAATTGGTTTCTGAGTCTAGATAAGAACATTTTTTAAAATTTTCATCATCTGTATAAATCTTCCATTATGAAATTTTATCCTCAAATACTTAAAGGTGAACAAAGAACAAAGATAAAAAGTTTTTACCAAGAGTATGGAGAAGTTTTTCATGATGGTTGGGATAGATTAAGGGATCTACTTAGGCAGTGTCCTCATCATCAAATTCCATCACACTTTCTCATGGATATGTTCTATGAAGGGATGTCCTCCTATGGATAGAATTTAGTAGACCATGCTGCTGGGGGTAATTACAATGATATAACAGATAAAGATAGTAGAAATTTTTTTAATAATCTTGTACCGAATTCAAAACATGAAAATGAAAGTAGAAATATTGTCAATAGAAATGTTAACCCAAACACCGGTTTAATGAATGAAACTCATGATCAACTTGCTAAAATCACCAACCAAATTCAATATTTAATGAACTAGAATTCTAAACAAACTGTTAACCAACTAGGATGTCAAAATAACAACCAATCATTAATATAGCATTGGGTTTTGTGTGGTATGATTGGGTACACTGGAAACTTTTTTCCTAATTTTGATATGCTAGCCCAACAATATGAAAAATCAATCATTGTTATCTATCATCCTAAATGCCTCCTAAAAAAGATCTATTTTCAAATATTTTCAACCAACGCTATAGGAACCATCCAAATATATCCTGGAAAGATCAAGTCTTAATCAATAAATCCAATTCCCATAATTTTTCTAATCAATCAAGACAAAATATTTAAAACCAACAAAGGGGTGAGTCATAAAATGTATAAGGAAACAATAATAGTCACATTTCATCTAAGCTTGATATAATACATTTTTAAAATTTACTCTCAAGAGGAAAGATACATGAATCACCTGACCAAAAATCAAAATAAAAAGGAGTCTAATAAAATGCAAACTGATGTTAGAATGCAAAATAAGGAAACACAGGTAGGTCAAATTGATAGGAATTTTTCATCTAGGGAAAATGGTAGACATCCTAGTACCACTAAACATAATCCTAGGGAGAATTCCATGGCTATTGTAACTATAAGTGGATATAATAATCAAACTGTTGCTGAAAAAGACCATTAAAACGCCCAAAATGAAAATCTGCTTCAATCTAGAAATAAATTACTGTTTTGAACTCATGCTGGAAATTCAAAGAAAAGCCTTGAAAATTATTTAAATCTGAATTTTCACCTAAACATTAAGATGAAAATTCATCTAAAAAACAAAAGAATAAAATTTAGGAAAAAGTTGCGGAAGAGGTGACGAATATAACTATTTGTTATAAAAAATATTCCACACCCATCCCTTTCCCTAAGAAGTTGAAACCATAAAATAACATTAGGGATGAAATTCATCAGTTCATTGGACTCCATTCCAAACATCAAGTGAACATTCCATCCATTCATGCTTTAATTAAAATCCCATCTTATCTAAAATATTTTATGAATATTATTTCCAACATAAAAACTCTAGAATAATTTTCTACTTACAGCCTCACTGAATAGTGCAGTGTTGTACTATAAATGAAAATCTTATATAAATAGAAAGACCCAGGTAGTTTTGTCATACCTAGCACACTAGGAATCTCTGAACAACTCAACTGTTTGAGTGATTTAAGTTCTATAATTAATATGATCCCATACTCACTATTTCAACAGTTGAGGATGGGTGATCTTCAATCCACCATAGTCATGCTACAGTTAGATGATAGATTATTCACTGATCGTGTCGGTAGGGTAGATGGCTTTCTAGTTAGATTTGGAAAACTATTTTTTCCTTCAAAATTTTTAGTCTTGGATATGGAGTGTGATCAAGAAGTGTCCATCATCTTGGGTAGGCCCTTATTGACCACAGTTGGTTCTTTATTGATGTTTCTAAGGTTCAATTAATCTTTGAAAAAGGATAACAACAAGAAGAGTTCAATGTGAATAAAAATGTTAAAGGACCAATTTTTTTTAAAAACTGTTATGTGGTAGAGTCCATAGAAGATGAGAACTCAATTGAAAATATTGAAAAAACTGAAAATGAATCCTTTATTGAGGAAATGGATTGTGATTCTAAAAATATTGTTGAATCGGTTTTAGAAATTTAAAATTATTCTCAAACACAAAAACTGGAAAATTTTCCAAAATTGGACAACTGTCTAGTTTCTACTGTATAAGGGTCCTCTGTTTCTAAACATAGAACATTTTTGAGTGAATTTGAGGGTGTTTCTATTAACACCGACCATGATGAAAAATTTGATGATAATTAGGGAGAACATATATGATAACTAGATGATTCTTCTTGGAAAAACTTTTTAAATTATGATATGGAAAACATAGATAGTGTGCTTCCCTCTTTGGATAGTAGTACTGTTACTTCTGAATATGAGAATGAAATTGAAAATATTTCATCTTTCAATACTACGTACCTGAAATATGTTTAATACCTTGAACCTCTTAGGCCTAAGAATTTTCTATCGAGTGTAGAACCACCCACTCTTGAGGTAAAACCAATCCTAGCTCATATTAAATATTCATTCCCAGGTGAGAACTCCACTTTTCCTATAATAATTTCTGTTAAACATAATGAAAACCAATAAGAAAGATTTTAGAATGTTTTGATGATGTTGTAATCTACCATAGGTCGAACAATAGCTGATATCATGGATATTAGACCCTTATTTTGAATGCATAAAATACCTATGGAGCCGGACCATTAGCCTAGGGTATAATGCCAACGAAGATTAAATCCAAACTTGAAAAAAGTTGTGAGAGAGGAAGTGATAAAATTTCTAGACACTATAATGATATATCCAATTTCGGTTAGTGTTTGGGTCAGCTCAGACTAGGTTGTTCCCAAGAAGAGAGGTTTCACTCTAGTTAAAAATGAAAAAACTGAATAAGGCCAAGTTACAAAATCCACAAAATAGAGAGTTATTATTTATTATAGGAAGCATTATATATCCACTAGTAAGGACCATTTTCTAATTCCCTTATTGGATCAAATTCTAGATAGGCTTGCTAGAAATAAGTGTTTTTGTTTTCTAGATGGGTATTCTGGTTACAACTAGATTCTTGTTTCTCCAGAGGATCTGGAAAACCCACTTTCACATGCCCCTTTGGGACATTTTCCTATAGAAAGATTCCCTTTGGGATGTGTGGAGCTCAAGCCACGTTTCAAAGGTGTATGATGTCTATCTTTTCAGATATTATTGATATTGTCATCGAGGTTTTCATGGATGATTTTTCTATTATGGGTAGTACTTTTGATACTTCTCTTGGAAATATTGATTTAATCTTGGAGAGATGAATTGAAACCAACCATGTTTATAATTGTGAGAAATGTCAATTCATGGTTATATAAGGTATAGTGCTTGGTCATAAGGTTTAAAAGAAAGGTATAGAAGTTGATACTGCTAAGATTGATGTTATTAAAAAATTTCCACCTCCTAAAAATGTTAAGGTTGTTAGAATTTACATTGGGCAAGATGGATTCTACTGGAGATTCATATAAGATTTTTCCAAAATAACTATGCCCTTTTGTTCTTTGCTTGTAAAGGATGGACCTTCAAATTTTGATGAAAACTATTTAAAATCATTTAATATTCTTAATGAAAGCACACTACATCACTTATCATCATTTCACCAGACTAGAAACTAATGTTTTATCTTATGAGTGATCCTAGGGACATGGTTTTAGGTGTTGTCCTTGGATAGAGGAAAGATAGAAAACAACATGTGGTGTATTATGCTAGAAGACAACTATATGACTCCCTAAATAATTATACCACCACTAAAAAAAAATTGTTAGATGTTGTGTTTTCTCTAGAGAAGTTTAGACATTACTTGTTAGGAAACAATGTGAACATTTTCACCGATAATTATTCCTTAATGTTCTTTCTGTCAAAGAAAGAAACTAATATCAGTCTGATTAGATGAATTCTATTGTTACAAGAATTTTCATTAAAGATTAGAGATGAGCAAGGACCTGAAAATTTAGTTTCTGACCGCATTTCTATGCTTCCTTTTACACAATTTGTATCATAAGATCCTAGGAAGATTAACTCTTCGTTTCTTGATGAAAATCTACACATTGTGTCAATCAGGCAATCTACTTGGTTTTATGATTTTTCCAACTACCTTGCAGTAGGTGTCTTTCCCAAAAATCTATCCAATAACCAAAGAATGAAATTCATATTTGAACTTAATTACTACCTTTGGGATAACCCCATGTTTTTTAAGAGATGTTCTGATGGTATTATTAGGAGATGTATACCTGAGGATGAAATGAATCCTTTCATAGATGTTTTTCAGTCCTCATCTAGGGGAGGTCACCATGGTGGTGAATGAACCGCTCAGAATGTAATATAATCTGGTTTGTATTGGCATACTCTATTTAAGGATTCTATATGTTTTGTGGTTGGTTGTGATAGCTGTCAAATGCTAGGAAATTTTTGTAGGAAGCAAGAGTTACCCCATAAAATAATTGTAGAAGTTGAAAATTTTAATGTCTGAGTTTAGATTTCATTGGTCCATTTCCATATTTTCATGGGAATGAGTATATTCTTGTTTTTTTACAATGTTTCGAAATGGGCTGAGGACGTGGCACTTCCCAACAATCATAAAAATTCTATAATATAATTTGTTATAATGAACACCATTATTATATTTGGAGTCCCAAGAGCTTTTATCACAAATAATGGAACAAATTTTATGAAAAATAAATTTAATGTTGTGATAGAAAAATATGGATGTGTTCATACAACTGGGACTCTTTAACATCCATAGTCTAGTGGACATGTGGAAATTTCAAACAGGGAACATAAAAAAATTCTTGGGAAAATTGTGTCAACCTCTAGGAAATACTGGTCTCTTAAATTGCATGATTCTTTTTGGGAATATAGAACTGCTTTTATGACCTCAATAGGCATGTATCCTTATAGGCTATTTTTTGGAAAATGTTTTCATTTACCTGTGGAGTTGCAACACAAGATTTATTTGAAGATAAGGCTCTTAACATTGATTCTAAGAGTGCTGGTGGGAGGAGGTTAATTGAGCTGACTAAACCTGATGATATAGGAGATATAGTTATGATCATTCAAGGATTTATAAATAGAGGAAAAAAAATATTTCATGATTCTATCATACAAACAAAATAATTCAAACCAGGAAAAATGGTCCTTCTATTTAATTCTAAACGTAAACTCTTTCCTGGAAAGCTTAAGTCCAAGTGGCCTGGGCCTTTTAAAATTGTGAGAGTTCTGAAGAATGTATCATTTGAAATTTTTGGTGAAAATAATAAACCCATGTTGGTTTATGGGCATAGAGTGAAACGTTATTTTGAGGGACAACAAAAGTTCTTGGATTCCTATAATGTGCTTGAAAACTGAACATGAATAATTTCTGGATAATGACTTTAAAACATAGCACTACATGGGAGGTAACCCATGATTATTTTTGTCTTTATGTTGTTTCTTTTTATCCTTGAATAATACTCAACTTCTGTGCTCTGTTTTTGTGAAATACTTGTTCCTGTGTTGTTTGTTTCCTGTTTTTATTTCAGGATGTTGCTATTGTGTGAGTTAATGGAGTTGAATTCCCATGTTGAAGGAGTAATGGAAAGTCTAGTGAGGGAAGTATCATTTTGATAAATGTAATTTCATTATTCTTCTCCTCAATTATTTATTAAAAAATTTCTGCATGTCTTTCATAAATAATTCTACTCTATATGTTGTCGCTTTATAATAAATTCTACATTCTATAAAAATTCTGTTACATGCTTGTTGCCACTACAAAAGTATGATTTTATTTAAATATGCTTCATGTGCTTGTTGCTGTGAATTGAAATTCATTGTTTAAATCCAATTCACTAGATGAAATTATGTGGGGGGGTACATGCTTGTCGGTAGTTGTTTTTTTATATGGAACCAATCAGTTAATAGGGTGTTTATCATGGATATTTATTCTATATTGAACATCCATTTGAATCATACATTGTTAAAATTTTTACACCCAATTAATTGTTCACCCACAACGTATATACTTCTTTTGATCTATATTGGAAATCTTTGTCACTGGACATAAATGTTAAGGAATATAATTGCTAATGAACTTGCTATTAATTTATTCATTGTGGCAAAAAAATTGAACTTTAATGTGACCATTATACATGTCATAAGTTTTTCTTAATTGAAAATCTATTTTGACCCATAATTGATTAATTGTTCTTATCCATATTTAGATGTCAAATTTGGGGAAAGGGTTGGGTTTTATGTGTGGGGGAGGGGGTCAATTCTTGACTATGCTAAACTTTGCTTAATTGAGAGCTCATCAATTCCCAGTGTAACTTAAATCAATTTGTTAAAAATTGGTTAATTTTTTTTTAAAATTTTTGCACAATTTTAGGCTGTTAACTATTTTCCAAATAGTTTTTTCAATTCTTTGGTAGTTTTTTTGTTCATATAGTCTGAAATTGTTGACAATGGATGATTTCTGAGTAATAACGATTTAACTGTTTAATGGATATCTTGGTTTAGGGACTATTTTTTAAAAAATAATTTTAGTTACAAGTTTTTGGAGTTATGATCAAATCCTTTGAACTCGAAGTATGATTCTGATTCTAGGGGCCTCATTCATATTTTAATTATTAAAAGTTATTACCTTAGTGACACAATGGATAATATTTTAATATAAAACTTTTGATTTTGGAGTAATTTAGGCATCCAGGATCCCACATTGAGTCTCTGAGACGCTATATGCTAGGGTCGTTTCTGTTAACTATAAGCCCTCTATTTCATTCGAATAAGTGCATTGCAGAGTGCTTATAACAATGATACATGGCTTGGAAAAAATTAAATAAAGTGTCTAGGGTCAAAAATGATTTCATTATGGTGAGGGGAATGATGAAATTTAAATAAATAAGGGGATAATTGGATTATATGGAATTCAATTAGGTTGTATAAATATGCTGATTTAAAAAAAATATGTATTTCTGGAACATATGTGAAAAATAAATGTACAAAGTTCCTCGATTAAGGTTTTAATTCCATTTTTATTTTACCTCTTGTCATTCTTGGATTTATAATCTGATCCTATGTTGAAATGAATCATTAATTAGTATCAAATATGAGGCATGAAATCTTCATTAAATGACTATTCATAGAATTCTTGATTACTCTTTGATTATTTGTTCTATGAAAAACACCATTTAAAGAATATTTTTTTAAAAAAACATTCTGATAGTTAATGTCCTCTGTTTTTAAATAGATGAACATTTTACAGTGTGATCTTAATATTAAATACAGTTAAATTTTTTTCAAAGAAAAGAAGACAGGGATTGTTTGAGGAAAAACAATGCTTATCTCTGGGGAAATTTGATGTGGCTCTATTTTTTCATAGTTTTTCCACATCGTTTTAATTAATTTTTCATAAATTTAATTAATTATTTTGACAATTTTTTATTAATAATGGTACTTTTGTATTTTTATCACTACATCCTTTAATTAATCATTTTTATAATTAAATATGTGTTTTTAGTTATTTTATATAGTCTTTCGAATTATTCCAAAATTTTTAACTTACTTTTTATATTAATAATCCTAATATTATAATGCTTTAATAATTTAAAATGTTATTATTTAAATAAATATTCATTTTTATTTTCATTAGTATAATAGAGTTTTTAATTTAGAACATTACCCTCTAATTTGGATTTAATTAAATAAATTAACATTACATAATATTTGATTCAACTATTCTTCTAAGTAAATAAGTCTAAAAATTAAATTTAATAAAATAATGCATTCATAATTTTAAGTTTTCATTTTTTTAGTTAATTAATCAACTTTTTTGTTTAATTTCTTTAATTATTTTAAATTTCATGTTTGAAGATATCTCTTTGAGGGTGTTTTTCATTTAGTTATAAATTTATTTATTATTCATAATTATTCACATAGTTAATAATTAGTCACTTTTATTTTTTAGTTTGTTAAATAATTTATTTAGTTTTTAGTTATAGTTAATTATTTAATCTTAAACAATTTGGTTAATTTCTCTTTTGTGTAAATTAATTAGGGTTTGTTCATTTTATAATTTTTTTTAAAATATTTTTTATTGTTGACGTTTTTAATTCGTACTTTCGGTGAGTGACACACCGATTATTCTATCACGATGAAGATTATTATAATTATCGGTGAGTTGTGACTCACCGATTGCTTTGATATATCATTGGTCTCTCACCTCGAACTGATGTTGCAATGCATCGATCATTTTCATCAGTTTCGGTCTCTCTTGAGCATCGGCTTCAATATCTCATTTTTAAATATCGGTGTCTTGTTCTTTTGGTGTGTCAATTTATTAAAATCACCTGTCTCTCATATTTTTAACTATTAGTTAGTTGTCCAACACTCCAATTCTCCCTTGTTTTCAACTTTTCCACTCGTCGAATAATTCTTTTTATCTATCAGTAATTCATTGACTCACCTATCCATTTTCTTTATCGGCGTCACCCACTCACCGATAGCATATTTCTTAACTCACTGATTCTTTATTTCACCTATCTCACGTTTCACTCACTGTTACTCCCTTACTCACATTGGTTTCCTTCATTCATGATTAGTTCACATCCCAACAATTTTGGTCTCACAATCCTCACCTCCACGTTGTTTCTTTCTTCACATTTGATCTACCGATTCCTCTACTACTTCTCGATTGGTGGCACCACACACACTGATGTTGATGCCTACAATCACTGATCCACACCCACCATTCATGCACTGATTCCACTCCAACCATCTACTAAACTCTTTCGTTTCCACCTACAGTAGCAGATCGATGCAGGTCTTTAACTTCTTCACTACCATTTTCGTTTTCATCCTTGATTTCAATATCAATCAATATAATGAAATCCCACAAAAAAATTCGAACATAAAATCCACACACATTAAATCTTATTTTAACAAGTTTATCATCCTTTAGAAGCTGAGATTCATATAAATCATATTGTTTCACAGCATGAACAAACAAAACTCACCCATAGTACATCGCGCAAATTTGAGGAGTTTACGACACACTAGAATTTCCAAACAAAGGCCGACACCGGACTGGTTGAATCCACCCGGAAGAACCTCTATCACCGCTGTTTGAAGAAGCCATGCTCACTCGAGCTTCACTGAAAATATATTTGTTGTGTCATGCCATGCGGAATGGGTACCTAGAGCTACAGATTTGAACCAGATAACACCCCAATGAAATCTTCCACTGATCTCACCACTGAAGGAGGATCTGCTGCTGTGATCGAGAATCCACAAAACCAGTTTCCACAATGAGGAGGTCCATCCGAGATCACGTGAGTTCATTGGGTCACCATCATGTTGAAATAGGAGTTCCTCTGGAGTTTAGACCAAGTGAGAGTTAGGGAGCGGTGTCATCAAAGGTACTCGGACCTTGCCGGGCAGAAGAAGAACTTCAGGCGAACCAGGGGGCTTCACTGTTGCAGAGAAAGGAATGAAGAAGAAGACCCCCCCCCCTAAAGATCCATGATTTGGGGAGAGTAGATAATCTTATTTAATATATTAAATAAATAAATAATAACAAATAAATAATATAATAATTAAATTATTCATATTTAACAAATGGTTAATAATAAATTATCTAAAATATTAATTTAATTAAATTATCTAATTAAAATGTGTTGTAATTGGATTTATCTTTCTAAAAAATAATATAATAGATAGTATTCCAATTTAATAATAAAATTAAGTTATGTTAATGAATTATTAACAATGCATATAATAATAAAATAAATGAATGAATAAAAATAAATTAAAAATGCAATAATTTTATTAATGTTTTATTAATAAATTAATAATCATAATATTAATATTTAATCTATTAAAAATCTATTTATCAAATTGAGATTGTTTTTATGTTAACTGATGTTATTTTTTAACGAGTAATATAACTTTAATTTAAAATTAACTTTCTTTATTGCTTTGCATTTTTATTTTACATTTCTATTTTATCAGTGTAGGTTCATTCAGGAGACATGTATACGTATAAATACAATTAATTAACTAATAAAAAGTTAGTTATGAGAGAAAAATTAGTGCGGCATTCCACTCCCGGAAAAACACATGTCTGTTGTGCAATTAATAAAGATGAATTCAAGTCGGTGAAGAGTTCTAGTGACATGCAGTAGAAGACAGTGGCTACTTATAGAAGAGCAAGAAACAGATTCAAAAAGGGTTTATGGTGATTCTTTCCACAAATAAACCAGACGCGAGGTGGGAAAATTCATTTTATCATTCACTCAGAGCAGAGTAGAGAACCTAGAGCACTTCTCAGAGAGCCATTCATTAGTGTTCTGAGGGCCATGAGTAACAAAAATTGATGCTAGAAGAGGGATTTTTCTTCCTCTTTTCTCATTCAATTATATTTTTCTGTAATTGATTGATTTTAGTATATGAAATAGAGATGATGATAGGATAAATACTTTTAGTTAGGGGTTAAAAATCAAATCTACTATTTATCTTCGAATCTATTCTCACTATAATATTCTTGTTTGTGATCATAATTTATTGGTGAGATAAATTATGATTACATTCAATTGCAATGTACCACATGCTCTTAATTTCATAATTCCTCATTCATACGGTTAGATGAATGTGGATTAATTTTCTTGAACTTTTAAATTGAAATAAAAGACTACATAACATACGAACAATGTGTTCTGTATTATTTTTCATACTGAAAATATCAATTTGATAAATCTAGGAGTGGCGAAGTACAATACTTGTTTGCTGGAGTGATTTATTTCATGTTGAGGGAAATAAATCATTCTTTTTTAGTGGTATAGTTGTAATCACTTTTGTGAGGAGGAATGTTTTCAAAACTAGTCGACTTGATATTTTCCACAAACGTATTTCTCTAGATTTTTACTCTTCAACATTTTATTTATTTGTTACTATTTTTTAGTTTTTTCCTTATTTTGATACAGTTTTGAACAAAAACATAAAAGATGTGTTATTTCTATTGTGCCTTATAATAAATAACAATATTTATAAATATATTAAAATAGAAACTCAATTCCATTGCTGACAAAAGTGTGATCCTTTAGTTAGTTTGTAGAATAATAGTAGTCAAAATAGCCTTCCCTATGGGTTTGACCCTGCTTTCCACATACACAGTAGTTAATGGGAATATAAATATTAAACTCTGACCTCCTTTAATGATGGTTCAGATCAAAAGACATCATGAACTTTGGTTATGGTAGGTGGATGTACTGGTTGATAGGACATAACCCTGATAGGATCAAGAATCTCAAAGGGGAGATATACCTGGGACCTAACATCCCTTTCATTCCAAACATCATGTCATTCTTCCCTAGAGATATTCATTGAAATACAGGGCCTCCCACATTGAACTCAATGTCTCATCAACGATTATCTATATAACTCTTCTGTAAACATTCGTCTGCCTTGATATATGACTCAATGCTTTTCACCTTCCCTACAATTTCATCGAGGTGATTATCAAATCACGATCATATACAATAGAATATGGAAGTCCCTGTAGCCTTACCACCTCATTGATATATATCTGTTCATTTTGATCCAATGATTAGTCCTCTCGAATCACGATAAAGTGAGTTTTCTTTGTAAGATGGTCTATAATGACCCATATACCATTTTTCATCTAGATGTCCTTGGACATATAGTGACAAAGTACATGGTGATGTTCTCCCACTTCTTTGTTGGTATGGGTAGTGTATGAATCATCACCATAGTCATTTTATGCGCATCATTCACTTCCGTACATAACATGCCCTTAGATGTATATTCAGCAATCCCTTTTTTTGTATGGTCCCACCAAATGTTTTCTCATAGATATCAATACATCTTTGTGCTCCCTATATAAATAGTGAAGGTCGAGCTATGTGGGTAATTCCAAAGATATTTCTTTTTCTATTGATATTATTGTACACATAATTGTGACCCAAATCTTACGACCCCTTCCACGTATATTTTGAAATCAGAGGATTTACCATTTCTGATAGCTTCCTCTATTTTATAAATTTTCACATCTTTTTATTGATAATCATATACTTTCCCCCTGATACATGGTTGAAAAACTATTGGAGAAAGGATTGATGATATACCTACATTAATTATTCTCATGAATATCTTTTGAAAATCTATGTAGACGAAATCCATTTCCATTCTCAACATTGATATAGATGTAGTACCCATTCATGGTAGAGCATCTTCAACATTATTTTCCTTACCGGGATGGTATTGGATTGAGCATTCATAATCCTTGATGTGTTATTTGCATCATCATTGGTGAATATTAAGCTCTTTCTGTGTGATTATGTCAAGACCCATCCGACGTGGCCTGTATCGTGACTACCACAAGCCTACCTTCCCTAGGTCAGGGGCTGGAGACTAGCACCAATGTCGTAATTCACTAAAACATGGAAGGCATTGCTTTTATATCTTATAAATGAACACAACATAGCACACATCAGGATACAAAACACTATGTAAACGATATAACAAAAAGGTGTTGAAAGGTATAGGGGGCCGGAAATACAATCCCAACTGGAAAGTACAAGGAACTAAATGTACAAGTACAGTAAAAGGAAAGAGAAATAGTTGATGGGTTGTACTTCAGGATTCCTACGTTAAGGGTAGGCACAGATACCCTCCTCAACACTCCACGTCTGTTAGACTCCTCCAAGTACCAGCTTGTCGTATGGTCCACCTCTGGGTACCATCCAGTCCTGGTAATCTCATCCTCACTCAGTGCTATCTTTCATCTGCATCAAACACAATAGGGTGTGGGCATATCCAGTGTAGGCTTGAGTATAACGATACTCAGTAGGGACCCTAAGAAACTCATGGTCTCACAAATCCTCCAAGGATAAACCACTATGTATGGAATCAATAGATTATTCTTCTTATGTATATTCCCATACATATACATATGTTATTATGAAATTTGTCTCAATAACGAGGAAAACACAAAAGTACTGACTCAGATCAACTAGGATTTTAATCACATTATCGAAACCTCAGCTGCTAGAGAACTATTGCTCAATAAAGTGCAGTGGGTCTGCAACGTCACATAGAGGCACTTTCCACTAACCTTGTATTGATGAGGTACTCCTCCTGTCGAGTACCATGGGTCTGCTACGTCACACAGAGGGGCGCCCCACCATGGGTCTACCGCCACACCCTGGTGATCCCCCTCACATCCTGCAGAGGTACTCCTCCTGTCGATTACTGAGGGTTTTTTGTGTCACCAAGCGCACTTCTCCACCGTGGGTCAACTGCCACAACCAGACACATTCCACTGGGCTAGTTGATTCTCTCTTATTGAACCGTTCAGTATTCGTCAGTTCTCAGCCAGCTACTAGGTCTCCACACTCTGCTCTCTTGTCAACAGAAGGATACTCTCAACGAGAAACTTTTTGATACTACCAATATAACAAAATTACTGCAATAATTATCTCAAATGTCTGTCACGTAATAGGAGTCACACCTCAAAAAACAACGTGTCAATTAGATGGCCAGTCTGTGAGTTATTTTCCTTTTAGTCTCGGGAGCCCGGTTGGATTCGTGATCGATCCATCCTGACCATTCCCCAACGTAATCCAAATCTCCAATGGGGTAAACTTAAAGGTAATATCATGCTCCATGATTACCAGTTTCGTGGACGGTTCATCAAACATAAGTCTAGTGACTAAGATTTGGCCAAAAGAATGTAAAGGGTCGTAGTGGGCCTAGGTCCGATCCTACCCGGTCAGACTGACCCAGCCCGACCCAGCCTGGGCCTAGCCCAGTAGGTTGTGAGGGGCTGCGGAGGGCCGCGAGGGCATGTAATGGCTGCAAGGGCACAGACTGACTTCTAGGGTGTGGACCAGCCGTGAGGGAGTGGACCAGCAGAAAGGGCGCGGACCGGCCACAAGGTCTTGGACCGTCCGCAAGGGCGTGGACCGGCTGTGAGGGTGCGGACCGGCTGCGGGTATGCATGAGGTCGGTTCAGCCTGGAGGGCACCACGTTGGTGACTCAGCCAGGAGGGCACTGCAATGGCATGGGCCTGTTTTGACAAGGCACCATGAGGGGTACATGAGGGTGGTCCGTCTGGGGTGCCACAAGGGGGTGGCCCGGTGTGGCCGGGGCCCCGCGAGGGGTGCGGGCCGATTCAGTAGGGGCACCATGAGGGGCATGGGAGGCTGGCTAGGCCGGGGCACCTCAAGGGGCGCGGGAGCCAGTGTGGTCGGGGCACCGAGAGGGGCGCGGGCCGGTTCGGCCGGGGCGCCACAATGGGCGTGGGCCGGTTCGTCTAGGGCACCAAATGGGCACGAGAGCCTGGCTCGGACGGCGTGCCGCCAGGGGCATGGGAGGCTGGTGTCTGGCATGGCTAGATCGGCTTGAAAGGGGATCATTGGGCCAGGGTGGTAGGTGCCAATTTGGTCGGAGGACGGTGCGGCTCGGGCGGCTCGGCCCGGCCCGTGGCAGCACGACCATATGGATGGTTCGGAAGCAGGAAGGTGGCGTGGTGTGGCCCGGGGCGGCGTAGCTGATTCGTCCTTGGTGCCGCTAGGGCGGAGCAGGTCTCAGAGGCCTCGAGGGGGAGGGTGATGTCGTTTCCCCCTTCTTCAACATTGTCGCCTTCCTCCGTCTCGAAGAACACCATAAAGGAGAACGCTAGAGTGGTCGGTCCATGTGGGTTTGGCCTGCACCTTCTGCATTTTGGGTGGTAGCATTTGTCTCAATAGAACAAAGCACAACAGTCCCTCCTGTAATGATTAATCCCAAAACCTGGAAATTGAAAACATATATGGATCAACAATTTAGAATTTGATCCACGTTCTGGGTTTTAGAAGGAAAGAATAAAGGGAATATAAAATCAATCACAAAAATCCCTTACCTTCTGCGATGTTGGTTGTCATTGGTGCGAGAAGTGGAAGAAAATTAGTTGTAGACGAACACGTCCTTCATCGGAGGAAGTCCCGAGGAAGAAGGACTAAGGAGATCGTTCTTCATAGTCTAAGGCGTTCCATGTCAGTGTTCATTGTCGGTGGAGCGTTCTTTGTCAGGAGATTGCGTTCTTCATTAGAGAACTTTATTTCTCCCAAGCTCTCTCCTCTCCTAATTCCACCCAATTGCAATGTGATCCCCAAAATAATAGATTAGACAAAACATTATATTGTTGGAAATAAATTCAAAATGGATAATTAATCAAATGGTTGGCATATTAATGGTGGAGGAGGTCAAGGGGATCTCCCTCATTTATGAGGGATTTGAGAGGTTTTATTTGCACAGCATTATTAGGGGGGTCTGGTGGTCCTTGCTCCCAATTTCAAATTGGGGGGTTTTGAATTATCAGGTGGTCTCCACCATAATTAAACATGAATAGGAGGTTTAGTCCTCGGGTGGTCCCCACCATCATAACCTCTCATGGTAGCTTAAGATGTGGTGGTCTGAACCTCCAACTTCCACTTGGGTAGTTACAAAATATAAAACAAAACAAAACATGTGTTTATTTAATTATATTATTTCTATGTAAAACACAATAACAAACATTCACCTTCAACCAAATGTTGTCGAGGTGATAGTCCCCTTAAGAAAATACCGGTGTTGTGAGGTCAACGGTGTCCTTAAATTTCAATTCTGAGCACCGTTTCAAAAGTTAAATAAAACCACTCGAACTTTCATTGAACGTACCCGAAAAAAACATCAGAAATTGATTCCGGGCACACCATGCCATGGAATCACACGCCGTCAATTATTGCGGACTCATAAAATTACCATTTAATTAAAAAATTACATTGAAATTCTATGTCTTTACATTCTCCGTACCTTAGGGATCTACTTCCCCATAAGACACACCTCATACTAAGAGAACAAGTCGGGGTACTGAGCACACATCTGAGCCTCCTACTCTCATGTTCTCTCTTAAAGGTCTCCATGATACCAGCGAACTCCCACTAGAGGTATCAACCATCCAAAAAGAAACCTCTCATGCCGATCCTCAATCTCTACTGGAACCTCCATAAAAGTCACCCCATCGTCAACGTCCAGCTCTCCATGTTCTATTATGTGAGAAGGTTCATGCACGTATCACCTAACCTGGGATACGTGGAAGACGTCATGCACCCGATGCAACCGTGGTGAAAGAGCTATGTGGTATATGCCCTTTACAACTCGGCCGAGGACCAGAAAAAGTCTGATGAATCTCAGAGATAACTTTTTGCCTCAGCCAAATCTCTGCAAACCTCTTTGAGATGAGACCCATAGAAATATGTGGTCACCATCTTCGAACAATAGAGGTCTCTTCCTCCTTTACACAAATGACTTATGGCTACTCTGTGCAGTCTTCATCCCCTCCTGGATGATCTGCACCTTCTCTGTGGTAGCCTGTACCATCTCTAGTCCCATTTGTGTGGACACACTTCATTTCGCACCAAATACATTCAATATAAGCATGGAATGTAGATATCCAGTCTATACCCTATATGACTCCGTAAGGACTCGATACCGAAACCAGGATATCCCTGTCGAAGATCTCACCTCCTAGAGTAAGCTCACACCTTCGACAACATTTTGTATTAATCGAATCCGCTCCTGTAGGAGTCTCTTGCCGTAAGGATTGAGCCAACGGCTCCGTTGGAATCTTCTAGCTCCAAACGAGGGATGTGGAAATGAAAGAGTGATAGACACCTGTGTCTATAAGTACTGTATCTAGGGTGGAGTAGTCACATATCATACCTCAAATCATATAAGGAGCTCTATGATCATATTCCTCAGCTTTCTAGAGATGAACTCTCCCCTATCCAACTACTCCCAAGGGTTTGGGTGGACCTCCAGGTGGTGGTGGCAGTAACACCTCGAAACGTCACCCACTGCCAACTGCACGACCAGCTCCTCTGCCACGTCGGACTGCGCCCTGTAGACCACCTTGATCAAATCCTTATCTCTACCTAGGAGGTCCTTCGACCATCTGCTACCATCCGAACAACGATCAAGATGTCACGAGACATGTGACACTGCCCCCCCCCCCCCCTCTTGCATAACACTACCTGCTCCTGGAATGTCTGGCTCTATCTCTGGTCCTCCGCACAACCGATCCTAAGTCATGTGGTCGTCCAACTATAGGTATGGTCGTCTTGGACCTCTGTGACATCTGCCTGCTGCAAACTGTAGAAGAAACCGCTACATGTCGACTGGTGGTGGACCTCACTACTGGAGGCTACTAAGCAAAGAAACACTCCACTAGGAGGTCTCTCTCAAACACCCCCACTTGTATCAGGATGTTGAGTGAGATCGACGAAGCTCTGATCTCCCGTATGGGCCCCTGCTCGAAGGTACATGCCCCGAAGAATGGGTCACACACCATTTCTGTGTAGTAGCATGAGAGGTTTGTGATCCTCACTGAGTACTGGGATACAGTCATGATTCATTTATTTAGATGAATTAGATCCTTTATTAACACTACATGAAGAGTCACTAGAACAAACTCTTCCCGAAACAGGCTGTTGAAGTCTTCCCAGAGAAGTCTCACCTAATCATTGACCTGGAGCATCAAGATCCACCATCTGTCTGTTGCTTCCTGTATAAGGCTGACAGCAAGTATCACAATGTGGTCCACTAGTGTCCCTACCAATTGGAAGACTCTCACCATAGCCTCCAGCCAATCTTTAGTCGCATGTGGGTCCGTCTCTCCCTAGAACCTGGGTGGCCTCTGGCGCTGGACCTCACGCAACGTGCTCAAGTGGCGTGCTATGTTTGTTTTTGGGGATGGTGGAATCAGTGGACCAAAGGGTAATGGTACCCCAGGTTCCTCCACTGGTGCCTCTTTTGGATGAGGGCCCTGCACCTAGGCCTCATCACTCCGTGAGATATTAGTGTGTATGACTCTCGGAACTGTAGCTATCTGTCTGCATGTAGGAATCCTGAGAAGAAATTGCTGTGATTTTCTTAAAAAAGTTATACATGGTGAGATGACCTGGTTGAGTTCACATAATGAAAACTCTTGAAAACACACACGTGATCAGTGTTTTCGTGCATAGAGTCGGAAATCAGAAGTCAGGGTCCTTGTGTATAGATACATCGGACACCGCACCAACACTAGAATCCCGGAACTAAAAACCACACTCTCTACACATAGCACAATTTCTTCATAGAAAAGGAAGATCTGAGTCGAAGGATCTGTGGTAGAACCGACCTTACTGATACCAATTTGTCATGACCCGCCCCCCAGGGGGCGTGCTGTGACTACCCCAAGACCTCCTTCCATCGGCCAAGGGATGGTGACTATTATTAAAGGTGTAATACCTTAAAACTAGGAAGACATTGCCTTTATATCTTGTAAATGCACAGAAAAAAGAACACAGATGGATACAAAACACTAAATAAGTTGTATAACAAAAGAGTGTTGAAAAGTAAAAGGGGTCGGAAATATAAGCCCAACTATAAAGTACGTGGAACTAGAAGTACAAGTACAACTGATGAATGTAAAAACAACATTTGGGGTGTCCTCTGGGATTTCTAACTGAAGGGTAGGTACAGATAGCCTCCTCAGCACTCCACATCCATTAGTCTCCTCCATGAATAGACTTGTCGTAAGGTCCACCTCCATGTATCGTCCACTCCTAGTACACTCAGCCTCAGTCAATGATGTATGTCGTCTACATCCAACACAACATGGTATGGGTATAGCCCGTGTATTGGTGAGTATAATGATACTCAGTTGGGACCTTGAGACCCTCACATTCTCACAAATCCACCAAGGGTAAACCACAAAGTACTGAATCAATAGATAACCCTACATAGTCATATGCCTACACATATACATAAGTTTATAAGTAATCCACCTCAATCATGAGGAAAGCACAATAGTACAGACTCATCTCAACTAATATTTTAATAACATTGAAAAAACTTTGATTTCTGGAGAACTATTTCATAATCGAGTATAGTGGGCTTGCTGTGTCACACAGAGGTGCTTCCCACTAAACTTGCTCTACTGCGGTACTTCTCATATCGATTACTGTGGGTTTGTTGCATCACACAAAGGAGCTCCTCACCGTGGGTCTGCCTCCATACCCAGGTCCTCCCCCTCATAGCTTGCAAAGGTACCCCTCTTGTCGAGTTCGGTGGGTCTTCCTTATCAACAAGAACACTCCTCCACAATGGTTTTTCCGCCACAACCAGGTGCTCCCCACTTGGCTAGTAGAGTCTGTCCGAGTCAAATGCTCAGCAGCCATCAGGTCTCAGCCAACTACTAGGACTCTGCACTCTGCTCGCTCGTCACTAGAAGGATCTACTCCACGAGCTTCTGGTCAATACTCCAACTGTCCCGAAGTCCCACGAAGAAGTATCTAAAAGGTCTTCAACGTCATAGGGGTCTCAACGAAATATATGGTGCGTCAATAGGACACCCCGTCTGTGAGTTATTAGCATTTTAGTAATGGGTTCCCAGTTGGATTCGGGCTCGATCCAACCAAACTGTACCACAACATAATCCAAATCTCCAGTGGGGTATACTTAAAGGGACAGTCATGTTCCAAGATAACCAGCGATGCTAATCATTTGTCCAACGGACGTCCGGTGCAAATGATATGGCCAAAAGAATGTAAATGGTTGTAGTGGGACTGGGTCCGATGCAACCCGGTCAGACCGATCTCACCGAGGATGACCCAGTTTGGGTCAGCACAACCTGTTGTGCGGGCCTGACTATTGGGTTCAGCTCTGCCCGTTGGGCCCAGCCCAGCAAGCCGTGAGGGTCTGCGATGGCTCAGACCGGCTGTGAGGGCCCAGATTGTCTGTGGGTCGACGTGAGGGCGGTTCGGCATGGAGGGCGCCGCATGGGTGACTTGGCTCGGAGGGATCCACGAGGTCATGGACTGGCCATGAGGGTGTGGACCGGCCGTGGGTTGGCATGAGGGCGGTTCGGCCCGGTGGGCGCCACGAGGGTTGGGTGACTCGGCTCGGAGGGATCCTCTACCATCGTTATTAGTGAGGGTTGGGTGGTCTCCGCCCCCAAATTCCAATTGGGAGGTTTTGAATTCTCAGGTGGTCCCCATGACAATTTCACATGAAGATGAGTTTTAGTCCTCATGTGTTCCCCACCACCATAACCTCTCATGGTAGGATTTGGTGTGGTGGCCCCCACCTCAAACATCCACATGGTTAGTTATAATAGATAAAATAAAATAAAAAATGTGTTTATTTTATTTTATTATTTCAATGTAAAACCCAAAAACTAGCATTCACCCTCGACTAACTGTATTCGTGGTGAGAGTCTATTTAATTGAATACCGGTGTTGTGAGTTCAATGGTGTCCACTTATTAAATTTCCACGCACTGGTTCAAAATGTGTAAAAACCCGCTCAATCCTTCCCTGAGTGTACCTGAACAAAAATTCAAAAATTGATTCAGCGCACAACGGGCCTTGGAATCATACGCGGTCAATTTTCACAAAATCGTAAAATTCTCATTTAATTAAAAAAAATTACATTGATATTCCAGATATTTATAGAATATATATTTTAGACTCTTCTAGTCAGTATATATCACACACCTATCCCCATATAGTTAATGCCTTCAGATTTTCTACGCGAAGATCATAGCTGCCAACTCCTGATCATGTGTGGGATAGTTTTTATCATATAGTCTCATCTTCATTAAAGGGTAGACTATAAATATATCATTATGCATCAGCACTCATCAAAATCCTTTCGTTGAGTCATCACTATACACCACCTAGAGTTCTCCACATGTTGAGAGTTGTAGTTCTGGTGTAGTGACATGAATCTTTTTGAACTCTATATTACAATTTTCAAATTCTTGTGTCCATAAAAAATTTACTCCCTTCTCTGTCAACATGGTAATTGGTTTTTAAAATTGTGAAATGTTATTCACAAATCATCGATAATACCCTTTTGTACCCAAAAACCTATGGATATCCATTAATGATATTGGCATTGGCCACTCTTCAATATCATTTGTTTTATAAGGGTCCACAGATATCACTTTGATAGTGATAACATTCATTAAGAACGATACATCCTCCAACCTGAACTCACATTTATTTTAATTTTCATACCACTTTTCCCTTTGAAAGACGTTAACAAAGTATTTAAATTATTATCATGTTCCTCCATTCTCATGGAGTATATAAGAATGTCGTCAATAAAGACTACCAAAAATTAGTCAAGGAACTCACTAAATAATCTTTTCAATAAATCCATGAAAATTTCTAGAGAATTAGTCAGTCCAAAGGGAATCACTATTAACTCATACATTCCTTACCTCATTCAGAAGGATGTCTGGGTAATATCTTCCTTCCCCACCTTTAGTTGGTGATATACAGACTGAAGGTCCACCAAAGAGAAATAATTGCCCCCATGATGCTGATCGAACAAGTCGCCTATCTTAGGAAGGAGATACATGTTCGTTATAATTATTTAATTGATATCATGATAATCAATTGAAAGGTTCACAATCCATCCTTCTTCTTTTTGAATAGGACTAGCATACCCCCAGGTGAAGCACAAGGGACTATAAAACCATTCTCTGGATTCTCTTATAACTGCTTTTTCATCACTTTCTGCTCTAGAGTGTCACTTATAAAATGTGTCATTGATATACACTAAGTTCTCAGAATAAGTTCAATTGAGAATAGAAACTCTAAATTAGGAGGAATAGCCGAGAACTCCTCTATAAATACATCCGTTTAATCACTCATGATTAGCATTCCTTCAATCATTATTATCTAATTTTTCTCAATTATTTGAGCAAGATATTCTTACTCACATGGCAGGAATATACAAACATGAGGTGAAAACTCTAAAATTTATTTTTCTTCCCCTTTACACATTTATATATTCAAGGGATTATTCTGGATTTGAATTGTAATCTCCGATTCCTAATAGTTTTTGTGATCCTTGAATAAAGTTAGCCAGTACATACCGAAGATTGCGTCATACTCCACAAAAGGAAGTATGAATAGATTTTTTGGGTGGTTAAGTCCACTAATTTTAATTGGTGAAGAGTTTTAAACAATGGATTCAATGATTATTCCATTAACTGTTCACATAGATAACAATTCCTCCAAATTTTGAGGTGGTGTTTGAATAGTTCTACTAAACATCCATGATAAGAATAAATGCGGAGAACTAGATTCAAATAGTGCATTTTCTATTCTTGAATGAATAACTAGAGTTCCTATCACCCCATAATTGTCCAGATCTACATTATCAGTAATGATATCATAATCCATTTTTTGTTTCCATGGATGTTGTTGATGATTTCCTCTGACAACCCTCGGCTTCGGGAAATTACTTGCATAATGACCATTCTCCTTGCAGTTGTAAAACTACACTATAAGCTGAGCGTTGATATGATCCTTTTTTCATCTTCCAAATTAGAGGGATTCATCAAATACCATTAGCATTTTTTAGCCAGATGACCTAAATTTCTATATTTGAAGTAATTCTTATGTCCCTTCTGAATATTACCATGATGATTCTACCCCCCATATTTTATAAGGGGATGGACGGTCTTCATTCCATATTAGGATTTTTTTTTTCAAACAACACATGTTTTTATCCATCATCCTTATCATTTAACTAGGCCCATGAGACCACTAAGAGTTTCCAATCACCATTTCATCCTTTAGAACACAATGGACAACATCATCTTAATAGTCGAAGTCTAAAATCACCAACTCTTGCCGTAGGCTCGACTTTAATACACTAAAGAAGTGATCCACCTTGCTTTCAGTGTTCATTACATAGCTATTGGAGTGCATTTGGTGACTTTTAATGATTCCTTCACATGCCCAGATGGACTCATCTTCCTTCCACTTGAGTATGAGGAACTCCCTTTCCATCTTGAGATGGAGGGTTCGAGGAAAATATTTGTTGAAAAAAATCCTCTTGAATTCCACCAAATCCATTGAAACCATTTCCCCTTTGTACATTGTATTATATATTAATGTAGACCCTTGATCAACTTCCCTATCAAAACAATTGACCTCCGGTACTACATTCTCTTCTTCTGAGCACAAGGGAAGGAAAATATCTTCTCAATTGAGTTAATCCATTATTCCATGAGGATGGGATCAAAGGATACACTAAACATGTGAGTCCATTTTTGGATGAAAGATTGCATGGAAACTTTCTCTTTCCATTGAGGAGATGGGTGTTCCACATTATTTAAATTTTTATTCATAACTTGAGCCATCTAAGCAAGTACTTTCATGATGTTTGGAACACTTGTTCTCATAATACCAAAAATATAATTATGGAAATCTTTACATTTACAATAATATTGGTTGTTGGAACGTGTTCTTCTATATCCCACCGTTAACTAATAAAAATAACCTATAATTAGATTGATTTAATACTTATTAAGTGGGCCTAAAAAATGAAACAATCGACCTAAAAGTATAAACTTGTAGAGGATAACTATACCCTAACTTTTGATTCCATAGATTTATATTTTGTTTATCCTAGATCTATTTTTGAACTTATATTCTTATGTAAATTTATATTCCGTTAATAATGGTTTTTAGAATGATCGTGAATTTACATAAACATATCCCTAGGGAGTGTCAATACCAAGAGTGCTGCAAGGCCCATTTTTATGAATGATGATACCTCTAGACAAGCCCGATACTACTTATCATAGTTTTCACTCATAAGTACATCTTTTCCAGAGCCACCTCTACCAGTTTTTAGGTAGTCATGGATTTATATTCATAATAAACAACTTATAATATACTTACCAAAAATTAGGGATGTTTTCTTATACATCGTCTCATCGTTATGGTTTTCACTGAGGTGCTTTATTCATAATCTACAATCATAATTAGACCATCCTATGATACTGACTATTTTGACCATATACTTCTTCACATAACATTAAAATATTATAATAATAATGTTACATCATAGTATAATCCAAGGATCACTATGTTTAGTGTCTTGGAAGAATGGGTACATAAAACATAAAACATGGGGAAAAATAAAACTTCTTTATTTAACCTCCTTAAAATCCCCTAACTTCTTTTGGGCCATTAAATCTACATAGGAAACCATGGGGAAAATGAGCAAATGGATGAGCTAAAATGCCTAGCAAGGTAACGAAAATAAGAATAAATTGTAAGAATAAGAGTAAAGAGGAATGCCATAATTATATCAAAGGCATGGAACATATGAAACAATAACTTATAAACATGGGATCATAAAACATGGGATCAAATAAATGTGGAAAAAACACAAACCATATTTTTAGTATAATTCACGGATTACTGCCAATCTCATTTCCCATAGTAGTATGGGTCAAGGCTAACCTCCAATCTCATTTCCCATCGAACGAATGGTCATGGTTAACTGCCAATCCCATTTCCCATAGCATCTCACGAGACATAACATTACCCAATGCATTGGAAACTATATAATTTCAGCAATAAAACAATTCATTAACATTTTTTCCACATAAATAATCATATATAATAAATCTTATATAATGTGTAGGGTTACCCATGGAATGAATTTGGTATGATATTCATGACATAAAAAATAATTAGTGGGTGTATCCTGAATGAGTCAATGAAAGAATGGAATTATAACATTCATGGACGTTCATAAAGTAAAATCATAATATATCATGGAATTTGATGTCAGAAAAAGTTATAACATTTTGGAAAAGTAAATGAGAAAATTTAGAAATAAAACATTTTCGTGCGGTTTTAAGGAAAATACTATAGATATTTTAAAATAAAAAAGAGTAAAATATTTTAAATAAAATCATAATTAAACCAAGATGGGTTTATTAAAAAAATATTAATCTTATAAAGAAAAATGGTGGGTTAAATATATGATAGAGTGCACTTGAAATTGGGTAAATGATCAGGAATTTTCATTGATATAGGTTTTCTTATTGAAAAGTACAAGGGATGGAATATTTTAAAAACATATATATCCCCAAAATAGAGCGAGGAAAGGGTCTTGATAAATTATTTTTGTAAAAATAAATAGAATATAGAATATGTATATAAATAGATATGATAACTCCATTTTTATATATAGATTGATAAGGAAACCCAAAAGATCAAAGGAGGTTCGGGAAGAATTTGTTACAGATTATCAGCATGGTGTCAGGTGTTCCTAAGAGGGCATGATGGGATAGAAAATAGGATTATCATCATTATTCATCAGGAGGTAAGTATGGGGTTGGTGAGAAATAATAACCTAAATTTTTGGACTGCATATAAAAAGGCATAACATAGAGGGAAATCATGATTAACAGTGAAATGGAGAGGATCCCGTAACTTAAGAATGATGGTGATATTTTCTTGACCATAATGACATGAATAAACCAATTAGGTTCATTAATTAATAATTAAAAAAACTATTATACATGTAATGTATATATTACAACCATTTTATGTTCATCCATTACCTTATTAATGTGTTATGTTGTTCAATTTCATTTTTTGTGATCGTTTTTTTTCTTGGATTTCTAGATTGGTTTAGTAATATTAATGTTCAGATATACACGTATGATGAAAGTGGTTATCCAGAATTGAATTTTTATGTTATTATGGAACTTCCAAGATATTACATGGTTAAAAAAATTCCTTCGGATATTAGAATTAAAGATGAATTATTTAGTAAAAACTTAGTGATAATCGTTTTTGTTAATCGGTGGGTTTCATTACAATGTACTTGTTTATCATTATAATATAATACGATTTTTACAATAGTATTTAAGAAAAACTACTATGATATTTTCATATATATAATCTAGTTTAACTGTAAAAAAATGGGTTTCATGAAAATAATTAATGAATAAAATAAAATCATATTAATCGTTGTCCCTGAATGTGTCAAATTAACACATCTCAAATGGTGTTTTCATTGTATTCAAATAAAAGCTGGGAAAATGATAGATGATAAATAATTATCCCATTAGCATAATAGAATCCTATTTAATTTATTATTCTAGTGTTATATTTCCAATTGGGTTAAGGGAGGTGAGTAATGATACTAGAAATGAAAAGAACATTAATGAAATGAAATAATTGGAAGGTGGAATTCCCCTCTTCAGTGTACCTCCTTTAGGAAAATCATAAGGGGGAGGTTTTTGTATTTAAATCACAATAGGAGACATTTTAAGTCAATTAAAAGATTTGGGATATATTTGGGTATAATTTTGGCTAGGAACAAGGCTTGAGAGGATTGAAAAGAAGTAGGAGTGAGGTGGTTTTATAGTGGAGGAGAGGAGAGTTTTCATTATTTTTTTAATCTTTATTTTATTAATTTCACTCAAGACCCTGAATATTGAAGATTCTCTGACCAAAAATAGTTAATGGGTCATGGGAATTAGAAACAAGGGTGGTGACATCATCAATGAGGTCTGTAATAGTCTATTTTCCATATAATCTATATATACGGTAAATTAGCATGTTTTACTATTCATCCAAAATTCATATATTTCAGATATATATAAAAAATTCACCCTAACAACTTGTTTGTCATGAAGAATCCAAATATGAATTCCATTTTTACCAAAATAATTTTCTAAATATATTCAATTTAATATTTTACAAAAATCGTAATTTACTATTAAAAAAGAAGTTTTAAAACATTCATCTACTTATTCTAAAATATAGGTACATCATACATACACTTGATACAATCATCGTTAAGGTCACCATTCATTATGGTATATCACTATTTATATGTTTAAATTACTATTCATAAAATATTATAACTATTCACAAATAATTATATTTTCTATATCGGACTCCAAATAACTTACTGATTGAAACCCTTTATATCTGATTTCCAATGTTATGAACGCAGAAGTGAGAAACATATGTTTAGAGGTCACATAGCACGTATTAGTTCATTATGTTGTAATTTAATGTTATTATGACATATTTTTATGAAATTAATTTCAATTGAAAATCATTGGGTCTTTATAAAAACATTGGCCCCAAATAATGCCCCTTGTTTCATTTATGGTAGTCTACATATCTAATGTACCGACTCTGAGAAGAATTTATGTGTTGTTTTATAGAGTGAAAATTTTCGGTCATCTCTTGCACAATATTGTTCCCATTGGATTTCTCTCACAAACATAATCACAACAAGAACAAGTACTGTAACACCCTAAGATTCTACGATACGCTTCTCTTTGAATAATGTGATAGTGTGTGTTGTACACAACATCGAGTTCTAACACATCACAACCAATCAAACTAGCCATTATGAATAGTAATGCCTACTTTTTAAAATTTTATAAATTTTATCTCTCAAAATTGACTTCATTTTTGGATTTTTAATATCAAATTTAGCCTAGGGTGAAATTTTGGAACTTTTCGGATAACATTTATATTTTGATGAATAGTTAAAATTACTAAATTTTAATTAAAAACACCTCTTTTAATAGAAATAATTTATATTGATAAATTATAAATGTTAGTGGTTTTAAAGTATATTTATAATATTTTTTACCATTTAATACAGTGTTGGTCATTGTACATAATTTATCAATGAAACCAGACATAAACAGGTGTCAATCTTTTGATAGTTATTATTTCTTACAAAACGCTTTTTGTTTTAACAATGTGAATTAATTTTAAATTAATCTCTGCCACTTTTGTGTTTTGAATTCGGAAAAATGGATTCCATATTTGGAATCAGGATGCTCAAATTGTGTTAAAAGGTAACTTATATTTTTAGACATTTTGAATAATTACTTTGGTTAATATTTTATTTACCATGGTTAATGGGTAAATCCGGTAAATATGTGTTAAAAAATAATATTATAATAATAAAAAATTACCCTAAAATGTTTCCTAACCTTATTGGATGATACATGTCTGACCATGGGCATCTTTGGGTCGATTTTTGTACCCCATGGAGTCACTTGTAAGTGATAATGACACTTTATATTAATCAAGTTAAAATAAATACAAAAATGATATAGGCATATATCTTTTAGAAAAACATTTTTTACATAGGGTTATATATGTTGGATTTTAGATTATAAATATTCATTAGAAATATAAATAGATTTCCTACATAATTATATTTTATTTATAATTTTTACACAATAAATAATTTAATTTATTTATGACACAATAATGATGTAGTAATTACCATAATAATAGAAAGTTGAAATAATTGATATTATAAATACCCAAATAAATATAATTTGATACTTGTTATGAATTACACTAATTTTCTAGGTTAATATGACATGTGATAAATTATTTAATTAACGTTTTTCGAATTAATCATTCTGTTATGATTTTCACAAAAATCAATTTTCCAAATAGTGTCAAAATTGACATAAAATAGTTTTTAAAACAAATATTATATTATTAATTGATATAAAATTCAAAAAATCTAATATTCAGAAAAGAGACTTAAATAATGGTATTTTTATCATTAAGCGACCACTTGGGGGTCTCTTGGAAGTATATAGTATGTCTATTAACCATATAATATAAAAATACGAAGAGACATTGTAAAAGTGAAACTAATTAACTAAGAGTTAATACTTAATGATAAGGTTAATATAATGACCCAAACCTGCCTAAATTCAATTGGTTGAGTGGTTTTCGACCCATACCCACCTTAACCTTTAAATAATCCACTTTTGAGCCATTATAAACCAAATATGAATTTATTATAAAATAATATTTCTAGCTTTTCCAAAGGTGCCCCTCACCCCTCTTATAAAGGGTCACTCCCCCATCTCATTATATCACACCATAAAAGCCTCTTGGTTCGTCCAACCCCCACCCAAATACTCTCTCAGATTCCATCAATTCATTCTAGAGGCATTTCATTAGTCAAAAAGCTAACCTAAGGAGCCTTTTTGATCAAATCAAAAGTAAGAACTCGAAGAAGAGGTAATGATTTCACCAGCCCTTTTCAAGTTCCTTTCTTCTTCCACCTCTTCTATCTTTTTTATTACCATTCTAAAATAATAACTCCATTATCTTATATATACTGTGATGTTATTATAAATATGTTAAAACCATATTCAGTATTCTATCCATCCTTTGAATGACATGTCACCATACGTGCGTACGTACGACTTACCGTCTCAATGTCGTGGTGTAATTATTATTCAATATATTATTATTTTAATGAGTATAATAATGATGTGTAATTAATTTAAATAATAAATATAACATAACAGTGATTCTGTATAGATGATATAACATCCAATTAAATACTATTTTAATATCAAAATAATGATATTGTCGCTCGTGCGTACGTACGGACTATCATCTCCACGAACACGATGAGATTCATCATCCATCATATCCATTCAATTCTAATTCTCATTTTATGATTAATATAATGACTTGATATCATTATGTATATGAATAATATGCATCCTATACATGAAAAACAAGGCTTACATAACAAAACATATAAAAGAAAACAAGTAAGTTAACACGCGAAACAACGTTAATACTAAGATATTATTAACAAAGAAATGTTAAAAGATCATATATGATATCATATTAATATATATGATTCTTGTATAACTTAAAAAAAATTATTTCACCATTATATAGTAGGTAAACCTACCCCAACCAAGGGAAAGTACAAGTTAAGGGTTTATTTCGCAATCTCTTCATTATCTGAGGTTGTTTATATGTAATAATCTACTGGGATTTCATTATCATCCACATCCATGTTTCTTAAAAATATATTTCAAAACATTTTTACTATATACTAGAATATGGGATAAAGTCATTTATAACCTTGTTGACGTTTATAAGTGGTTTATAAAGGAATCTTTCCATTGTTTTCCAAACAATATCCTTTTATCATTTTCGACAGAATTAAGGTAAGAATGTTTTTTTAACGTATACGGAGGGTGCGGCTATTTTCTACCGTTATAAAATCTTCGAAGCTTCCCTTACAAGATTATAAGAAAATTTTCACAGTAAATGTTTTATTTTATAATTAGGTGACTCTTAAATGATTTCAAAAAATAAAGAGATATTTATCTAAACAGATTTTTTATTTCATCTATGTCAACATCCTATGATAGATTTTAAGCTTATTTGAAGTTGATTTATTATGATACAAATCTTCCATATTTTATTGAAGGTCTTGTGATTTGTTTGACTGTGGATGTGTTATTTTTATACCATTCGTGGTTTATGGAGAAAGTATTGACATTTCGTATTCTAGTTTTAATACGAATGTTTATATTATGTTTAAACCTGTTCATATGAGTAATGCATTGGATTTAATATGTGATGGGTGGAGCCCACTATAGCTCCTCGATGCATCGGTAGGTATCATGAGACAAATTAGTGTCTTGGAACAAGGCCTTGGAAGACTATTATTTGTAGTATTGGCATGAGGCCTTGGCTATGTGGTTATGATAGTCTGGCATTATGCATTCCATCATTATGAAAGTGGTTATTGATATTGCATGTGATTATTAGATTAGTAGAATGTCCATGTGAATAAGTAAATGGAATTATTTCATTTTATTTTTTCCATACTATGTTTAAGTTCAAGTTTAAAATGATTTTGTTTCAGTTATACATTACCTTAAATGTTTATTCTTATTTATGAATGTTTCCACTATATTGTTATCCTTACTGGGCATTTGAGCTCACCCCTTTTCTATGTGTTGTTTTTTCCAGGATGTGAAGAAGTAATTTATGAATGACCTGCAGGGATAGTATGAGGGGATAAGAGTGTGTACTATGGGGACTATATTGTTGTACTTTTCTTTTTTATGATGTAATGTAAAACTTTATGAAGGTATCTAGTGTTTCCCAGGATACTAAACTAATCGGTCATTCAAGATTTTATCTTTCTTGTTATCATTCCAATGTTATGTCATAATGCTCTGGCTCTAGGTAACTGGGGTCAGGGCGTTACAGTTCATATCAGAGGATGTTTAGTACAAACACTGGAAGCTATATTTAGATAAACTCTGATTAGAGCACATAGATTTAAGATGGACTTTGAGGATTGGTATAGAAGAACTTTCTAGAATTTTGGTATTGTAGAGATTTTGTGAGTTTTCTGAGAAATAAATCCCTGTCTAGATACGACCAGGTAAGGACGGATCTGGCACATATGTACCTAGGGGTAAAACCTGAAAACAGCACTTTGAGCATGACTCGAACGTGAACTGGTGCACGACAACGAGCGTTGTTGCACTCTTGGTTACGACACTCCTGGGGGATATGCATCGGAAAACTCTCATTTTCTTTACAAATCATTATGAAGGGTTTATGAGTATATACATCCTCAAATAAAACATTTTTTATGATTATGTATTATATCCATAAATAGTTCAATTTATGTTAACTGTTTTATAAGTATGGAATTATGTATTTTGATTCATAAACTAATCTAGTTTATGCCATTGTATAGAAATGGCTCTTAATGGATGAAATGGAAACTGTACCAATGAACGCACTCCATGTAGGGATTGACCTTCTTCTCAAGATAATTATAGTGGAGCTGATGATGCAACTAGTTCCGATCAGCTAATCACCATACTGGGACAACTCACTCAGGTTATGAATAATAACCTTACCCGTATAGAGCACCCTAATCCACAGCATAGAGGATCAATGTTAGATCGCTTCATGAGGCCACAACCACCAACGTTCAATGGGAGTACAAATCCCTTAGTATCTGAGCAGTGGATAAGTTCCCTAGAAAAAATATTTCAGGCTTTGGGAAGTAGTGAAAGGGAAAGAGTTATCATGGTAGTTTTTACCACAGCAATGGAGATGCTGATCAAAGGTGTTCATTGATTCAAAACATGAAGAAATACGATGAAGTATCAAATATGTAATGGAGGGAGTTTAAATATCTGTTATTAGAAAAATACATTCCTCGTGACCATCGAGCATATATGGAATGAAAATTTTTGAGTCTGAGAAAAAAGGAGGATGAGAATGTCGCAAAGTATGAGGCTAACATTACAAGGCTAGCAAGGTATGCTAGAGATTATATACGTAACCCAAGAATTATGATTGATTGTTTCTTTGATGAGTTAAAACCTTTTCTTCATCAACCATTAGTCTCACAATCCTTCTCGTCATATGAAGACATTGTCTCATGTGCTATCACGACAGAAAAGGAATTCTATAAGTCATATGACTTTAAAGCAAAGAAAGAGATGAAGAGATCTGCTGATCAATCAGGGAATGGAAATAAAGGGCAGAATGGAAAAATTTTAATATCCATAATGTGGTAAATGTGGGGAGAAACACCCCAGTACTTCTTAAAAGGAACGGGAGTCTGTTACAAGTGTGGTGAAAAAGGCCACCAAGCTCGTGATTGCAAGGGGATGGAGGAAGCTACCGATTTCCAATGCTATAGTTGCAGGGAGATGGGACATTATGCAAATGAATATCCTAAGCGTTAGGGGAACTTACCTCAGAAAATTCCAAGGGATCAAGGTCAAGCTTATGCTATCAATATTGATGAGGTAGACGCTTTGAAAGATGTGGTGGGAGATAATTTAATGGTTTCCTCAGGTTTATCAAATGCATTATTTGATTCTAGATCATTAAATTGTTTCATATGTTCCAAGTTTGCTACGAAAATTAGATAATTCCAAGTTGATTTAACAAGGGATTTGTTTGTTAAAACTCCTAAGGGAAGTATCATTGCAACAAAGTTTTGTGAATCAGTCCCCATTAGAGCACATAAATGTTTTTTATCCGTTGATCTCATCATCATACCTATGATTGAGTTTGATATAATCCTCGGTAAGGATTGGCTTTCAGACCATGATGTGAAGATTTATTGTAAGAAGAAAGAGGTTACTATTTTTGATGATGATGATAAGGAACACCTTATCTTTAGAGAAGAATCATCACCACCTAATTATTATCTAGATTCACCCAGAGTAGCTCAACTAAATTCAATTATTGGTGATGAAGAGAATTAAATGACTGTGGGTGAGGAAAGGAATGTTCAAATAGAGGATTTTCCTTTTGTGAAATAATATATAGATGTGTTTCCAGAAGATTTACCTGGACATCCTCCATAACGAGAAGTTGAGTTTTCCATTTATTTAATTCTTAGATCAAGGCCTATATCAAAGACCCCTTATAGAATGGCCACTCTAGAATTAGTTGAACTAAAGAAACAACTATAGTAATTGAGTAATAAGGGATTTATTCGACCTAGTGTTTCTCCATGGGGAGCCCCTGTTCTCTTTGTTAAAACGAAAGATGGATCTATGAGGTTATGTATCAACTACAGGGACATCAATTCTATAACAATAAAGAAAAATTATCCCCTACCTCGCATTGATGATTTATTCGACCAACTGCATAGAGATCAATACTTTTCAAAGATTTACCTTCGATCTGGAAACCATCAGTTGTGTGTGAAGAAGGAAGACATTCTGAAGACAGCATTTCGAACCAGGTATGGTCATTACGAGTTTACAGTAATGCCTTTTGGATTGACTAATGAACCCTCTGTATTCATGGATTAGATGAATAGAGTTTTCAAGGAATATCTCGATGAATTTGTGGTGGTATTTGTTGATGATATCTTGGTATACTCCAAAAGCTATGAATATCATGAAAATCACTTGGGCATTATCCTGAAGACTCTGAGAAGACATGAATTATATGAGAAGTTTAGCAAGTGTAAATTCTGGCTTCAGGAGATTTCTTTTCATGGCCACATTGTCTATAAAAATGGAATCTCTGTTGATCCTTCTAAGATCAATGCAATCCAAGAATGGCCAACACCTACGAGTATAACTGAGGTATGCAGTTTTATTGGTTTGGAAGGTTATTATCGACATTTCGTCCAGAATATTTCCCGATTGGCTAACCCATTAACGAATCTCACATGTAAAGGGGTTAAAATTGTTTGGACAAAAGAGTGTGATGAATGTTTCAAAGAACTGAAGTGAAGATTAGTCAATGCTCCCATAATGACTCTACCATCAGGGAATTATGGGTTCATTATTTATAGTGATGCATCAACGAAAGGACTTGGTTGTTTCCTTATGCAGAATGATACGGTTATTGCCTATGCATCACGAGAGTTGAAAATTCATGAAAAAAACTATCCGACTCATGATCTTGAGTTAGCAGCTATGATCTTTGCTTTTAAGATATGGAGGCACTACCTCTATGGTGAAAAATGTGAGATTTATACTGATCACAAGAGTTTGAAGTATATTTTCACACAAAAAGAACTCAACATGAGGAAAATGAGATGGCTTGAATTACTCCATGATTATGATTGTATGATACACTACCACCCGGGGAAAGAAAACAAGGTGGAAGATATTTTGAGTAGAAAAGACCATGGAGTATTGAACAATATGAGAATTGAAAGGGATCCAATTTTCATGGATCTTGTGAATATTGACATGGGAATAACTAGGGAAGGTGAAACATCAAAGCTTTTTCAAATGGTTTCCAAACCATATTTACTAGAAAGGATTAAGAGTTCTCAGACCGATGATGAATAATTTCAAAAGAAGATTAAAGATGTGAATTATTGGAGATTGAGAGGCTTTGTGTATGAAGATGGAATTTTGAAATTTGGGAAGAGACGTTGTGTTCCAGATATACCTGATCTAAAAAGGGAATTGTTGGATGATGATCATAGTTCCAATTTCTCTATACACCCTGGGAGCACCAAAATGTATAGAGACATGAAGGAACATTTTTGGTGGGAAAACATGAAGAGGGAGATTGCTGATATTGTTTCAAGATGTATGGTTTGTCAACAAGTGAATGCTGGAAGGCAACATCCTGTAGGAGTCATGCAACCTCGTCCCATACCGGAGTGGAAATGGGATAATTTCACGATGGACTTTGTCATGGGACTACCAAAGACTCCTAGAAGTAACGATACAATATGGGTTATTGTTCATAGTCTTACCAAGTAATCACATTTTATTGCTATAAGAGAAGATCTACCACTGGAATGTCTATCAAGAATATATATTAATGAAGTTGTGAGACTTCAAGGAGTACCCCTATTGATTGTTTCTGATCGTGATCCCTATTTTACATCATGATTTTGGAAAAGTCTTCATAAATCCTTGGATACTGAACTTCATTTGAACACTGCCTACCACCCTCAAACAAATGGACAATCAGAACGAACTATTCAAACCTTAGAAAACATGTTGAGATCCTTCTCACTTGACTTTCAGGGTATGTGGGATCAATAATTACCTTTGTTAGAATTTTCCTATAACAATATCTTCCATTCGAGTATTTAGATGGAACCATATGAAGCGTTATACGGAAAGAGATGTTGCACACCAACCTATTGGGATGAAGTTGGTGAAAGAAAACTTGTAGGCCCAGAACAGGTGGATGAAATGATGGAAAAGGTTAAGGTAATCCAAAACCATATCAAAGCATCTCAATGTAGGCAGAAGAGCTATGCCAATAATCGAAGGAAGGATTTGGAATTTCAAGTCGGTGATCATGTTTTCCTGAAGGTATCTCCATAGATGGGAGTCATACATTTTGGAAAGAAAGGTAAATTGAGTCCCAGGTACATCGGAACTTTCAAAATTGTAGAACAAATTGTGGTTGTAGCTTAACGATTGGCAATGCCGCCAAGTCTATCCAAAGTTCACGATGTGTTCCACGTATCTCTGTTGAGGATATACATGCCTGACCCAACGCATGTACTAACCTATGAGGAATTAGAACTGGAACCCGATCTATCTTATTGAGAAGATCCCATAAATATTCTTTATATGATAGATCAAGAACTGAGAAACCAGAGGCCTCGTCGGGTAAAAATCTTGTGGAGAAACTATAAGATGGAAGAGGCAACATGGGAACCCGATGAACTTATGATGAAGAACCATAGGATTCTTTTCATGCGGTAGTATTCTAGAAATTTAGAGGAAGAAATTATTTGAAGGAGGGGAGAATGTAACACCCCAAGCTTCTACGGTACGCTTCTCTTTGAATAATGTGATAGCGTGCGTTGTACACAACATCGAGTTCTAACACACCAAAACCAATCAAACTAGCCGTTATGAATAGTAATACCTAATTTTTGAAATTTTATAAATTTTACCTCTCAAAATAGACTTCATTTTTGGGTTCAGAATATCGAATTTAGCCTAGGGTGATATTTTGGAACTTTTCGGATAATATTTATATTTTGATTAATAGTGAAAATTACTAAATTTTAATTGAAGAAAACATTTTTAATTGAAATAATTTATATTGATAAATTACGAATTTGAGTTGTTTTAAAGTATATTTAGAATATATTTTTACCATTTAATACAATGTTGGTCATTGTACATAATTTTACAATTAAACCAGACTTAGACATGTGTCAATATTTTGATAGTTATTATCTCTTAAAACACGCTTTTTGTTTTAACAATGGGAATTAATTTTAAATTAATTTCTACCACTTCTGTGTTTTCAATTTGGAAAAATGGATTCCAGATTTTTAATCATGATGCTCAAATTGTGTAAATTTGTAACTTTTATTTTTATACATTTTGAATAATTACTTCGGTTAATATTATATTTACCATGGTTAAAGGGTAAATCCGGTAAATATGGGTTAAAAAATAATATTATAATAAGAAAAAATTATCCTAAAATGTGTCCTAACCTTATTGGATGATACATGTCCAACCCTGGGCATCTTTGGGTCGATTTTCGGACCCCATGGAGCCACTTTTATTTGATAATGACACTATATTAATTAAGTTAAAATAAATACAAAAATGACATAAGCATATATCTTTTAGAAAAACATTTTTTACATAGGGTTATATATGTTGGATTTTCGATTATAAATATTAATTAGAAATATAAAACCGTGTCCTACATAATTATATTTTATTTATATTTTTTAGACAATATATAAGTTAATTTATTTATGACACAATGATGATGCAGTAATTACCATAATAGTGAAAAATTAAAATAATTGATATTATAAATACCCAAATAAATATAATTTGAGACTTTTTATGAATTACACTAATTTTCTAGGTTAATATGACATGTTAGGAATGATTTAATTAACTTTTTTCTAAGTAATCATTCTATTATGATTTTCACAAAAATCAATTTTCCAAATAGTGTCAAAATTGACATTAAATAGTTTTTAAAACAAATATTATATTATTAATTGATATTAAATTCTTAAATATGTAAGA